>JASVER010000039.1:5881097-5935219 GCA_030449065.1 Oceanodroma leucorhoa
AGTTAACTCTGTCCCAGCCGGAACCAGGACAACATGGTTTAGTGGGCATGGTGGTGTTGGGTCAATGGTTGCGCTTGATGATCTTAAAGGTCTTTTCCAACCTTAATGATTCTATGATTCTGTGATTACTGAAATATCCTATGGTTCAGTTCAGGATATAAGGTTATTGCCTGGAAATTATGCAAGATGAAATGGATTAAAGAAGCAGGCCAGTACATCTGCTTCTAGCACTGTGAAGCACTTCTGTAAAATTTGGGTGTGAATAGCTCAGGATCTGCATGAATGCTATGAGTGTGAAATAGTCTCTAAAGACTAAACATACTCACAAAAAGGAAGGTTTTAGAAGTAGTGTAAGGTTAGAGTATACATACAGACACTGGGAGAGAGAGTCAAACAGCAGCTCTAAATTTTAGAGATGGAAAGCCAGAATGATGAGAAYTGGCACCATTCAGGATTTCTCTGAGCAAGCGGATACACCTAACTATTTTTAAAGCAATCATCAGCCCCTTAATATTGATCTGATAAAATATTTCAGATGTGAAGTAGGTAAACCTTACASAGCGCTCTTCGATGAAAGGGATCAAAACAGTTTTGACAGCATTTTCTGAATATTGGGTAAGAAACTGAACTAGTTGGTTTTTTTCTAGCTGTATGGATTATGCAACATGTTCATGTTAATTGAGTAGAATGGGCCATTTGGTTTCCTATACGATCCAGAAAATGAATGAGAATCTGGTGAGAATCAGTCCCAATCTTTGACAAGGGCTAAAAAACAAAGGCTACGATTCATTTTGGGGAAGTGGTCCTTTATATAAGCACAGGACAAAATCTGAGCTATTTTAAAATGTAAAATAATAGATTTTGAGGTTTTTGCTAAATTTTAAAACCATTTTTGTTTTCATAGCAGTGAGGAATGCTTGAGGTTGGTGGCTATGATCAACCTTTCTTCCCTGCAGTTGCTCTGTGCGAAGAGGTAYATGGTGTAGTTACTGAGTTCTGAAAGTCAAAGGCCCCTGGCCAAAGTGTCCGTCTGTGCTGACGCTGCCGTCGTCTTCATGCCTCTGCTGCCTCTTGCATGTGAGCGAGCTCTCGCGGGGGAGCCGTGGTGGTCGTTCCTCAGTCTTCTGAGAGCGGCATCAGCGATTGATCTCGTTTGTGTGCCTCGTCTCAGAGCAATCTTACCTAAGGATTACTCATTTGCAACTTTTAATGTATCCACCTTAGGATGAAATGCACAAAAACTTTTGCTTCTACTGCACCAGGCTGTAGACAATTTTTTGCAGGCARTTACGGTTTGCTGTAATTGTTTTGGAAACTGTTGACGAATTACTGTGTTGAATGTTTCCTACTCAGGATCTTCTTGAATTTTACCTCCTATGCAGTAACCAGAAAAGGCTAACGGGATTTGCAGRCTTGAGTGCATATTAATTAAGAGGAAAACCAATTGTTTTATTATCTCAAAATATTGCTGAACTGGGTCTAATAGCAATAAACCACAACCGATGCTGACAGAGCTGTGGTGGCGGAAACACCGTCTGTGTGAACTTTATTTGACATCAGCAGCTCCCATTCCTGTTGCAATCCGCTATTTTCAGCTGGGTTAGAGTAGAAGTGTTATAACTGCTATTAACAAGTAAGGGCATGCTTTCTTTCCAAATGCCGCTAATATTCAGAATTTTGGGGCAATATTCAGTATTTTGCCGCTAATATTTGGGGCAATATTCAGTATTTTGCCGCTAATATTCAGAATTTTGGGGCAATATTCAGTATTTTAAGTTTTTAGTCTTTTGGTATGCTTTTTTCCCCAGTTCCTCTCTGGGCAATTGAAGAGAATTGTTTGTTGATTTATCCCTACCTTTCCAATATTTGGGGTTTACCAGAGCYTTTCTTTAGAAACAGCCAACAATCTAGTAAGAAAATGAAATCCGCTGGGCAACAGGAAGGAACAGAAATCTTCCATTAATAAATACTGAGATCTGGATTCTAACCTTACATAGAAGTAATCACAACCATACATAATGTACGATTTTATATTCATTGGCTATTATCTAATGAACTTCCAGCTTTCTCATTTAAATTGACACTTGGTTTTGTGGCCCKAACTAAATGCTTCTTTGTAAGAGATGCTTAATTTGATGAGGCTTAGAAGGGCAAAACTTGATTTGGAAGAAAAAAATCATGTCTCAAACTTGCAAAAAATACGAGGACTTGAACATAGATGACAAGCGGCGAGAAATTAAAACAAAACCCCACCACACCGGCCCTTCTGTGAGGAGACAAGGTTGAGGGACGATCCCTTCCGCGGTTCCCGAGCCGCGGTCGTCATCTCGCCTGGCACTACCAAACACTCCACAGTGGAGGTGAGAGCCTTTTAATTACAGACCGGGGTGAAGAGAAATTTTTTCAAAGTGGCAGCCCACTGAAACGTGGCTTCAAACACACCACTTTAAAAGCCAGCCCCCCTTCCCCACGGCCGATCTCTGCTTTAGAGGGGGCCCTCCGAAAGGAGGGGGTGTAGAAACCCCCCTGCAGTCGTTGCCTCTGTGGAATATGCCGAGCGCGGTCTCTGGCGGCGGCGGGGCTGGCGCTGCCGCCGCTTCCTGGAGTCCCGTGCCCGGGCGGTCGGCGCCGCACATGAGGGCTTCGCCCCCCAGGTATCGTTGTTCTCCCAGCGGGGCTGCTCGTGTTCGCGCTGTGCTCGTTGTAATTGCAGCCGAAACTTTTGCCTTTGCTGTATTTTCCAGCTGCTGCAAAGTTGACGAGACTTCTGTCGKAGTTAGGAGGGGAGAGAGGGAAATACTGCCGTTTTCCCCTTACTGGCAGGTTCCGGTAACTTTGCTGGGAGCGTGCTCTTCTTTGAGCTCTGATTTAAAGGTCGCCGTTTCGTGTTGTGCTTCCTGAAGGCATGCTGGAGCCTGCGTGYTGTGCTCGGTTTGTGTAATACCAGTATTAAACAACAATGGAGACTTTTAATATGGCTGTGTTCTTAAAGACACAGGCAGGGTCTCTCCTTCCCCCCGCCCCATGCAGGGTTCTGATTCCTCACCTACAAAACCCACAGGCCCATCAGCAGCGCGGGTGCGCCGGGTGTGAATTGTTTCGGTAGCAGGAGAAAGAACATGGGTGTATTCAGGACATTTTGGACAGCTAAAGCTTTAAAACTGGACTGATTGCTAAGTTATCAAATGATTGCCTGGTTTTGTGGCGCTGTATGCCATACGAAAATGRGATCAATCTAAAAAAAGGTTTTTAATTTATAGCAGTCTGGAATTGGCAGTACTTAGGTGGGTGTARATTAAACGAGAATTTGCCTGTGCTTTGGAAGACGTATGTGGACTGGAACACAGGTTGCCCTGAGGCAAAGGTAGAGTGTGATTTAGGTTAAGACTTTCGAGATTTTTTTCCTGATTATTCTTTGTCTTTGACATCTTAATTTTCTGTTATCAACTGCGAAAAGCCAAGACCCATTTATACTATATCAGAAAACATTGTGCATTACCTAATAAATAATTTAAACCATTTGTATCCATGTACTCTGATGCATATGATTTAAAAAACAAAGCAGTAGTTAAGTTACTGCTGTTCGGTTTACTRTTTGCTGCAAATTCTCTTATTACGATGAAAACTGCAAAAATCCCAGGACAGGGATGCAACATTTAAGATGGTATAATACRTATTTTTGCAATCATCTGGAATAATTTGGAAAATTACAGCACAATCCCAATTACRTAGTGAAATGTAGCAGTTTAGTATTTCTTTTCAATGATGAAAAACATCAGTTGGAAGACGTGAGTTACTGGTGACATTAAATTAATTCCCTTGTATTTATTGATATTCTTAATTTTAAGCGTGTGGGAAGTAGTTTGTAGATTACGGTGCTCCTCAGAGTTTGGGGAATTTTTCAGAATGTTGACATTTATTTGTCTTTGGAACTGCATTCAGAACTTGAGTTTGACTTATGTTAAATATATATAATGTTAAATACAGTACTGGAAGAAAATAAGGTAAGGAAACAGATACTGTTGGTTACCTATCCTGGTACTACTTTTACACAAGAATCACTGAGTAGTTTAAACTTTGTGATAATACCTGCCTTTTTACAGAAATACAGGTCTTGATAATGCAGATGTCAAACAACTAGATGTTTATACTTCGCTACTGCAGGATTTTGAGGTAGGGTATTAATTGAGCTGAGGAGGAGCAACACCTTGATTTATGCTGTCTGTCTAAAATGGAGCCATTGAGCAATAAGCTAGAGGGTATTAATGTAACCACCCTTTGAGGCCAGGAAATTCCTTCCCCTGCCACCACAGAGCAGTACAAATATCCCAGGGTTTTCTGATCCTGGTCCAGCTTTGAAATCAGTGTTAGGATTCCTGTTAACTTCATGGGAGTGAGACCTACGGTTTTGTTGTCCAATCTTGAAACATTTCTCATAGGCCCCTTGCCATACTGTCCCATCTCCAGAGTCTGTATGGAAAATTAAATGCCTTTCATACTCCTTAGACAAGATACTTCCTAGGAATGTATGTGCTGCAAATGATGTGGCAGTTAGAGATTTTTAAAACACAACAAAACATTGAAATATTGCTAAAAATTTTCATGTCTAAATCAGTGATTTGATCTTGAAAAGTGTTACAGCCAACAAAATTGAGCTGAATTCCATGACAGCAGCCTTGCTAATCTGATTAAAACCTTTCCAAGGTTTTCTTGCTTTCTTTTTTATATTTTTGTCTTTGTTAAATTAGTTCCATCCCTTTTTTTAGAAGTTTGTTTAATCTTCTGCCTTGTTCAATATCACTGTCCACTGTGGGTTTTTTTTCTTTTTTCTTCTCTGAATTCTTACTTTGATAATCTCTGACCATTCTGGATCATCTTCAAAGCAGCATTTAATTTGGAGCTGTACTCCAGGAGTAGTGTCTGTTCCTTGTTTTAGAAGACAGAGCGCTCGCCCGCCTCCCCTTCCAAACTGCTGAAACTACCTGTCTTTCGTCTTTTTGCTCACTTTGTTCACTTTTTTCCTTGATGTTGAATTGTTAGCTCTTTGAGGCTTTTGTTAGCCATGCATACTCTCTACTATCATGTTTATCAGGCTAGAAATGGTATGAAAGGAGCAGAAAGAAAAGCCTGAAGTTCTTTTCTTAAACCTGGAGATAAAGAAGAAATGGGAGGTATAATGACAATGGAGATGAGTTTTGAAAAACGATAAGGAGGTGGCAGATGAGGTGTAAGTGTAAACGGGAACAAGCTCCTAGGAGAGTCATACAGAARCACACTTCAGTAGTGGGCAGTCTTTGCATATACCTGGGAGTGACTGTGCAGCAGCCTGAAATCTGGTTTTTGCATCAATTACTTAAGGTATTTCGAGAAAGAATTGTGATGCGTATACAATTTGTGTATTCAATATCTACTTATTTTAATTCAGCATTAGGYAGAATGATGAGAACTATTGATGAGGCGAATCTGAAAATACATCTTAGAGTAGGTTTATCCATACTTGGCTTAATGTATTGTTTATTGGAATGCAGATTGGTTAGCTGTGATGCTATTTTTTGGGGTTTTGTTTTGGKTTTTTTTTGTTTTTTTCACTATAATGTTGATAGCTGGACTTTCAGATGAGTGGAGCAGTCACGTGCTGTCTCTAGATATGCAAATGTCAAGTGTCTTTAGAGATACAGGGAGTGGTATTCTTTCAGCTTTAATTAGAAATCCTATTAACAAGAATCCCAGCTCATCAGTCAGATTGAATAGGTATGAGAAAAGGATAGATTTTGTGTATGGAAGGTGGGGATACTTGTGATAGGTAAAATCAGATATATAAAACATTTTATAATACATTAATAAATTCCCAGTGATTTATAGTAATGTTACATACAAATCTTCATATTGTCATTAGTATTAGTGCACAAATGATGAGGGAGATGGGAATAGCTTTCTGAAGGCATTCTAAAGAATGTCTTGGTTGTTCAGGTGTCATTTTAAATTGTTATAATAAATAGTATTGGTGTCTGGTCCTGTATACTGTTTTGAATCTAGGCAGAGGAAATTAAGTACTGATTCTTTTAAAACACAGTTTTCTGTATTTCCCCATTTGGATTGGGTGTGGGGAAGTGTATAGTACAGTTTTTTCACATACATTACTGGAAAAATTAGTGTCTTGTCTATGCTGATTACTGTAAAAATGAAAAATGGGGAAATGTTATGCTGCAGAGACTTGAGCGTGCTTGATGTTGACTTGCTTGTGTTACTATTTCCTTGTTGTTTGGGAGTGGAGTAAGAGGATGCTTAAAAAAGGAACAAAGCCCTCRTGTTGCATTCCAGGCTGTCTTGTGATCATTCCTTCCACAGACAAAAATAAGTTGCTTTGAACCTATTATTGTACTTAAGGAACTCTGGTTTTAAATCTTGCAGCATGTAAGTATATGCCAGTGTAAATCCAGCCCTTGCAAGTCACACGCAAGAATTGCATTTCAGGTTATTCATTAAAGCATGGGCAGAATTCATGCTATAGGTATGGTGGTATAGGCAGATACCAGCACCTCTTGAGGCAAAATGCTACGTACAAAGAATCCCGGAACACAGTGCATGTGAACCGTGACTGTGAATGGGAGGTTTGTGAAGTTTTTGCACCTTTTCCGTATGTTTTTATAAGTTGTTCAATAAATTCTGTAATAGGTTAAATAAATTGTTCTTGTCACTTAGAAAATAAATTCAGTCTAATGATTTTTAGCATATGACATCCCATTCTTTCCTTCTGTCAGAAAGTCCATCATTAGTATGTATTTTGGAATTTACGGAAGTTACCACGTTTGAAGTAGTTCTGTGGCTGAGAACCTGATTTGCTCTTTGCTGGCAAAGCTGTGTAATGCTTTTCCTTCTCTCAGTTGCAAACTCTGCCTTTCATTTCTTATTTTTAAAGGGAATGTAGTAATAGTTTAAGTGTTCAAAAGATAAATGTGCCAATTATTCCATATCATAAACTGGAAGATGTATTGAGGGGAAAGATTGGATGTTTTTATAACTTCTTGTCTTTTCTCCAGAAGTCGTACATGAATATAAAATAAAGCTCAGTGCCACCAGCGGTAGGGTGGCTGCTTTTCTGAAACACATGTATAATTCCAACTAACGTCAAGTCTCCAGCAGAGGGTTGTGCTCCAGGGTTTTGGTTTCTTATCTCTGACCCTGTGGGAGTTCCTGGAGGAGAGGGGAGAGTTGTATTCAAATACGTATGATATTTAAGGTTTCCACTTAAATTGATTTGCAGTAACCCGGTGTAACGGAATTACGGAAAAAATATTGATACCTTTTAGACAAAGCTGTAGCTACGTTTAGGATTTAAAGCAGGTTTGTTTAAGAGAAGATTTCTCTATATTCTGTTTGATAGCGAAGAAAACTTCAAAGGTAGCTTTGAAGCTTTTGTATTTTTGAGAGGAGTGAGACTGGATTTGGGTTGTCACCTTTCATGAGTAAGTAGTTAAGTGGTTGTTGAAATGTATGAAAGATYGCCTCTTGAGGTTCAGTCCGTGTGGCACTGTGTTAGTCTGGCAGGCTACCTGAGAGCATCAACAGCAAAGGAATRATAATGGTGGTGGTTCTTAAAGCTCTCACACAAACCTAACTGCAGTGTTTTCACAGTTAACCTTTTTTGTTTCTATTTCCCCTTCAGACTTATGCTTGAATAGCATGCTGGAGGCATGTCTCCCGGYTGCCCAATCTGGGCGTTAGCTTGAACTTCTCACAAAGGTGGATTTGAACCGATGCTGGGCTGGACTGGCTGAGTTGGAAGCACGTGTGCCTTTCTGCCCTGGGTCGTCCAGTGGCAGTGTCTCTGGGTACCACTGCGGCGGGCTTTGTGCAGTGCATGGGAATGAGAGCCATTAGGTTGTTTTTTCCCCCCAAGATTATTCGTTTCTGAATATAACTGCGCAATCTCTTCAGTGAGGCAGTTTTGCTTTAGGCRGATTAAAGCCCTAAAAACTTGGAGGTCATTGCACAAGCCTTGGAAACACAGTAGCTTTACTTTCACTGTTTCTCAGATTCTCTTCCCTTCTGCTCCCCCCGGTTATTTGATGTATAAAGTTGTCAACAATCAAACTATTAGACGTTATTATGCTGATAATCTGCTTTGTGCCATACAGTCAGGTTCTACCTTTTTACTATGTGAACCCAATTAATTCAACATAATCACAGGTAAAACAGTGTTACCATCAGAAGAGCAAGTGCTAAAARACTTTTATAGGTAGATTCTCTTCAGGGTTTTAGAAGAAAAGAAACCAGTTTTCTTTTGTATGTCGGTTGTGTTTTGTGGCAGTGACCTGGAATTTAAAATGAAAGATTCTAGTCAGACCTGTACTTGAATGCTACGGAATACCAGAAACTTCATTTCGTTAGCTTTCTCAGCAGAAGGAATGGGTAAATACTTGTCTTCAGGCATCTGGCTTTACTTGAAATAAAGCATCATACTTGCATCTACAACAGTACTCTAGTTTTTCAGCATTTGTTTGGACATTTTGGACATAAACTAGAGCTGTATTTCTCATCACTTTTTTTTTTTTTTTTTTTACATTGTGTTTCTTTAAAAATGAATTAGGAAGAAAAAAATGCAGGTTTTGGCATCTCTGCTGCTTAATTTTGCAGAATCAGTACTTCCAAAGGTGTTAATCCTTGATTTTACTGTGCAGCCGAATGTCGTCTAGTTTTGTGATTTCATGCTGACTTTGACATTGCTAAAAGTGACAAATACGTGTTCTCCAGATGTATATATAGAGGTSTTTAATTTTTGTAAGATTGTCTTAGATTAAGAAAATACTATTTGAATGTTTTTAATTCTTTGAAATTCAGTAGCATTTGAAATCCACGTAATAGGGAATCTCTCATATCCCTTTTTAGTAGCTTGTTTTTGACAAGAATTTTTAAAACAGGGATTTCATTTGACAATATAATGAAGATAGTTGTGACTGTAAGATGCAAAGTTCTGACATGGAATAAGTTCACTGTCAGTGTAGATTTGTTAAAATTTTGGTCATTTTATTCTATATTGACAGAATTTATCCTGGATCAGGTATCACATGTCTGTGCCACTCTTTACCGTGCATCGGCTGTTGATTCCACAGTCAACATACCATGTGCTCGGGATAATTTGACAGAAATGAGATTATGTGCTTGAACTGGGTAAAATATTTGCACACATGCACATGCCTTATGTTAACAGTCATGGAACTGTGGCCTAGTCCTTTTGTCCTTAACATTTTAGAACTAAAACCAAGGGATGCATAGAAAACAGTACTTTTTTGCCTGCCATGAAACACTTTATGACACTATCTGCTTTCCTATTGAAAATGTCGTCTAAGACTAAAGTTATAAGGCTCTTTTAAATAGGAAGAAATACCCTTGTGTATTGATACATATAGGTAAATGTGATTTTTATGTTCTAATTTGAGAAAGTATGTATCTCTCTCTATGAAAATACCTGCCTTGGTCTCTGAATTACTTCTTCATATACAGAGATAATTTAACCAAAGGTAGGTTAAATGTAGATGTTCTTTATAATTTTCACTTTTCTGCTTTTGGTTTGGYTAAGGATACGATTAGATTCTTCACTAGTGAAATTGGGCTTGAGGTGACTTTATAGAACTTCTTGTGAAATGTACCTGTGGCAGAAACATGTGGTCCATGCATTACGTATGAAATGCATTGTGAAACGTGAAGTGATGATAAAATCTAACTCTTGAGTTACAATCAACCCTACCTGCCCYCAGGGAGTAGTAGGGGGAAAAAAGGTAATAAAATACTATAGTTCGTATTTTAATGGCCTTGTGCACAGCATTGTCAATCTTGCTACAATTACAAAATGCAGGTTAGTGTAGAATAATWTAGAAACAAGGCTTGGCTGTTAGAATGGCAAAACCAGATTGTATTTCAAWTATTTTTCTATAATTTAAAAATAAAACTCAAGAAAGCATAAATATTTTCTATAACAGATTCAAAGATATCTAGCTCACATTTAGAAATAGTCCCATGAAACTTTGATACTTCTCTTTCTCTAAAAGTTAAGTCCTAAGTGAAACAGAAGACAAACCAGCACCAAATTGTCTCCCTATCTTCTGTTTAGGGGAGGAAAGTGACTGGCAGAGTAAACAGTTTYAGTGAAAGTTTGAAACTCTGTATTCGTGTATTGATCATATTTGCCTTCCAACATAAGAAACCTATGACCATCTACAGTTAAAAGTTTTTTAAATTAATATGGAGAGGTTTCAAGATAGTCTTAGAGAAAACCTTATTATCCCCCTTATTTTAAAAATCTGGACTTTTACACTTGTCTCCATTTATATAATACTTAACAAATAGCTGATGATGGTATAGAGGCTTTGTTTTCCCTTCTACTCTTTACTGCTATCATCTGCAAGAGTTGTAGCCCATTTTCCTGCAGTGGTTCCCTTGTTTGTACCGCAGGATCTTGCTTGTCACTTTTTGACCCTAAAAATCAGCAGTTAAAATCTCTACTTCATTCATGAAAGCTTATGAAATTGGGATCACTTCAGCAAAATCTTGTTCAGGTTGAATATTTTTCCTAGAGCCTGTATGATTGGTGTAGAATATGAGAGAGTATATGCAAATTGACATAAGTTTCCTAGCTTTCCTGGAGCTGGATGGTGGGAAGCTGTCTCAGYGGTAGGGCTAATGCCTGGTGGAAGGGTGTGATTGGGTCTGATGTTCTCACAGTCAGGTTATGTAAAAAGTCAACATGAATATTTGTCCCTTTTACATTTCAAAAATATTTCTCTGGTAACTTCAGTGATTAATGTGCATAGAAACATGAAATTCCTTGGAACTCACCAATGAAACTAGTCTGGTTTGATCTTTGAGAGGAAAGAAATGAGAGCATATCAATGACTAATGTAAAAGATTGCAGTGTCTTACTATATTGGCCTCTGTGCCAACGTAAAGAACAGAATCGCTGCCWTGAGGAGCTCTTGGACTAAAGATATAAATTAGGTACAGAACTGGACAGGTATTACATCAACCTAGACTTTACATGCCTTAAAACAACTGTAGCAAGGTGGTGAGAATGAAGGTACAACCGTAATTTAACTTTGAGCATTCAGTTGCTCTGTCCATTCCAGGATTTTATGATGTTTATAGTAATATTAAGTATGGATGCTTGTATAATTCCCCTGGTTGTAGCGTGGCCTTAGAAAGTTGGGATGATGTTCACAGGAGATACAGATCCTCTTGCTCTCTGGTCCCTTGCTTTAAAGAGCCTGCTCTTGAGCAGACCTTTTTATGTAAATCTTCCACAGTTAATGGCACAAAATACACCATCCTGCAGATTGGAAGGCAGCAAGAACCATTAAAGAGTGCCAGGTGCTCAGCCTGGGCACACTTTTTGCAGGACAAGCTTGTAGTAAATTTGGGGTTTAAGTGATTTAGGACTCCTGCATACATTTTTCATGCTTCCTCATCAGAATATCTTTGTCTTTGGGAACTGTGTACTTTATATAGAATTGCACGTGTGATTATACACAACATGCTGACAGTCTTTTTGGTGCTTCCTATAGAGAGAAGGCAGCTCAACACATTTAATTGGAGGTACATTAGACACCAAAGATGTGATTTAAAAAAAAAAAAAAGAAAAAGAGGGAGGGAGATGGCCAGGAGCCCATTAAGTGTCTCAAGTGAAGAAAAAACACAAAAATTTGAGTAGGTTGCTTATTCATTAAGTTCCTTAAAATGAAAGACAGTAAAAGCAGCAGATTTTTGCAAACAATCATTGGCTTTCTGTATGGCATTATTTCTTGCATAGAAAGGAGTGTTGCAGGGAGGGCTGAGGTGAYAAAATAATTGAAGCAGCTGCTAATAGCCTTTTAAATTTCAGACAGATTTTATCGGCAAAATATTTCTGCCTAGGTTATTAATAAGCAGTTGAACCGGTTGCATAAACACTTTGTATTGTTTAGGTTTTGTAACATAATTCTTGCTCAAATATCTTGTGAGATTAGTAAATCTGTCCTAGACCCTTTATGCAATTATCTGAAATGTTGAAGAAATGRGGAAAGGAAAAATAGATTTGAGGAATCCTAACCAATGTTGTAGTTGTCTCATTTCTCAGCAGGGGACAGGCAAGCATCCTAATCTTCAGAATTAAATCTTTTTCTCTGGTTGGTAACAGTTACCTTAAGGCTTCATTTATGTTGCAGCTTAGCTAGGGTACTCCCATAGCAAAAATTTCTCTTAATATGAAATTATGAAAGCCAGAGACAGAATTGGTAAATCACAGTTAGCTGTCTTCCTGGCCTGCCAAAAGAGCATTTTTTAGTTTCAGTGTTGTGTATTACATTGTGTGAAATTAATGGCATGGGATGATCTCTGAATTCAGTGAGCAGAGAAAGTTTGTATATGTGCTGCACTGGGGTAGTTTATAARCTGTGGCTCCTGAGAAATGTTTTGAAATGTCACATGTTGGTATTTTGTGTGTTAGACGAAGCAAATGCAGAAAATAAGAAGCAAATCAAGAAGAAAAAAAAAATCTTAGTATTTGGTTCTCCAAACCTCTTCAATAGTATTTGGCACTGGAAATACTTCCTAGCTGGTGGCTGAGCTTTATTTGTTTTTTTCCGTACTGGTAAAGGAGAAAAATCCTATTGCCTTGAGTGACACAGGTGGCAAAGCAGTGAGGAGTCTGCTGACCTAAATTGTGGTCACAGATCYGCAGTGGGAATCGTATCTCTGCTGCATGCTTTGTTGCCAAGAATGGGTGTACCAAGTGAAGGAGTTTGTGTGGTTTTGTTAGTAATTTAGAAACCACAAACAAGATTTTTATGGCTTTATAGGCAGAGCTGGTTTTGAAAGTGCTTGATGTTTTCTAAAACATGCAAAGGCTTCTGAGCTTAGTCAGAAATGCAGTAAGATTGCTGATTGCTTTCCATGAAAGACAAGTTCYTTAGAACTTTCTGCTTTGAGGGCTATATGAGCATCTTGGATTTCTAAATTCAAAATTACCATGGAAAAATTATACTTGTAAAGGCCCTCAGCCTTTAAGATTCTCCCATAAAGCCAGTACCTGTGTGAATGCTGGAGAGTATGCTGCAGTCTGAAGACTAGGGCTTCATTATTTTGTATTTTTGCTGTTCGTTGTGAGTATCTATCAGCARAAGATCAGAGAAGTAAAATAATCTTACAGATGTTAAATAATCGTGAAGTAAATTGGATTGATATGATTTTTGTTTTGAAAGGAAACKACTCGTGTTCTGTTGTGGTTTACAAATATTTAAATGCTTAAACTAATTGTCAGCCTCAATTTTGAATGAGGAAGCAAAATAAAAYGCATGATGTGCTCAGAGTTTCTCATAGTACTTGCCAGGAGAAACCAAGTTTTGGAAACAGTTGGCCTGCTTTCAGACACAGATTTTAATGAGATTAAAAGAGAAAGAATGTGCAAGTTTGATTAGAAAGTTTGGCCATGCTCTGACAATGGTTCCTGGAAGCCAGGGCAGAAAAATGTTGTATTTTTTAGTGGTAGAATTGATTTGTTTTGGAAAAAGAAAAGTAGGAAGCAGTGGGTAGCTGTCGAATAATTACAGCGAAGCGTAGAGGGAATCTATACTGTTGTACGCAGACTGCAGGAGGCCTGAAAGGCAGTTTTAGTGGCCCAGATGTTTTCTCCTTAAGTTTTTCAGCTGGTTGTTTGCCAGTAATAATTTATTTAAAAATAAGGATTTTGTGGATTGTGCAAAGCTTTTACAGCAACCTAATTTGAAAACAGAAATTAACTCAATAGTCCTCCACTTTCCTTGTGTTAGGGCTTTTCCTACAGTTCAGTTGAAGATCAGTGTTAGAGTATGCTTGAATTTGGGGTGCGTTGCAGGATGTGTCAGGAGACCTGGTGCATGAGAAGAGATCCATTTGCTTACAGACATACATCCCCAGCAGAGGATTAAAGAACAGATTTGAAAAGAAATGTGCAAATTAAGAACTAAAATTGTTTTCAAAAAGTCTCTTTGAGTATACATATATACTTTGTCAGCCTCCTATCGACATGTTTTATGGATAAATAACAGAGATGGTGCAAGGCAGGCATGGTATTGTGGGCGGTGGGGGAGGTCAGCTTGTGAACACCATTTTAAATGACCTGGCATATGAAAAGGCTTGAGAATCGCTGAGTTAGTATAAAGGCGATAAAACAAGGTCTTTTGGTCCTTATAACAATGTTTGAAAGGCTGTTTTCTTTCTCATTTGACATGCAGCAAGGACATATGGGAGAAGGCGAGGTAACAATATTCCTATTTAATTTTCTAATGTTGACAATGTCTCATGGGAGAAATAACATTAAGTTGTTACTAGAGGGCAAACTCCAAAATTTAAGATTATAAAGCATCAGTTTCACATAAGTTTACATAGTCTGCATGCCATAAATAAACATTTTAACTGAATTAGGTAGTACTCCACAGTAGTACTATTGAGGCTGATCGCAGTCCTTACAGTGGACGTCATCTATATGATTTGTTACATTGGCGGGCTATGTTGCTGTGAGTGTATGTTATGAATGCCAACGCTGGAGAAGTTTATTTTGGTTCTTTTGGGTGCTGATGGTTTTCTTGATGCAGCGTAGACTATAGTGAATATATGTCCTGGCCTGCTAGGTTAAAGAACCAGATCCTGCAAGCATGCATGTTGAATTATCTAACAGCAGTGGTAATGCTGACGAACCTGCAAAGGTTGTTTAGGTATGGAGAATTGCTCCCTTCCAACAATACCTGCAGGATTGGGGTCTTACAAGATGAAACAACAGACGTGTGCATCAGTTCATTAGGGGAAAACAAAATAACGTTTACGTCTATATTACAATATTTTTATCATATTGGGAACCAGGTTTGCCTAGCTACAGAAATAGGCCTGATTATAGTTGATTTTTATTTTAATTAAAGGTGTACAAATATTCTTGAAATTTCAAATAAAGCAAGGTGGCAGAGCCTTCCTGTAAATTCTATGGACTGTGGATTTTGTTGTATTTTTTTTTTTTTCAACTTGTTAGCTGTTTGATTTTTGCATGGAAAATGTCTGGATATTGGAACTGGTCTAATTTTCTGTTTTCAAGATGTTTTCTTTTTTAAAATAAATTTATTTCAAAGGAAGGAAGCAAGAGCAGGATAAATTAACCTTACCAATACATTAGTGTGGTAGATTGTAATGAATTCTGAAAAAGCAAAAAAGGAAATGTATCCTAAAACTTGTAGCATACSTCATTTATTTGCTTACTTTCCCTATGTATATTTATTCCTAAAATGTTCCTTAATTGAGTAGAAGTCTATTCAGTTTGTTGTCTAGATATTGAATACTGTAACTAAAGAGTGAATTCATGGAAGAGATCAGCTTGTGTGCTCTATTTATGATATTATACAGTTGCATTTATAAATCAAAGAATCTTATTTTAAAATAATAAATATTATTAAGGAAATCTAGGATAGAGGATTATCATAGAAGAATATTGGGCTGTGAGGAGAAGCATGCTTACAACATTTTCTCTTAGAATGAGTCCATTAACGAAACTCTGTTGTAACATCTAAGTAAACTTGCTTCTAGGAATGACACAGTATTGCCTAGTTTTCAGTCTTCATTTGCAGTAAATTACAGTGGGTCTTCCTGTTTTTATCAGGATATTTTTGTTACTTACAAGTGGGTGGTTTATGATATGTTTTGATATCAGGTAATTTGAATGTGTAATATATTTAGCTGGTAGAATTCTTTTTTCCCATCTGCACTATGAAATTGTGTCTACTCATTTTAAGAAGCTGTTCACTGGAAAATTATATATATGGCTTAGATTTTAGTGATGTCTGCTATTGGGAAAGTCTCAGAAAAAAAATTGGCTTATATTATCTTCTGTTTTTACACCTTCTTAAAAGAAATCTAATTGGAAACACAAAATGTTATGGAAAATGGTCAACTTGAGCATCCATTAGAAATACTGTTTTGTTTCAAATTTTCATTAGTTGTAGTGCAACCTTTTCTCTGAAATAATGCATTTGAGTTATTGAATTATATTGAAAACTATAGGGGTCATATGAAATTGAGAACATAACTGCTCATTAAAAGGGAAGATTGTAAACAGATCTACTGCTAATGCAGCAACTAGTGCATTTTTTAAAAATTATTTAAACAGTGTGTGCTTTGTTCTGTTAGTATGTTTTTTTTCCTTCTTTTTTTTTTTTAACCCCCTCTTCAGGTCAGTCTTCACTGTTTCCAATGGAAGACGGGTTCTTGGATGATGGACGTGGGGATCAGACCCTTCACAGTGGTTTAGGATCACCTCACTGCTTCTCCCATCAGAATGGAGAAAGAGTGGAACGSTATTCCCGTAAAGTCTTTGTCGGCGGACTGCCACCAGATATTGATGAAGGTACGCCCAGAAAATCTTACCCAGAAAAGCTCCTTCTGGCTTAATGACAAAACTGTGGTGTGCAACCTTTTGTCTGTTAGCTAAGGAATGATTGTTTTTCCGAACTCTCTGGAGAAGCTTTGATATGTAAATGGGTCTCTGCAGGTTACCACTTTCAGTCCATGGCAAACGTGAGATAATTCAAACTGGTTTAGGCTATAGCATTATTCTGCCATTGAAGAACAAAATCATATGTTACCACACATTTAACTGACTTTTACAGTATAAAAATTATAAGAAAGGGATAGTGATGCAAAAATAAACAAGTAAACACCACCTGTTGAAACTCATAAATACATTGCAATCATTTTATAGGCACCAGAAGCCAGTAGTAGGAAAAGTATTGCTAGTAGTTTTATAAAGTTTGTATAGCATAGTAAGTCATAGCTCTTTATTTGGATGCTTATGTGTGGTTCTCAGAGKTTGTTTTCAGCAGTGATTATGTCCTGTGGTAGCTTCCAATGTGTGCATGATGAGGACTCAGACAGGAATGAATCTGTACAGAGGCAGTTGCATACAGTGAGGAACCAGGAATTCATGGTGKGTCCATCATACAGGCTAAGATGACAGAATACTGCAGTTGTTATTAAAAAAAAAATATATATATATATCATGCACAAGTATTGTGAAGCTTCATTTCACCAGAGTTCTGCAGTCTGTACGTATGAGCGTGCTGGGATGATGGTTAAAAGCAACTGTAGATCTGAAAAGTTGCTTTTTCTTAATCACAGAGTGGTTTTAATACCCACTTTTTGTGTCAGGGAGAGTGATTGTAAAGCACTGCAGTGTGTACTACTGTGACGTGACAACCTGACTTTCATGTCAAACTTAAAAGCTACTTTATTATTAAAAGATCAAATATAACATGGTGTTTACAAGAGGAAAAATGATCTCACAGTCTCTGTTGTTGTTTTGTTTGTTTTTTAACTTTGTCACCTTCATTGTTTTAAAAGCAAATGAGCACATGAATAGGGTCTCTGTGGACCCTAGCTRTTGAAGAATAGGACCTTTCCTAAACCTGTGCTAGGAGGGTAGCTTGAATTTTTCAGAGTTGCTTCTGTCAGCAGTCTTCCTGTTAAATGCACAAGTGTGAATTAGAATAAGGAGTATACGATTTAAAATCTACATCACAGCTGAATTTTTGAGGTTTTTCTAATCCTGTTTCTAGAAAGCATTTTATGTATGTGCTTTAACATTAAATTTGTGTTAAGTGCTGTTCTGAACGGAGATCTATTTTAAGCATAGATATGTAGTAAGTGTTCTTCTCCTTGGTTTATATCTTCATCAGCATGTAACCTTGACACACTACCATTGCTGTATACATTCCTGATGATCTGKAGTGCACAGAGAAGCTGTCAGTACGGTGGATTGTCAGTTGCTATTTCATTAGCAGTGTCATCAGAGAGTGTAAAAAAACTGAAAAAGACACAATTAGTAACACCTTTTCAGATTTCTAACTGAATTTGAGGATGGGGAAAATCCTCTAAATTGTGTATTGAGATGTGTATTCTATGCTAGCACCCCAACAGCGTGCTAGCATAGAAAGCCCTGTAATACCATAAACAGAATGCAGCTGAGCAGTGTGCCAATTTAGATGATGCTCCAACAATGTGAAGTTTGTTCTTTTTGTTTCAATTTTTTAATGAAAAATTCTTGTCCAGAGAACTTTAACTAGCGATGGTTCAAGTGTGTTTGTGGAGGAGGAAGAGGAAATAATCACTCAATTTCAAGAAGAGCAGAATTGCAACTAGAAAACTTCTATGGGACTAACATATGCAAATTTATACCAGTAATTTGAGGTCAAAGGCAGAATTGAAATGGATGCAAGAATTGCTCCTTGATACAGTAGTACGTTCTTGCCATCTCTCCTATAAATTTACATAACTATGTCCTGCAAGTTTACTCTGCTAGTTTGAGGTCAAGCTCAGATAGTGTTTGCACATGTGGCACTGGCATGTGATACGAACAGGCATGGCTGGGTCTTGTGATAGTCCCTTCATTTTTTTCCAGTCTTTCTGCAATTATAAGGCATATTGGCAGAGCTGATCGCTTACTAGCAAGTCAGCAAATTGTCTCTAAACTCTTTGTGGGAGAATAGTTAAAGCTGGGTTATTATAGCTGTSTAGATGCAGTGACTCCATTTCTGCGAATTAGTGGGTTATGAGCTTTTATTTATAATCATCAGTAGAAAGAAAAGCTTGATGTTTGACTTGTCTTGTTTTCTAATGTGTGTTCTGACTTGTCATAAAGATTCCCCATCAGCTATTGAGCATTGGTATGAGCTGCTGAACCTTTAGGGTCACAGAATGTTTATTTCTAGGGTGAAGCTACCTGAAATCAGTGTTCTTCAAATGTCTTCCATTCAATTTATTTTAATTTCAATTCGTGCCTTTTCCCTTCTCTCTTTACAGATGAGATCACTGCTAGTTTTCGTCGCTTTGGACCTTTGATTGTAGACTGGCCACATAAGGCAGAGAGCAAATCTTATTTTCCTCCTAAAGGTAAATATCTGGTAACCAATAACATATGAGCATTTTAGAATCATTTGCCTTGATAAGACTCCATTTTASACAAGATTTTTGTGACAATGACCCAATGTTTAGGGAAAAAAATGTTGAATCCTTGGGATTGTTATAAACTGGTGGAATTGAGAATGTGGCTTTGCAATGACTCTGCACTAGAAGAATTSTTCCTTAACTTCCTGTTTTTACTTTATTCCATTTTCCTTTTTCTCCCCTTGTTATTCTTAATTTTTGTAATAATAGTCAAGACTAGCCCTCTTTAAAGGGACTAAATGCCCTCCACAGAGGCTGGGAAGGATTTGTACCTTATATTAACAACCGTCTTGGCAAGTTTGCCTCTATAGCTGTGGCTTTGTTCAGTTCATACCGCTGGCTTATCCTTTCCGAAGGAAATCGGGAGAGAGTGTGCTGATCAGCAAGCTCTCTGCTTTCCTTCATGTCYCTGCAGAGGACTTGCAGGAGCCTGGGTTGGAAATGTGTGAGAGCATCTTAAAGTTTGTCCCTTACTGTATGGTGGCATGATGACATGGTGCCAAGCATAATTCTGGGTTAAATTATTATCCTATAGRCAAACAGACAAAAGTTATGTATTTGTTTTCCCATTTGTAGGATATGCATTTTTGCTGTTCCAAGATGAAAGCTCTGTACAGGCACTGATTGATGCATGTATTGAAGAAGATGGAAAGCTCTATCTTTGTGTTTCCAGCCCCACTATCAAAGACAAACCGGTAAGTAGAATTGTCAGGGCCTGCACAACTCCTGGGTGATAACCAGAAATTGTTCTCTTCATATGCCTTTTTTCCTTTCTTCTGTTTTCAGAGTGCTAATGTTTAAATTTCTTTAAGGTGTCAAATTAAGTTCTCAAAGAGAAGACCAACTTACTTGTTTTTAAACTAAACATTAATGAAGTTTTTTAGTCTAGTTACAATTCATATTTTTTTTTAGAAAAAGGTTTGCTAAATTTCACCATTACTGATGTAATAAATATATTTTATGACAGGTATTTTATGCTTATTATTGAATAAAATGTAGACTTCATATTGCCTGTAACATGTTTTGACAGAGACAAATTAAATCAAAAAAAAACATAACATGGTATTGAACTATAAATAATTAGTACAAATTGTTTTGGGGCTGATGCGAGTCTGTTTATAGTTGGGAGAGACTTCTGCTATATTCCTGTACTTCACATTTGGCCAACTGTAGGCAAATATAAAGCAGCTAGTTTTGTGTAGTCAATAACCACGCAACTTTGCGCAGCGGAGCCTGTTGCATTGAGATAACGCTAGTCTAGTGCTTACACTTGGCTGGAACAACACGAATAGCGTAGATATGTACGCACCAGTGTGGTTCACACAGCACAGTTCAGTCATGATTAAGTAAATGTGTAAGTAAAGGGTGAGTTTTTTCCCAGAAATTTGGGTAACAAGGAAGTGGTGAAATTTAGTATGATCAAGTGGTCTGTCTTAACAGAGCGTATTACCATTTTGTTTTGAGAAATGATTGCTGAACRAGTAGAAAATGAATTTAGAAAGTGCAGCCATTTAAGAGGTTTTCTTTGTAGGATACTGTTGTAATTTATATTACTGAGATACTTTGAATTGTGAATGGTTAAAAAAAACAAGGCTTTTTGTCCATAGGTTCAGATCCGGCCTTGGAACCTTAGTGATAGTGATTTTGTTATGGATGGTTCACAGCCTCTTGACCCACGAAAAACCATTTTTGTTGGTGGTGTTCCTCGGCCTTTACGAGCAGGTACACTGCGTGTTCCGCAGCACTGGGCATGTTGAATATGCAGTCTGATTGGGGGAGCAATGGGGGAAACAAGTTATTTCAGCAAGGGACGTATTAAGTGTTCTTGATACTTATAGCGGGGGACATGAATACAAATGGACTGTTTCATTTGACGCTTTTAGAAAAAATAACCAAGTCTACTCCACTGTTTCGTTTTCCTTTTTGGTTTAGTGGAACTTGCAATGATAATGGATCGGCTGTATGGAGGGGTGTGCTATGCTGGAATTGACACAGACCCTGAGCTGAAGTACCCAAAAGGAGCTGGGCGGGTTGCATTTTCTAATCAACAGAGTTACATAGCTGCTATCAGTGCTCGCTTTGTTCAGCTGCAGCATGGAGAGATAGATAAACGGGTAAGGTCTTCAAGC
Organism: Oceanodroma leucorhoa; assembly: GCA_030449065.1. Taxonomy (NCBI): domain Eukaryota; kingdom Metazoa; phylum Chordata; class Aves; order Procellariiformes; genus Oceanodroma; species Oceanodroma leucorhoa. Next base: position 5,902,217 of record JASVER010000039.1, read on the forward strand.
ATATTCTATTTCCGTTCAGTGGTGTCTCTAGAAATGCTTTTCCATGTAAATGTGTGCCATTGTGAAGGCTGTAAATGTTATATCAGATTAATTGCATATTTAGGRCTAGATTGTGCCATTTAGATGCAACACAGAATAAAAATGAAGGAGTGGTACAGAGCTGTTGCTTCTGGAACGTGGGAGGCAACTGTGAAGCAGGCTTTCTCAAATTGCTCAGCATAATGGGAAGCATGTCAGCTGCCTTGCCCTTYTATAAGAATATTGCAGTCGTCATATACTCCCACTGCAAGAATTTGCAATTGTAGTGTTTGTATAATGTCAGGGAGTAAGGTATCTGCCAAGGATGGAGCAGTTCTTACTCCTTTCTGCATCTTTTGAGAGAGTGGGCAGAATCCGGCCCTAGTGTTACACATTGTGTGCTGGGTGTTCCTAAAGAGCATCATAGTAATGCATTGTAAACTCGTTAGTGTGCATTACAGCCTCACAGTCATCCTCCACAGCTTATGTAAAGGCTGTGTCCAGTTATTTTATTCCTTTATTATTATAAATCAAAGGAATATGCCAAATGGATCTGCAGTTTGCTTGCCTCTGCCCTCTCATCTATATAAAATGTGACTTTGCCAATTACAGTGATCTTTGGGCCACGATTTTGAGAAACTCAGACACTTACATTTGTTGTTCTGTCTAACTCATGCTTTGTGTCTGGATTTTTCTTACATGACTGTCATTATTGATCTTAAGTTTATAATTACTACAGAGGAAAATCCCCAAACTTRGCTGATCAGCTGATTATCATGTCACTTCTGCTTTGGCTATAAAGCTTGGGTAGAAGAATTGTAACAACAATTYGACTGTGGGCCTGCGAATTGGAATGTCTTTGTTCTAATCTTGGCTCTGAAATAAGYTCTGTACTGCTTTGAACAAATAATTTGGGCTACCCTTGTGCAACTTCTGCTTGCATAAGCAGACACTTGGGTGAATAGGTCATTGAAGCTGGTGGGACTACAAATTTAAGTAAGTACTTGTGAACTCTAGCAAAGTTTTTGCAATCTATTTCCCCTTCCTTYTCTCCTCCCACTCCTCCTTATTTCCYCATTTTGTRTGTAATTAAGAAGAACTGTGGGGAAAGAAGTGCTCAGAGGATTCATTATAAGAGGGGTTGRGTGCATGAGAGATACAAAAGAGCARTAGTGGCAATACTACTTTTATTAATAATTTTTTCTAATGAAKTTTTTCTGWAAAAATAAAATTAGTAACAAGAARGGATTTCCTGTAAAATTAGCAAGGAGGTGCTGCTAAAGGGTGTGCCCTTCAAAGAGACAATGCAAATGAAATGCTCAGTKGCCTGCAGCACCCACCACTGCAGAGCTTCTGATGAGTGCTGCCACCCTAAGCGTGCCTGAAGTTGCTGTAATTTAAGCTATTTCTCTGTAGTTGGGCAACCTGGATACACCTAGCACAAGTCACAATTGCCGGCCCTRTTTGGCACATACACTTCAGCACACACTGAATAAATGTGCTGAGGACTCGTGACTATTATCTATGGGTTGCAAACTTGCACAAAAACCAGTGCYGCAGTAACAGGCTAAAGCAAGCAGAGGTATAATTACCTGTGCTGTAGTTTGGCCTCTGAGTAGACATAATAAAGCAGCAGAATTGCCATGTTAAGGAGGCATGCATAGCACATTTGTAGGTTCTCCTCTTAGCACTTCTAGAAGACGACACTCATCAATGAATACCCAACCTCAAAACTACATAGCAAACTAGGTGATGAAGGGAGAATGTGGTGCTAGGAATATTTGTCTGCCTCTGCTCTTTTACAATTTCATTCTTCTGAGTTGGCATGGAGAGGTGTTTGAGAAACAGAACTCTAGCAGTGGCAGAGGAGAAAAACTGAGGCCAAAAAAAAGGCTGCTGTACTGTCTCCAAGTAGTTTATATGTACTGTAAGCACAAAATGGCATCAAACTATTGCAGTGGACTGATAAAATTGGGTAAGTTTAAAAACACAGGAACTTGTGAATGTACTTATTGGAGTGAGCTGGCATACCTCTGAGGTTTGTGAGATACAGAGAGGAGCCAGATGTAGAGATAACAAGTTAACAGTAGAGACACCGGTCACAGTCTGGATATTTGGAAATGTTTGTGAAAACACCTCATTAAATGAGCTTCAGAGAAGGCTCACAAACACTTCTAGAACAGGATCGCGTACCTATACCTTTTTAACGTGAAGTTTTGTGTTGCGCTTCTGATATGTCACATGGACCTTTCACAGTTCTATAGAGCAAAGGAACGGGAGTGGAGGYGATTACTGGTTTTGAGGTGAAACTGAGCCTTTAGGGGATGGCAGTGCTGCAGTTGTGATTTAAACACGTAGGCATGTCTAAACGAGCTGTGCTCTAGCCAGTTTGGATGCTGTGAGCAGCAAGCTTTGCCTTGCTGTCACAGAGAAAGCGCTCTGGAGTGCTGTGAGCAGGGTTTTGTAGCCCACAGTACAGCAGCCTTGGTTTTGGTATGCAAATGCCTAGATTAAAAGCTAGTAGCCTGCAGATGTTGCGGTGTAGATGTATCCTTGGAGCACCAGCTGGCAAGTTCCTGTGAGTCATTATCAGTTAAGAACTTGAAGAAATTTTTCTTCTCCTTTCTTGTATGATGTACTGAATTACTGCTCATCATCTGGCCCTTAATGCCAACAGCGTAGGTGGCCATCAGTCCCATTTTAAGCTTCTCATTTGATCCCAACAAGATTAGGTAGGTTTCCTTTTGCTGAGAGGACTAARCCACAGAAGAAGAAAACAGAAATGTGCTGCTTATTAAGATCATAAATGAAATTTTTTGAAGTTGGAAATTCAAACATTGAAATGTGCAGGCCACGTGCATATTTAATCTGCAGTTACAGTGTTGTGTAAACAGTTTACATTCCTACCTGAAAGGGTAGGAGCTTAATTGTGCATCACCATACTTAAAAATAAACCCCCAGAATTCTCCAGGGTTTTGATGTGAGTCTGTGTATCGGTTCTGTAACAATAGGTTGATTGGTCCTTTCTGTGAATCAGTGACAGCATGTGTGATACTGATGGTCAGCATTGGTTTCTGGGGTTTTTTTAAGGATCAAGGAGGACAGTGGGAGCAGGATTGTTCTCCAGTCAAGTGCCTGTAGTTTTGGGTGTTTAATGATGATGATCATGTGTAATGAGGGGGAAAATTCTTGAGTGCGATGTTCCCTACTACAGAACTGTGATCGCAGTCCTGCTAGAACACAGATAGTAARCAGCGTGGAATTGTCATTATCTACATTGTTACTAAGGATTGTAAACTTTCTTCTCATTTTCTGAATGCAGGTGGAAGTTAAGCCATATGTCTTGGATGATCAGCTTTGTGATGAATGTCAGGGGGCCCGTTGCGGTGGAAAATTTGCTCCGTTTTTCTGTGCTAATGTTACCTGTCTGCAGTATTACTGTGAATATTGCTGGGCTGCTATCCATTCACGTGCTGGCAGGGAATTCCACAAGCCCCTGGTGAAGGAGGGAGGAGATCGCCCAAGACATATTTCATTCCGCTGGAACTAAATGATCACTGCAGTGCTCATATGCAGGCCTCAAATTAAGTGCACTCTTCTGTTATCCTGATTGCCCCTACCCCACCCTACCCTTTCTCTTATTCAAGATAGCATGTCCTTTTGTAGTAGTCTGTAATTTAACAATAGTATAATGAAAGAATGACCTATAATATGGGTATTTTGTAGAATCTTGTCATTGAAAACTGTATTGGGAACTCCTTTTCGTATTGGTAACATGTTGCAAGTGAGTTGCATTCTCTTGTCTTTACTACCGAGAGAACACTTAATTTCATGCAACATTTTCTTAGAGGAGAGAAAAATATTAAGAAAAGAGAATTGAAACAATAGAGTATTTTGGTTTTTTAATTAAATTATTGTTAATAAAGAACATAAGAATACTTTTATTAAAATAACCGTGTAACAATAACACTATCAGTCTGTTCTGACACTTTTCCCCCAGGGAAGCCTGTTTTTGCCTCTCTTTTTGTTTCGACTTCGGATTTTTCCAGCAACAGATGAAGTTAGCATTTACCTACCAACAGGAAAGAGCATGTTTAAAGCAACAAAAATGCATGAGCAAAGTTGAAGCAGCATTATAATAATGATCTTTTTTTAAAATCTGTTAAGAGTTTTGAGGCTGAAATTTTAGCTCGGTATGTATCTGACCGTGCCTCTGACAACCACCCACATCCAAATTACTAATGAGATAGGCAGAGCTTACTATATTTTCATCAAAATGATTACATTTTAAGAATTCCTGAATGTAAAAGTTGAGTAAAGTTACTACTGAGGGGGGAGTGCACTTTTTTTTTTTTTTTYCTTTAAGAGAACTCAATTGTCTGGTTACAGCCCTAGAAATCCTACCAAAGCTAGAGTAATGACAACTAGTTAACTGGCATTTCCTCTCCTGAAGGATAAATATATAGATTTTATTTTTGATGGCTATATATAACTCTATATCCTAATATACTAACATTCATCAGGGGCCAGCTTTTGCTCTCCATTTTGACGTGAAAAAGTAGAAAACCTAAAGATACCTCAAGGATATCACTGATTTTTACTGAAGTTTTGATATTCCATTGCGTCACACAAACTAAAATTGGCTGCTTATTCGTTTCCCATCTTGGATGTAAAGGTAGTTTTAAAGACCCTCTAACTTAGTTGTAACAGAAGGCATGAACCTGAGTAGTTTCCAAGTCTTGTTTTGCACTATTTTCTGAATTTGTGCATGAAATGGTGCAAGTGTGCATATGCCTTTCTTACTCTTCCTGTAGAAAGAATCCCAACTACGATTCCACCTCTTCAGAACTTAATATGGGGAAATAAAGAAACAGAGGTATTTGAAGTGCCAACATTGCTAAGTTAATGCCTGCTTTATTATAAATAAGTTCTACCTTGAGAAGCATTAACACAGTACATGTTAATTGAATGATAAAGAGTGGGTGCAGGGGTTTAGTTTGAAATAGTTGAATGAAGGAGTAGTTCTGAAAATTATTTTTATTACTTTTGAACTAATGCCCTGGCCAACGTCTCAAATGATTATTTAGCAGTGTGCAAACAAACAAATTTAGTGGCAATCTTCTGAACTGCCCGAGTGGCATGGTACCATCCTAGATTCTCTCAAACCAAAGACTTGCCTCAGCACTGCTTGGAAAACACCTGCTCCGTTAAAAGCCTTTGTCGGCCCCCCTCATCCCATTCCCCCAGCCCAGATTATCTTTATGAGAAGCAGTTTTTATTTTCAATACAGGCTTTAATGAACTATACCTTACCAAGTTCCAAAGGTCAAAATGGAGACATTTGCTGTCTACTAGTCAAGTATAGAAAGGGAGCTGCTTTTAATGAAATCCCTGAAAATATTGACAACGGTAATGCAAATGCAGAGTGCTCTTGTGTAGATTGTCAGGGACTTTTTTTTCTCTGAAGTACATAATTATAGTTGGAATGTTCCTTTAATTTTTTTAATGCTTGTAGGTGGCTTGGGGTGTGCTATTGTGCCGATCCTACCCAGTAAACAGGTGAGATGGGTTACCATTACAAGAAATAACACTGTTTGAGAACTAGCTTTGAATAATAATTTTCCCTTTGTACATGACCTGCTGAATTTCGGTACAGTGTTTTTGTAGCTAACTTATTTTGTCATGCACATAATGTATATTTGTTATGCACTACTTTTGTATATCTTGTTTTTCCAACAGTGAGCATTTTTAGGCACACTTTTCACTGACGGGATATCTCTTTATGCAATACCTCAATTTTTCATATTGCAAAGAGTAGCTTTTTGTACTTTTATTACTGAGAGATCTTCATATACTTCATTTTTTAATATAAATAATTTTAATAAATTTTATTTTCTTATATTCTGCTTTTTATACATTTCAGTGCTCTGCATACATTTTGAATTATGGATGTTGTGCACTGGCAATGCTATTTTAGAATCTGCAGAGAAAAGAAAGCATGTTGCTTAAACATCTTAGCCCAGCACCAGGTATTTGGTGTACATATAATTTAAGAAATAGTATATGTAAAGTTGAGAATTAAAGAAGAAAAGCATGAAAGTGACAAATGACACTGTCTTTAGACCCATGAAATTTAAATGCATAAATATAGTGTAGAAATTTAAAAGTAAAGAAACATCAAAATTGTCTACCGCTTCTTACTAAGTTTTTWAAAATTATACACAAATGCAGACGTTTTTGGTGAATGTTTAGCCATTTTTAATATTAATAAAAAATTGATGTTAGGTGTTTGATGCAGAAATGTGTCTGCTCTTTTAAATTATATTTAAAGAATAAAAGAGAGCCTGCTAAGTGGCAGGCATGTAATGTTAGTATGCATGACTAATGTAAGAAATTGTTATTCTACTAATATTCACTTGTGATTGTGTGACAAGCGTGTTTACAGATTGTTTGGTTACACTTCGATTTACAGGGCATAAACAATTATATACATTACTCTGTACTTAAATAGTGATTACATGTCCTTCTGATTACATGGGATTTGTAGTTGGGGTTACCATGTAGCTCCAAACATAATTAACATGTAATTAGGTTACCAGTCTTAGGGTATCACTTCAATTTGCAAAGGGGTTAATAAGCATGTAGTTTTATCACACTAGCATGGCACTGGCCATGTATTTACAATGTAGTTACAGAGTAATTACATGGTTATTTTTGCAATGTAAAATAAAGTGTTTCTGATTATTTTATATGTAAAGGAACCCCACTGCCCCGTGCTTTTTGGTATAGTATATACTTCTCCATACACAGACCTCTGCAGAATGCAAATTTAAAACTTGCAGTGAATGAATTTAGCGTTTTATAAGGATGCTGTTGGAAAGACTTGATAATTCACCCCCTTTGTTTTTGAAGAGTTAAAACCTTCTGTTAAAAGGTGATTTAAAACTTGAATGTGATGAATTGTGGCAAGTTAACTTCAAGTTATGTGCAATACCTATTTCAGACTTCTGGAAGATCTTTGCAGTGTAATTCTTTGTTTTTAATTGCAGACATTTAAAAATGTCATTTTCTACTGTTCTAGTAAATCCTCTTTCTTGCTGGTGTTTCTAAAGAAAAGAATCAGAAATCAATCTTTCTACTAATGTAAATTTGAGATTATTTTTAAAAAAATGGAATAAAATGTTTTGGTCATTTGCTTTATTTTATTATCTTATTTTAAAGCTACTGTGATAGCATTGTAAGAATTGGGACAATATTGTATTCAACTGTTTTATTTTTTATATTTTTAAATTTTAAAGTATAATTAGTTTTTATAATTTTCATCAGATTTTTTTGTTATATTTTTTGGAAGTGAAACTTTTAGCAAGTGGGTGTCTAGTTTTTACTAATCCCTAATATGTTTTTCCCCCAATGTATTGCTCATATTATCAGAAGGAAAAGTTATTTAAGTATGTCAGTTAATTGTACTACTTGGCTGAATTTCCATATAGTTTTTACTGTGTATGGGGAGGTTGTAGTATTTATTATAGCATTTTAAATAAGGGTAATTCATTTTTTATTAAAGTCATTTTCACGTTTAAGTTCATATTTTTGTATGTTCTACTCTAAGTTATATAACACAAGTTACTTTTTTAAAGAGTTCATTTGTTGAAGTGCTAGTGAAAATTAATGTTATTAAATAGTTTGCAAATGACTATTTATACCAGTATGCATATAATTTTTAAATATTTGTAATGTGAGATGTTGAATGAATAAAACTTTTAACTCAAYGGTTCTTCTTAACCTTTTTATTTTAAGCTTCCTGTAGAAAATGTTCCTTTGTGGCTGAAGCTCATGGGGCTTGGGGAAGTGAYTTTGATGAAGTGTACAGCACGCATCTGCCTATATGATGTGTAAAGTGCAGTAAGCGAAGTTCTGCTGTCCTGTTCCAGTCAAAACTTGGGAGCATGSTTTTGTAGGGGGTGTGTGAGGGAGGGTATAACCACTTGAGAGATGCCGAATACCCTGAACACTGCATTAAATTGGTACAAAATAAACGTGCAATGTTGCAGAAATGGAAAGGGCGATGTCTAGAGGACTGTAGAATTGCTCTCTGTTGAATCAGGCTGTTAGAACCCTTTTTACTGCTTGTGTCCAGATGTTGTCTTTTGGGAATGTTGAATGCTAACTTACTTAATTTTGTGAATTTGGTGCTTTTTGAGTATTCGTTASAAATCGTGTGTGGCTTTGGAAAAGCCTTTCAGCAGCTTCAGCACCGCCATTTCTATTTTTTGCACAGCCTTAAGCATATCAACCTAGCCAAAGAATTGTAGTTAGATCATTTGTTTCTACTTAGTGCTCTCCGCTGCTAATTCATAGGGACAGAGATGAAAACCAATACTGGTTACAGCTGCGAAATCAAGCTGACYGGGCAGGTGACACCTTCAGTGAGAAGAATACCACTGAGGCACGTGTAACGCATCATGTAWGTCAGAAAGCACTGTGCAGCTGGGACAAAAAGATAACCACAGTAGGGCCAGAGTAGAGGCAAGCAAGTCATGGACAGACAAGGATTCTTTTTTAATTGTCTCATGGTTGTGATCTGATACTAACAGAAGGACAAAGTCTGGCATTTTAAAGAGCTTGCTAGTGTCAGCCTTTAATTTAAAATACCTAAACTTGAGATGTCTAAGAAGTCTTGTGAAGTGTTACAACTTCATGTATCTGCCCTTCAGGGACTATTCAACAGGAACCGTGCATGGAAGGATTCAAGAGTTTTGCATCCTCTGTAGGTAGGAATTCCCCAAACTTTGTTGGTTTTCTTAGTTGGATACAAACAGCTAAGCTGCAATGAAGTATAATTCTGATTRCTCTGGAAGTAGCTCTGCTAAGTGGAACCGTGAGTTGGAACGTGCACATGTACCTTGTGAGAAAAAGCTGCTGCCCAAAATACAGCACTGCAGTAGGAACCAGACTGCACCCACTGCACTGACCGGCACTTGGCTGTTGGCGTCCGAGCTGCTAATGTCTTGTGCCAAGGGATGGTGTTGTAAAAGTTAAAYAGATGTTTAATATCATTCTTTTCTGTGGGTGCTTGAGGAAATGCAGATCTTACAGAATTGAGCTATAATGGGATTAGTTCTGCAAGATGCTAATCACTTCAGTTCCCGCTGGCTTCAGATGATGCAAACTTAGAAGCTAATGCCTTTAGAAACTAGTTTTTAACAAGAATAAAAAGTTTCGCTGGTGACTGTGCAGATACTTCCAATCCCTTAAAATGGCTATTTAAAAATAAACAGAAAATGCTGGTACGCTTTGGATCAAAAATACAGAGGCTAGAGATGGGTTGTCTGCCCAGTGAATAATGAATTCCTCAGTGCTGCGTTCTGTGCCAGCCAAAGAGCACCAGACAGTACTGACCAGTTTTTGGCGTGTGACTTGGCTGGTAACGGAAGCATCACCTCTCCGTTCTCTGCGTKGGTCTTGTTAGGAAATAGTCATAGTTCAGCCTCTCCCAATGTGATAACAAGTTCTTGACATTGTTTTCAARTGCAAATGGTCTTTTAGAAAGCATGCGCTTATCCGTGGTTTATCTGATAACAAGTATGACAGACACAAAATTTGGTCCTGGAACATGGGGATWTTAAGTCTTTTGATTCCATCATGGCAGAATTAGGGATGTCCTTCACAAAGGCGGCACTCCCTGACTGATTTCARTTCACAGATGCTGTAAACTTAGAGGTGTTTATCAGGATGTAGCATCTGATTTACAGTTGGGGATGTGTATATTAATTCTAAAGTTTCCTATATGAAGATTGCAAAATACTTTGTTGAATGTTTAGTAAATGAAATTTTATTACCTAGGCAGAGGCTAAAAAATTCAACTCAATAAGATGAAATGCCAAAAGCGTGGAGCGTTCAAAACTAAAAATAGTCACTCTTGGTAGTGATGGCCTTGGCTGATTCTGAATTGCTGAGAAGTAACKTTCTAGGAAAGATGATACAACAAATCCCTTTTGGGTTTCAGTTTGTCCTGAAACTATCAATAAATACTTCAGGCAGACTCCAGAAGGTGGAGGTGTGCCTGCTGGGTGGAATTTCAGAATTCCCACAGYACGTGGATCTCAACTATTTTCTTTCAGCACAAACTGCTCGTCGAGCACAGTGAGCCACCAGCTTTCTCTTGGGTGCTACTTTCACTGAATGAACTGCTACATTCCACATCAGTGAAGAAACTCCGTTTGGGTGGTGATGGATATAACCCATCTMGTACAGATTTAAAGGCTAAGGTATATTTTAAAGAGAGTCTCTTAGCTGTCAAGTCATTGTTGGACAGTTTCTACTGTCTGTCCCGATTCTCCAGCTGCTGTTTATTCAGTGCTATGAAAGCCCACTCAGCCACAGCCCAAAAGGCACATTGCTTGCCTACAGGAAATCTAAGACAAATAATAGCCTCAGAAAGGATAGATGAGGAAAAAACACTGACATCTCTTCCTCTGTGTAAAATAGCTGATTCAGTCTGTCAGTATGAAAAACAGCCTCTGGGATAAGAATATACTTGCAGCTGTCTTTGCAGTCATAGAAACTGAAGGGGGCGGAGGGGTTGGATCGGTGCTCTAAATACGTTACAGAACTCCCCATTTAAGATGGGGACAAAAGCTTTCTGAAACTTGGTGCTCTGATTAATGGTATCAGGTATCACCTGTTTTCATGACACATGAACTATAATTTGCTGACTTTTTGTAGGGCTTGCCAGAGAGACAATTTGATACTAAATGTTAATTTATTTGAATGTATCTCTCACTAAGGGAAGCTCCCTCCGTCACCTTATGGAGCTTGGGAGTCCATAGTGTGGTACTATTCTGTCAAGATTCCTTCACAAAATTTGCTAGTCAAAAGTTCTTAGTCCTTCTTGTATATATAAAATATGGAAATATATAAGGTCTGTGTTTCATWGTGTTTTTCTTCCTGAAATTTAATTTTGGTGAGTCATGAAAGCTGAGATAAAGTCCTCTGAGCACAATGCAGGTAAAGGGTAACTGTGAGAACACATTTTTGGTTTTGCATTAATCTTAATGTTTAAAATGGACTTAGTCTTAACACTCTCAACTATGTGGCATTTTTTTTATTCCAAAACTGTATAGTAGGTTGAGTTGCTTTGCTTTTCATGTGAGTGAAGAACATTGATTTTACTTAAATGGCAGACTGATAGCATAGATGCAGTTGACACACGCTGAGTGCCTTAGTAACTCTTAGCACAGTTTTGTAATCTGTGGAAGGGTAGCAATTCACACACAGAGCAATGCATTAAAAGAAAAAAAAAGTCTCTGCCAACTTTCTCCAACCCAACGTTTGAGAAAATGTTTGCTCAGTCTAAATCACCATCTCACACTGCTGCTGACTCATGAGCCAGGATCAGTTTGCTTAGTGCTTGTTTATGCCTTGCTACACATGTGAAAGCATTAAGTTGTCAATTTAGCAAAGTGTAATTTTTCAATTTTTCAATTTTTCAATGTCGCTTTAAGCACATGCCTGGTACTGGTTTGTGTATGGGATACATTCATGCCAAGTGTTTTTGAATTTTCTTTCAGTGAGTTAAATGCGATTTTTTAGGTTTTTGAGGAACATTCTCATTGTAAGCAGCAGGCAGTAGCCCCCAGCTTTGCGTCAGCGGGCCAGCTGTTCACAGGCAGATGTTGCTCTGTACACACTGGCAGAATCAACTCAGCTCTTCAGTCAGTGGCAAGAAAATTTGCTCAAGGGTTGCTTTTACAGGGGGATGTCTTTGGAGGAATGTGATGGCAGAACAAAGCAGTGACTGCTTCAATTTTCTCTGCAGAGCTAGCAGTCCTTGGAGACAGTAGCCCTCTCTGTTCCTTTTCTGGCAGCATCCTCCTGTCTCGGGGGGTAGGGAGGGAGTGAACGTTCGGTATCTGGAACAGTTCTGCAAAGTCCCTAGTACCATTACAAAGTGCACTTACCTTTGAGGAAGTTCAGTGGTATTTATACTGTAGTTAAATAGCACTGTCTCATACACGCAGACAGATGTATTGGTGATGATGTTAGCCTGCAGGCACACTTTGGCCTGAGATCACGTTAGATTTCAGAAGAGAGGCTAAGAAAACGTGAGTGCTTGGACAGATGGTCTTAGAAGACCTACATTACTGCTGTATCTGAGGATGATTTAGTGATTTTTGCTTTTTATATCCTGTACCGAATCAGTATTCTTCCAGGATGTGAGAGAACAGTATCTGGAGGTTTATCGCAGGTAGGACTAAACTTCCCCATCTGTGTGTTCACGTCGGGTCTAACTGCACATTCCCCACAATAGCAGTAGTAACATTTAGTACCATAGTCCCTGCAGCCTCAAATTTGCAAGAGCCAAGGTAAAGTTTTACTGTCTCTTACTTGGAAACAAAGGATGTCATCATTAAATACCAGTAATTTGCATGTTTGTGTGGACAAATGAAATCAGAGAAACTGAAGTCCTTACCCACCTTTTGCTGTTATCTACTTGACTACAAATCTTTCCCAGAAATAAGGCTGTTTAATTCTGGTGTTATCTTCAGTGATCATGTTGCCTTTTTGAGTTTCCCCCACAGTTTTGTTTCAGGTTGGGAATCTCTATTTAAATACTGTAACACAGAGTTGTTCTAAGCCAAGGGTTTCAGTCTCATTGACTTGGGTTTTGATTATGAAGTCTATGGATCTTCTCAGTGATTTGAAAGTCTCTCAGGGGGGAGGCTCAGGCTTTTACGTAACAAACTTAGTTTATAGTCTGCTAAATATTTTTATGTGCAGTATGGTGAAATGGGAAAATATGCTTCTCCTTATGACTGGTGTGGATGAAGTGATTCCCACATGGATGGTTTGTAAAGCAATCTGAGATATGCAGGCTCATTAATATGAAATGCAGGTGTGTTAAAATGGCAGCTGGCCATTTTATCTCTCTGCTGCACTGTGTTGTTGCTTACATAATTAACTGTGAGATGCATTGTAAATTATGAAATTTCACAAGTAAGCAAAAACTGAAGGCATAATGCATTGCTTCAATTTACCAGAAGTGGTGAGTTTTGTTTTTATAATGATTCCTGGTTATACTAATAAATGGTCCCCAGTGTATTCTGTAAAGTAACTACATTCTAATAAAATACCTCACTCCAGTGACTCTTAAATATTCTGTGAAAATGAAGGAGATACAGTAATTGTTTGTGCTACTGCTGAGGGTATAATTAACAATGTTTGACTGTAGCTGTTGTCAGAATTAGCATACTTTCCACGTAAAAATCCCTGTTAACAGTGTTAAGATTTGTATTTCAGATGTATTCACAATTTGCAGTTGAGCAAGATAATGTAATACTTAATAAGCAACCTGCCTTGCCTGAATTATGTTGAATCGTGCAAGTACTTCGTTTAACTCCRTTGCAAAGGATCCTCGTAGAAAAACAAACCTCCAACAGCAGGAGGAGTTTCCTTTCTGCAGGAAATCACTAGAGAATCAGGGCATCACTAAATGTGCATGCAGCAATGTCCCATCGGCTCCTTCCTTCCTTCTTGGCATAAGCTGTAGGCTTGCTACCACCAAAACCTACCTYACTTTAAAACAATAGTCAAGGTTAATAGAAGATGATGCATACTTGACCAAAGTAAAACTGAAACAATAGAATTCAGGATTTGCATTGTTCTGAGCAAGTTCTGAGCTGGAGAAGGTAACATTTGAATATAAAACAAAYGGCATGATAAGGTGCAGACTGAAAGCTAGAATCTGGTCTATTTTAACTAGACAGTTGAAGATGTGAAAAACTGAGATGTTTGTTTGAAGTGACAAATACAGAGATAGTGGCTAGCTGGTAGTCAGTTCACACATGTGGAAAGCAGGATGGAAAACAGTGTGCAGCTAAAATAGCTGAAGTTCTCAATTCTGCAGATCACTCATAGATTTTAGGTGGCATTGATTTTTGTCAGTAGTAACAGATCCCAAAAGGGATCTGAGCTGGATTTGCATTTGAAATCAAAGTCCTGGCAGCGTGCTGTTGGGAAAAGTGAACAAAATGTACCGCAGAAGGCACATGTATTTGTATGAGCAGGGTGGAAGCATATTCCGTAAATACAGGTGCTGTATTTGGCACTGACTGGCAGCCCTGATGCCCTGACGGGGCCATAGGAAGGAAGCAGCCTGCCGGTTGGGAAAGGGAACCCCTGGTCGGGAAGGTACAGCAGCAGGTATTCATGCACAGAGCGAAGGCAGTCATGGAATGAAAATTGGTGCTCTTTAGGTTTATGGGGGTGTGTTCAGGGTTATTTTGAGGTGTGGACTGAGCCTTATGCATTTCAGCAAAAGGAGTGCTTTCTTTACCAGGGCTTTCTGATTATGGACATGACAAAGTTTGCGCTCCAGGATCACTTTTTAATTGAAGCTATTCGGTTGCCTCTCTCTGGGCTTAATACCCCCGAATTGAACTYGCTGGCTGCTACCTCACTAGGCCAATTTGTTAGCTCAGGTCTTTGCAGAGGAGGAGGGAGTCCCTGGTGTTTGGGGTTTTTTTGAGATCACAGCTGATCTCAAGGCTACTGAGTCGGTGGTTGTATCATATTKGTGACTCCTTTTTAGCCCGTACGCTTTGCAGCCTGCAGTAGATGCCCTTTTACCATTGGGAAATAACAAATCACTCTGGCGAGCTGTCAGGCTGCGCCTCTGGAAGTTGTTTTCCTCTTTTTCAACTGCATACACAACACGCCTTTTTTCTGACAGCGTATAAAATAGCTGGAAATCCTGGGACCCTTCGGAGCAGGGCGCTGTGGGTTTCCCCCCGCCCGGCCGCGGCGGGAGGCGGGRGGCGGGGGGCGGGCGGCGGGCGGCGGGCGCGTTCGGTAGGTACGGCTGCCACCTCGTGGGGTCCGCCTGCACGGCACCCTGCCCGGCCGGGGGACAAGGTGACAGCCAGCCGCCCTGCAGACCCCGAGGGCTTTGGGCCTCCTCCGAAGGCTGGGGGGAGGCTCCCGTGTGCTTCGTCGTCTTTTCAGATCCGTTCGCAAGGACGACAGACTGTCAGCACCGTTCATGTTGCTGGTGCTGCTAAAACAATAATTAAAAAAAAAAAAAAAGTCATTCTGTAGAATTTATTCTTTCTAATTCGCAATGCTTTCCCTCCTCTGAACAGCTAAGTGTGCTGAAACTCTGGGAGATAATACGGAGCAGTATTTCAGTGCCAAAGCAAAAATCAATGGGACTTGTGCTCTTAGGTGGTTTGAGAAATCCCACTTGTCGCTGGCCACGTCTCGTAAACCCGCTGCGGCGGCGGGGCACGTCCCTCTAGAGCACCTTCATGGGCAGGAGTCCCGACTGCGACGGGCATCCTCTCGGCATCGCACAGCACGCATGTACGCCTGCTGTTGCTTGGGGGACAAAGCTACAACAGGTATTTAAACTAATGTTTCATAAATGTTTTTCACCAGGTGGCTGGGGCCACCCACACGTGCACTAGCAGGTAAGCTGTTTGGAGTACGCCGGTGTGAAAATTCATTACATCAATGCAGGAACTGCATCAAAGAGATGTCGCTTGTTCCTCGTCTGTAAATCGCAGCAGAGACAGACAATACATCACTGCCTTCAGACTGGAGTTCTGTGTATCAGTTTATCAATACCTTGCATGAAATATATCAATATATAACTTCAGGCAGCATACTTTGTGCTAGACCCTAACTCATGCTGGCCAAAAGTAATCTTGTGGAGCAGGCTGCTACCGTGTGTGTCTGTGTGTGTCAGAGAGAGAGACTCTGGGATGGTACAAGGCCCACTCCTATGCTGCACTAAGCTGGTCGTTCCCTCCTGCTCAGAAAACACTTATTTCTCCCTTTTTCACCATCCATCCAGGACACTGCAATGGGACGTTGGCGATCAGACGGGACGAGGCAGGAGGGGTGCTCTGCAGGTCCCCCCGCGCCACGCCTGCCCAGAGGAAGGGGCCGCCGGTGCCGTGCACCCCACAGCGCGGTGGCCGGGATGGCTGCCCCCCGAGCCCCCGCCTCTCCTCAGCGCCCTGCCTCGGCGGGGCCTCGCCGCCGTCCTGCCCCGCCACAGATGGAGCCTGGCCGCAGCCAKGGCAGGCCGCGCATGCAACTCGTTTATGTCAACAGCTTCGGCTCCCACCGCTGCGGCTCCATCATCCGCTACAGCAGGGGCTGTCGACAGGCTGATGGGGGCTGGGCCGGGCCCCCGCTTTCCCAGTCAAGCCCCATGGGGGAGGCTGGGGGGCTGAGGGCTGCCCCGGCGCCAGGGGATAAGGCCGGCCCTGGGCCGCCCGGAGCTGGTGGCAGGGCGCAGGCGGTGGGGAGCTGTGGCACGGCGAAGCCTGTCAGCCACCGTCACGGTAYGTGTCGTTGAGCCCCGGGGACCTCTGTGCGCCTGGGCAGGGGAGAGCGCAGGGCTGAGCCCCCGCCATGTTCTCCTCTTCGGGCGGGAAACCGTTCCCTTGCTGTGCGTTGTTGATACCGTCCCGCCAGGGTCTTCCCTTGCAATCAGACTCTGCACGCTGAGAGGTGAACGCGGCACAATTTTTTTGTTAATGTGCCCAGTACAGTTGGACTGGGTATTGTCCAGTACCCAGGAGATGGGTACACRGTGTTAAACTCCACTGGCAGGAGGTGGAACATCATGTTAAACTTACATGAGTGAAAAATGTAATATTTTTGCCTCAAACTCTTACACTGTTGAGCTACAGTGTCTCCATCCTGTAAGGTGAGGTGGCTGCCTGCAGTGCAGCCCTCCCCGTTCCTTTCTTAAGGCCAAAAATAAGCTATGTCCAACAGGGCTGTTACACCCCGAACTTCTGGGTCCTTTCCACCTCTTGTCAGGAGATTCCCGCCTAACCAGAGAGCCGCTGTGCTGCTGGCTCCTGCGTTGCTCTGACAGCCCAAAGATGTTTCTTAATTTTCTTTCTTTGTGGCTGGGACCAAAGAAAGCTGGGATGGGCATGGGTGTGGGTGCCTTTTTTAAAAAAACAGCAAACAAAGAAGATTAGGCAGCTTTCCCCTGGTTGTGATCTGTTACAAAACATAGCTCTGCTGCACAGGATGAAATGGAGTGAAAATGGAGAACATGACCTGGCTTCTGGAGAAAAAGCTGGGGTATGAGCTGGAAATGATGGTTGACACAGATAAGGTGGTCCTAWATTTTACKAACTTGTTGCTCTTGAGTTATTTTCATTTTCTTGTATTTTTTTCCTCCTCCTAAAAGCCATTTTTCTAAAGATGACAAAGTGAAATGTTACAGTAGCCTGTGATTAAAAGCACCAGTTCTGCTGGGTTATTGTCTAAGTGATGCCAACCTGTGGCTCGGAGGCAGCCTGTGACCATCGGTAACTCGAAGCCTTGCTCCCGCGATGGGGCTGCCTTGGGTATCTGGTGGTGGGGCTGGGGTGGCCCGGAGGATGCTGGTTTGCCTGAAGCCCTGCTGCGGCAGGGGACGAGCCCGCGGCTGTGACCGCATTCAGCATCCCCACGTGGGTCACCCTTTTGCTCAGCTCATCCCCACGTGGGTCACCCTTTTGCTCAGCTCATCTCCACGTGGGTCACCCTTTTGCTCAGCTCATGCCATGCTCTGCCTTTCCAGCAGCTCCTTGGAAAGCCGCCATCCTCACCGCACTGGGAACTCACCTGAGTCCCTCCTCCTTGTGCTATGCGTCTCTTGAGTCCACAAGATCAACCTGCCCTTCTTGCTTCTGTTTTTTAGTGCTAGCAGAGGTGATTTGTCTGGTTTCTTGCCTCAGTCTACTCACGGGTTCCTCTTTGAACTCAGGCAGAATTCTAGTAGCTGCCATAGCAAGGGGAAAAAGAGGGAATTAAAAGCTAGTTGTATTGCCCAGAAGCCTGTTGTCTTCATTTTTGGTTGCTGTACAGTTTTGAAAGTTGTTTTGTGGAGTTTGTGAGACACCCACTTGCTCCATGGTTATAATGGAGAAAATAAGMAAGATGACAGTCAGCACGATGTGAGGACTGGAATCCTGTAACCTGCTGGGACCAGAAATAAGTATCCCTCTGGAAGACGGGGAATCTACAGCTTCCGCAGGAATATATTGTAAACATTTGGAATATGCTTTCTAAACTCTCTTCCTAGGTGATCTTCGAGAGGATAAGGCTGACACCTTTGACTTTCCCTTCCCTTCAAGAAATGTTGATAAAGTAATTAAMCGAAAGAACAAAAAGGTATAAAATGTGAGAGCTGAATTAGCTGCCTTTGTATTTGAGAAAATCGCTTCCTGCTTGTTCTGTATATTTCTATGTGAGAGCATGAGGGAGATTAAAAGATTGAATTGGTAGTCTGTTACTGAAAACCTTACTTACAGAGAAGAAAAATGGTATTATTCTCCTTCTCTGGAGGCTTTAAAATTTTGGCTCTCATTCAATAAAGCACTTAAGTGTGTGCTCACCTTGAAAAATGAGAGTATGCTGTTGACTTAAAGCCTGTACTGAAATGCTTTGCTGGATTGGGGCCAGGGTGCTGCACACCTTGCTGGGTGAAACCCGGCAGGGAAAAGCTCTGCAGCTCCTCTTCCTCTTCTGTTTTAAGCAAGGAAATCCCCCAGGTTACAAAWAAGCGAAGGCAAGAATCAGAGGTATTAACGCTATACTAGCAGCAAGATGAAATTACTTTCTGTTTCACAAATGTATTTCTGTTCCTGTTCAGTAGTTCAACAAATGCTTGAAATTTTAAAAGGCACATTTATTAAAACAGTAACTCATTATGAGATTTTGTAATGTGTGAAGTACAAGTAATCAGCTAGACTATAATATACTAATGTCACAGATACTTGATTTAAAACCAGCAAAATACTACTGACTTCAGAGGAACAGCTACTAACATACAGTAATATCGCTCTTTTACTACATTAAATAGTCTTAAAAAATAATGAGGAATATGTATTATGTTTTAGCAGTAAAAGTCCATGAGAAATGAATTATCTTTAGATTTMAACTAGTTTCACGGATGGGGTCCAGCAAAAGTCGTAACATTAGCATGGTAAACAGCCATTTATATTTGTTAGGGTGCCTCTCTGTCTGAATGCCTTTGTCAACAGTTCCATTTAATATTTTCAATGCACAAGTTTGAAATGTGCCCACTATAGATGGAGCTTTATGCCTTTAAAAGAAAGCTCATCAACATCTATAAAACAGATGAATATGGATTTGATATGAACTAGGCAAGGCTGTTGCTTTTCTGGAATCTGAGCATGGGATCCAAATTATGCTGCTGTTGAGGGATTACATGGGAAAGTTTTTGCTCCTGGAAAAATAAGCAATCTTATTTTCCCCCCCATTTTGGATGGCTTTGAAGAGAGTTTAATGGCTCTACACACGTTTTCATAAGCTCTTCTTATCTAGAAGGGCACTTCACAAGTCCTGGATAAACAAGAGTTCTAGGCAAGAAAAGAGGAGGATATCTCATGTGGAAAATCGTGGAGTAATTTGGTATTTGACTTTTAAATAGAGGTGATTCTTCCAGTATATCCCACATATATATCCTTCCTCCACATCTCCCCCTTCACGATCCTCAACAAAAAAACAGTTGGACTTCATAGTCATGCTGGAGAATTCAAAGTTCTGCCCTATAGATGTTTTAATGCAAACTTTTTGCATGCTTCACTGAGAAAGTTCAATTTTATTTTTCAGGCCAAAGTCTGGCTTAAGGTCTGGAAAGTAATTTCAAAAATGCTTGAAGAAAATGAAAAGTTCAGAAGTCGTCTCTTGACTTGCAGTCAGTTTAATGGAGAAGGTAGGCAATGAACTGATAATGTTTTATTTTGCTAGAGAAAACAAATTATTAATGCAAGTGCTTTGACTTAAGATCCCTAGGTTTAAGGTCCATTCAGCTGTTTGTTTTGGGTAGTAGGTTTTACAACTCACAATTTATGGAATTCATTGCATACTTCAGACACTTCTAGCCATATTTGAAAAACCCTTGTGTTTCATTGAGGGTCTTATATGTATTAATTTGGAGGAAGGATGGCAGA
Organism: Oceanodroma leucorhoa; assembly: GCA_030449065.1. Taxonomy (NCBI): domain Eukaryota; kingdom Metazoa; phylum Chordata; class Aves; order Procellariiformes; genus Oceanodroma; species Oceanodroma leucorhoa. Next base: position 5,922,222 of record JASVER010000039.1, read on the forward strand.
AGTGTTTGCTGCAGTCTAACATTCAAGACATGAACATAAAATATCTGCAAGTTTTCCTGAACATGTGAAATATGTAATTAAACTATTATTCACAGATCAGTCTAAAGCAGTACTTATATCAATAATAATTTATTTTTTCACATAGGAAAATAGTGGTTGGTTTCATACAGACAATAAATAAAYCAGATGCTCCCCAAAGGTAGCTGTAACACAATTTAACATAACCATTGAACATGTTCTCACCCTCTGCACTGAATACAGCTGTTTCATTACTGGAAAATGACTCRGGAATTAAAACTGGTGCTCTGCATTGAGACAACTTCAATTAGAGATATTGTAGTTGCTGCCTGATTTAAGATAACACAATGTATGCCTACAAATGTAATTGGAATTTCTGGCCTCACCGTCTGATGACTTTTTAGGAAAAAGAATATTCTAATCCACGAAGAGTTACCAGGCAAGTCAAAAAATGGCATATTCACCCACAGCGCCTCTGCTTAACTTACATTCGTGTTGATGGAAGTTTTCTGCACGTAGGCATGTTAGGGTATATACCAAAATGTATGTCCATTGTTGCCAGTATCTTATTCTTGTAAAACGTTGTATGTTGCATACTAATTAGATTTCCACACAACATGACAAGAAAATATTCCCTCRAAAATTTTCTTCGTGCGAACAAAAGAAGTGCAATTCTCATTCAAAACAGGAAWCTGTCCACCCCAATGGATGTCCCCTGCGACCTACAGTGGATGTTATTGGAAYAGTAGAAGAAATTCCACAATATGCTGCAGCAACATATTCCACCATTATTCTGCAAATATTCTGCATTATGTGGAAAAGCACTTCTTTTATTTGCTTTAAAACCAATTCCTGATTAATTCGGTTATTATGAGATGCTGGGTATTAATTATATGCTATTCATATTCTTTATACCAATCATGACCCCCTTGGCCTCTGTCATATTTCCATTTAGTTCTCTCTCTCTCAAGCTGAGAAGTTCCAGTCTACTAAATCTCTCCTCTTATGGAAACTGTTTCCTGGCTCTGATAACCCTTATTCTCTTACCTTTGTCATTGATCAAAATGCTGTCTGCTTCTCTATATGGTACATAGTTCATCCATATTGTTGCTCATTTGTTTGCGGTAATGAGAGTAATTCTTTGCAACTCTAACACTCTATTTGACTCGTGCCTGTATAAGTGAGCACCTGTGAAATACCGGAATTCCACAGGGTTGGGCCTGGGTCCCCTTCCTCCTGAGCTCAGCCGTTCCTGCTCGCCAGGAGAGGTTTGGCGGAGGGGGTGCGTGTCTGCCGCAGGACTTTTTCCTCTCTAACACCTGTTGCAGAAGCCATTGTAACGCGGTGCTTCTCYCCCTAATCTAAAGGTTTTGATCTAGCAGCTTCCATGTACTTTCTCCTGCAGCTTAGGTCATTGCAGAAGTTTTGTGCACAGCTATTAATGTATATGTAGGACTTCGCAGTCACTGAAGAAAAAAATAAGTCTTCCAGGATTTTTGTTGGCTTGCTTTTAAGAAAAAGGAAAACAAGAGACAAGGAAAAATCTTTAATATGTGATTGCCTCCAAAATTTCAAGTTATTGTATTCTGCTGATACAAAAGATATCCTAGGTAGATTTACCATCTCAGCATAATGGCTGCCAATCTGCTTTTCTGTTTGTTACGGATATGCAATGTGCTGCTTTGTCAAGCTTGTATTTATGGACAGGGTCCATTCCCTTTTCAGATATTCGTTTCATTTTGTCATCTGGAGGGAGAGCATTATCTTTATATAGAATTTCCAGTGACTTAAAAAAAAACCCAAACAACCCCACCCCTCCCCCCACCCAACCCCCACCCCCAACACTTACTCTATCCTTAATTGTAATTGTATCTCATTTTTCAGGAGCTTTAATTGAGAATCTACTATTAAGCTCTATTTAGGTGAAAACCATCAATTCTAATACCTTCTTTCTAATTAGCAGATTTTGCACAACATCAAATCAAGGAGATAAGTCTCCTATTCATCTGAATTTTTCATTAAACAAGAAGCAAATGGAATAATTCTAGCAGACATTTAGATATGGACCAACAAATCTGAATAAACTGGGTTCATGTTTATCTTTTTTTTACTAGATTAATAAAGCTAAAAAATTAATGCTGTATTTTATTGCCTCTATAAATRGTTTTCTTGAGAGAACAAAAATCTACTTCAGTTCTAATGCTACCTATTTAATCCTTGGAAAGCTGCAATTAAGATTAGATTCAGTGTGACTGAAAATGACGATGTGCCTCCACATAATATTCTCCCCCAGGCAATGATATGAACCAAAGCTCACAGAATGAGGCATCCTACCTGGACAGGGTATGTATGTAGTCCATTAATTGCCAAGCAAGCTTAAATGCTAAAATAAACRAAATAATAATAATATTAAAAAGACACACTGATATTGTTTAACGTTATTTATAAGTATCGGTTGTATTACTGACATTGGGCCTAAATGTTTTTCAAGATTTCAGTCATGTTTGGGAAGCAGAATAGCTCTGTCCTCAGCAGGAAGGGCTGTGTGCATTGCCAAGGCTGGGAGGTGGATTTTGCCTTTTTATTGAGCTAAATCTTTCTGTGATGGTCTAAAGTAAAMTCTGAAGAATCTGAATAGAGTCTTCATTTGTCACACTGTATATCTGACTTTTTTATATTAAAGGGAACGCACCACCTCTGTAATTTTTTTTTTTCTCTAGGAGGAGTCCATCTTTGGCTGGGTATAGCAAGAAAATAAAGAAGATTCAATCCAAAAGGAAATATAGAAGTAGTGGAAGTTTTTATTTTGATCTAGTTCCTACTGAAGTCTGTGGCAAGACTGCAAGTGACTTCAGTGAACACAGGTTCTGTGTTGTTTGTTTGGTGCATGTGCTTCTACTGTTTAAGAGGTTTGTTTTTATGGTGGCTTAAACAGCTTTGTTATGAGATATTTATTTCAAGTCATTAAGTCTGGTGTTTCACTTAGCTATTAGTTTTCAAAAGCTTTTTAATGAGCATAATATTGTGACAGTTTCCTTCCAAAAGAATAGAGATACACATTTAGCGTTGACTCTATTTATATCTATTTTTTTTTAGCTTCTCAGAATCATAAACAAACACAAATTCAGTAAGGCAGAACTCCACACAAGATACAAAGAAACACTTTTTTTCTTACGGATTTGAATAATTTTGACTTTATTATATTAAAATAATACACAATTACCCTTCTGTTCATTCATCCATTTATACATGAATCTCAGCAAGTATTTTGAATATGAAACTAGGTGAATGTTTTCTGTCTTACTGTTCATCATGAAGCACATAATGATATCATCATAATCAGAAGGTATTGTTTATCTAGCTGACTTCAATAACACGATATAATTTTCTTCTGTTATGGAGTTTCATACTTGAACTCTTGATTGACTGTTAAACCCTTTTAAACTAGCAAATTGTGTAATTGGAACATGGGGACTGCATAAAAATAGTATGTATATGGATTTCATCTCTGTRGATAAAACATTCACCTGTCACAATTAGACGTCCTTGGTTTCAATAAAAGGATTGTTTTCTCATTGCATAATGTTTTAGTGTTTGCACATATAATGACTGGAATGTCAGAGTGTTGAGCTTTAATAACATGCTAGTGATTGTGTCATTAAGCAGCAAAGCATTTGGAAGGGTTTAATCTGTTTTCTTAATAGTAAAACTGCAAGTACATAACTGGAATGTGCCTTTTTGATGACAGCTCTGGCATCAGGGTTCTTTTCTGATTTGTGGTTGAGTAATATTCTGATTTTACTTAAAATAGTTGACATTTCGGCTTGGAAAAGAAAGTGAGAAAGTAAAGTATTCAATCAAGATGTGATCATTTTTCTGGCAGAGCAAAAATGTCATAGTTCTTTGGTATTTTCAAAATACATGTTTGGAGTCACACTTTTTTTTTTTTTGTACTAAGGGAGATGATCTCCCTGTTCCCACAGTTCTATCAATGAAATGTTTGCGTGGAGAGTATTCAGTTTATAATCCTGGATTGTAAATTGTAGAGTTGTTGCTCTAATGTTTCTYTTCTTGTAAACTACAGCTGCAGTTGGTACCTTTACTGGCACAGACTTAGGGGGCCCTGGAAACAAAGCTTTTCTTCCAGGTGCGTAACTGCTATTTTTACAGGCTAGGTGAGATGCATTAACCTAAATCTCTGAAGGAAATTCAGCCAACTCATTAAGATTCTTTGGATAAATATAGAACTTTGTGGGACTATGCTAAAGGAAGAAATTACAAAAGATAAATATGGCCCTAGATCATCCCTATCCAYGTATGTCTTACAATCTGCAAAGTCTGTACAGGTTGGTTGTCAGTAGCTGCCAGGGCTATCTGATAGTGTCTCACCTGCATGCTGCAGCCACTTCGTATGTGTAAATGACCACAGGGTGCAAGGGAAGACTCAGACTCTATAAAACAGATTTGACCTTTCATTGGTACACGGGTGGGGATGGAGGGGTGGTAGCTTCCCCTTGGTGTGTTCAGGGACCGGTGAGGTGTGATAGTCTAGCCCCAGCATTGCCCAGCTTCAGTGGCTTTGCTAGATTTGTCCAGGGTAGCCTGGATTTACGTGCTGTGCTGCTCCRTTTTCATTCAGGTGTGATTTGAGGGGAAGGCCCTTTGCCATATAGCTTTATACTTGTTAACATCCTGCTAGTCAAGAGAAAGAAATAACTACTGTCTTCCTTATTAATCCCAGCAAATCTGTCCTCTTGCCTACTTGTCTTAGACCTTATCCAACATGCCTTCACTCCACTTCAGTTCACTCCAGAATGCCGTTTGTGTCCAGAGCTGGTGAGCAGCTGAGTGCTTCTCAGCCTGCGAGGTGTGTGAAACCGCAAGCAAGAGCCAGCAGCCCCTTCTCCAGAAACCCTGTAGTGCTGATGATATAATTAATTCATTGGGATCTACTAACAGAAAAGAACTTTCAGTTGGCAGTTCTTTGAAAAGGATCTTACATTTCAAATCACTTAGGGCCAGAGCAGCTAATGCAGTGGGGCAAAAAGATATATGCCGATTTAGGTTAAATTTCTAACACTTTTGGTGATGAAGTCTAGCTTATTAATGTAGGGACCAGATTTCAAAGGTACTGTTGTGAACAAGGGTAGTCAGAGTAGTTAAGCTGCTGAAAAGTCTGGAGAAAAACCTAGTTCAAGATATACAAAGCAGACCACCTGACACATACGCTGTCACCATCGGCGCAGACCCCTGTAGTAATGCATTCTTTTTTTTTCTTCATATGACCATTTAAGTGTAAACTGCAGAATAGAAAGCAATTGTTGTGTTGCATTAAAATATGCTTATATGATCCAAGTAAGTAACATCTTCAACAAGGAAAACAAAAAGGTTGGTTTATACAGGAAAAACTTTATTTAAACCCTCTTTGTTAAAAGGGGTCAGAAATAAATAAGGGAACCTCAGGGCACTAGATCATATACTTGAGATTCAGAAAACAACTGATCCTCCTCTGAAGTCCTTAATCATCACTGCAGAACCAAAAGCAAGTGTCATACCATCCTGCTGTGGTTCCTGAGAAGCCGTGTTGTTCTTTCACATTCTTCAAAATGCATATCAGTTACCTGAAGTTTTTAATAACAAATCTCACTTGGAGTGTGAACCGAAGCAGATGTGCAAATACAGAGGTCACGCTTTGTCTTTGCTTTGCCTTGTTCTCAGTACATGATTTACCTTTCTACACAAAACAAAAGCTCTAGCTTATTCCAAAAGTTTGAAAATTTTTCATCTCAACCCTATGAACAGTACCTCTGAGGAGGTACCTGGTGGTATAGAGGTGGGAGGGAGCAGCCAGGGCACACAGGGTAACTGTCGGGATTGCTGCTGAATTCTTGTTATCCATAAATAATAGYGTCAGCCACTTGTCTCAAGATCTTAAAGTTGGCCTGAATAAGTGTTCTTTTGTACTGTGTTTTCATAAATACAAATTACTCTACATGAAGGTAAGCAATGGAGAGTAAGGCCTTTGGTTTTTATATTGCTATTCCATGCTAGTTAAAGATTTATTGGTAAAACAAAGTTTAGCTGGAAATAGCACATCTGCTGGGCCTGAAATGTTTTGACTGAAGTTATCCCATTCGGTGAGTTCTTGCCAAATCGAGCTCCCCTGGTTCCTGGAGCACTTCTTGGCAGGTCAGCCCAGAAAATGCAGCCACCTCTGTCTTGGAGTAGTTTGTCCAATGGCACCGAGGACTGTCCAGGGCTTGGGGGCTTGAAACTCCAGCCGGTGGTCTTGGGCTACCGTTTCCAACCTGCTGGAAGCTAAAAGCAAGAAAATCCTGGGAGCTTGAAGTCCACTTTGATGTCCATGTCTGGAAGCGCTAAGAGGCTTGGCTGAAGCAGGACTGCCGGAGCTCCTGCATTTCCTGGCGTGGAGCTGTGACTTTGGGCAGGCTTCCYGGGGTAGTCCTCAGCATCAAGGCTGCACCAGAGCCAGAGGGTCTTGGGAGCTCCCACAGCTACTGTGTGGAGCTGGCGTTTGCAGATGCTGCTGCTATTGCCAGAGACTATGTCGCCGATCAGCCGCAGGCTTAGGAACTTGGGAATTGTGTTTTCTGAGTTTTGATGTTTCTGAAGTGATCTTTCTGGGAATTTCCAGTTTGTGGGCATTTTCAAAAGAGTTTGCTTCCTGCTTGATTTGGACCAAAGCCACCGATTCAGATAAAATCCCATTTCCTGCAAACTGGAGGCTTGGCTTGCCAGGCAGCTGTTCTGCTCATGCCCCATCTGCTCTGGTGTTGTGATGAATCAGATTCCTCTGTCCTAACAGCAGAGGTTCTGCGGTCCCATGGCCTGTGAGGTTATCATAACTTGGCCATTACAACGTAATCAATCACGAGGATTAATAATATTTCATTGCTTATTCCTTCCATGAAAGGATTTCAGCTCTTAAGCAAAACWTGAGAACGGGATGTGGAGTTTCTAACATGGTCAGATTTTGGGAAAGTATAAGGTGACCTTTGTCTTCACTGAACATTTACATCCAGTAAATGTCTTTGTCTTTAGGGCCCTCTCTGGTAGTCAATGTTCATATTTTAACTTCAAAGCTTCTAATACAATTTTGCATGGACTCTGACTAAAGAATAGCCTTCAGCAGGCAGTTCAATTCTGATCGTTTTTTTTGGGAAGTGACTGAAAGCAAATTTTGGGCATATGTGACATTTTATGTGTGCAGTAGGCCCTTAAATATAAAACAAAACAGCATGCAACTTTGATTTATAGCTCTTGTAAACAATTCTCAGTGACACGGGCAGGTTTGTGTATTATGTATATTTTCATTGCATAAGCACTTACATAACTATGATGATAGGAATTTGCATAAAAAAAAGCAGCCATACTTTGATGAGTTTAACATTATAGGCTTTCCAGCAAATTGAAGTAGCAGGGGAACCTATTGCTTAAGTGGAAGCTTACTTTATGCGGAAAAGAGCAAAATTTATTGAAGCATATTAAGGCCACGGTGAATTTTTAATAAATATTCACAGGAAGTTGCTCACTTGTTAGCGACAGCATCACAGCCATCTGATCTGACGCAGAAAAATTCAGGTTTGAAAGTTTCTGCCTGCCTAGTAGCTAGTGAAAAATCAATGTGTGTAGCTGCAGTTTCATTTTGTTAGAAACAAAAGATCTGGAGGCTCCTAAGGAAAAAGGGAGTATGCCTTGATCCAGAGAGAGGCTGAATACCTCCTGGAAGACGCTGAGTACTTTCACCTCCCATTGACTGTGGCACCTCTTAGAATGGGCTATATTGCGTCTTCTGTGCTGTATGTATGGSGCATATTAATGAGAGGCTCTCTTCTTCTTCCTCTAAATTGTGAATCCACGCGTGTCTCATCCGAGTGGTTCAGCTGAACTGCGGATGTTGTTGGGCTGCTTGTGAACATGTCTGATTTGTGTAGTCTCCCAGAGATCATGACAAGAACACATTCATGCTGTGAATGTGTGAAATTTATTGCATGCCTGGCATTCCTGCACAGACAAGGAATGGAGGCAGATGAAAGGAGCTGTGCAGGAAGGTTCACTAAGGCACTGACAAGTGCTCCCTCTCTTCAGAATCTTTGTAATCTCTTGTATTTTGAAATGAATATAAATTAACATGGCTTTTTCCTGTTCTGCTGTATGCTTATTTTCTTGTTCCTAATGTGTATGTGACAGGAAGTCAGTGGCGCCRATGTAATTCTGTATAATGGATGAGCTCCTCCACAGCAATGACTACAAGTAGTTAACCCAACTTAAAATGTACATGATCACTTTTTACATCCCTTGGTATTTTATATTCCTTTATAGAGTAAAAAATCTTGACTGTGGTGCTAATTTGTGGAGTGATCTCCCAAGGAAAAGAACAGAAATGCCCTCCTTGCTTGACTCTGTCATCCTAGACTGAGCAAATCAAGGGAGGATGAACAGTGAGGAGCAGTTTGGAGCATGAGCAGGAACAAAGACATGTCCTTTTATAATCTCTACAGGTCTGCAGTTCACTCAGGAAAGCATTTTATTGGTAATAGTCCCATATTTTGGGTTTAGGTTGAGGTTGTGGTAAGATTCCTTCCCATGTTGATGTGCTCTGTCTAAATGTTACTTTCCATCCACATCGTGGTGTTTTCTCCAGGAAAACACAGATCTGAATTCTGGCTGTATATATTTGTTAAGTCACAGGACTCAGATCAGGGCTGGGTTTGGCTTAAACTGTCTCCTGAACTTCTGTACTGGTTTTCATTGTTGTATTAGACTAATTTTGAAAGGGATTAAYGTGAATGTTTGAGAAACAAACCTGATCTTTCGGTAGAAGAGTCTGAGGTGCCTGATGTTCCTCCTAGGATTGCTCTACCTTGAGTATTGTGACTGGTCTGACTTCCTGAGACTTTCTCCTCACTTCGTGTCTTCAAGTTTTGTTGTTTCTCTTCTTAGTAATTGCTACTGCCTGCTCGCATGTTTTCAAATACTTTCATTGAAAGCCTGATCCCAGTTTTTCAATATATGAAGACAGATAAAAATAATGTTACTGATAATAATGAGCAAGAACACTATAGGGAAAAATGCACAATGTGCAGGAAATATGTTTTATGAAGAGAGATGAGTATAAGAATTTCATAGATCAAGGAGCAAGTAAGTAATATTCATTAACATTGAAGAAAAGTTGATTTATATGTTCAGGCTTGAAGTGGGTAGAAGTTGAACTATTCTGTGACTGACATTTTGTTTACAAGTTGCAGGATTTACAATACAGTGAAATGTTATACCCAAGCCCTATTACAAATATTATGCCTCTTAATGACAACCAATATTCTTCAGTGTAAACTGATAATGAAAACAGTAATTCTGCTCTGATTTGTTTAACTGGAAATAGAAAATAATATATCATGGGAGTCTTATTAAAAGAATAAAAAGAGGCATATATTTTTGTTGACAGAAGAAATGTATTGTTTATTCCTCTGGGGTCTCATGTTGCTCATATTGCTGCTTTGTCTTATTGCCAGTCACTGAACTGCTCTGTGTGGGTGGAAATGTCAGACTGTATTCGTTCCATAAGAAAATCTGTATGTTACTCTTTGATTTCCCATATTCAGTTGAATTTGCTTTAATGTTGTCCCTAGAGAATGTTCACTTTTAGGATCTTGCTGGCAACTTTAGGCATCTATTTTTTCCATAAAGCATCCTGCTACATAAATTTACTCCTGTTAATCTGTCTGTTTGTGAAAGAGGCATTTTGCAAAGAGGTATTTGCAAACTGCAGTGGGGCATACTGACCCTAAGTAGTTACAGGACTAGTTCAGCCTCATGGAGGAAATGGAAGTTATTGGATGTAATGCCAAGGAGGGCTTTGAGAGATTCAACACCTCTCTGCACATCTCCCTCCACCACACTGCCAAAATTCTCAGATGGTGCCACTGAAAGATGTTGCTTAAAATGTGCTTCTACCCTGAAAAGTCATAAGGTAAAAGCAGCATCTGCTCCCTTAYTGCAGGTTCTTGCTGCTAGTACTCACAACTAAAAGTCTTCTAGTGAAAAAGTGGCTCTAACTGCCAGTGCTTGAATGCTGGCAATGTTGAGCTGCGTTCTCTGGGTTGTATGGAATATCTCCAGCAGAGTTTAGTTCTGTTTAGTTATTTGCAACTACATGAAAGGTATTTTATAGTGGTAGTAATGCAYAAGAAGGAATGGGATTCAATTCATTGCCCCTTAGCTATGTTACTCTGAAGAGTATTCAAGTATAACCAACAAAAGTTTAATATATTAAACTCCGTGAGCATATCAGTGTGTTCAAGTGAGTAAACATGCTGAGCAAGCAGATAACTTTATTTGCAATCTTATTTTTCATTGTGTAACCACACTTTCCATGCRTTTGCACAAGTGATTATGGAGATTTAACATCAGTGTGTTTGTGAAGTGTTGCTTAAGGCATCTCTTAAGTCAGAGGATCTGCCTAGGTGTCACTAAGGTAGTATTTTGGCTAGCAGGATATTCTTTACTAATGTTGATGTGCAAGAAAATGATTAGCTTTTCAGATCACAGAATGCATTTGCCAAGCTATGAAAGACATCACTTTGCTTTACAACAAAGAGCTCTCCTGTCCCTGGGTCATTACCAGATAAAGGTGGAAAACCACAATGCCCTTTCTATGGAGCTACAATGCAATGTTTCCTTTGCATTTTAAAATAATATTTCCTAATCCCTCAGTTGAAAATAGCCATTTTGCTGAGAGGAGTTAGAGTAGTTCAAATGTATGCATTCAGTGGAAGATGAACTATAGAGTCTGTGAATCCCTTTGGATGGACAAATCACTTCAGATTATATAATCTGTAATATATTGAAAGCTGGGGAGAGGGTTGCTGCAATTGCACTTTCTTGCTTGGAGCATCTGCCATACGGGGAGAGGCTGAGAGAGTTGGGATCGTTCAGCCTGGAGAAGGCTCAGGGGGCTCAGAGCCAGCCTCTTCTCAGTTATGCCCAGTGACAGGACAAGGGACGATGGGCACAAACTGAAATACAGGAAATTTCATTTAAACATAAGAAAAACTATTTTACTATGAGGGTGGCTGAACACTGGAACAGGTTTACCAGAGTATTTGTGGTGTCTYCATCCTTGGAGATATTCAAAACCCAACTGGACACGGCCCTGAGCAGCCTGCTCTTCTGTCCCTGCTTTAAGCATGGTCTCCAGAGGTTCCTGCCAGCCTCAGTGATGCTGTACATGAAAGAAAAGAAATACTCTGATAGGAGCCTGGTCCAGTGCCCCTCTAGGACCAGAGGCTTCCACTCGGGATCTGGAGAGCGGGCAATGACTGGGACAAGACTGGGCTTCTGTCATCATTTGCAAAGCATGTGCTTTTGGATTTTCTTACAACCTCCACATTTTGAAGGTCGTAATTATCATCCTGAGCCAAACTATCACAGTGACATTCACCTCTGTGCAGAGCATGAGCAAAGGACTTTGCAGGGTTTATAACTTCCTATATATTTGCACAGATCCTAGCCCAGATGGGCTTTGATGGTTGATTTCTGGTATTACAACAATATTAAATCATTATATTGTAGTAGTTTAATCAATAATCTTTAGTGAGYGTTTTTATGTGCTTCTTCAGACCTACAGAGCGTTAAGTCCTACACTTTCCCTTACCTGCRGGATGCAACCTGCCAGCTTTCTTTGTAGGCATCTATTCCTGGTCCAGTCTGCAGCAACCTGGAGTTGTAGTCACAGTGAAAACCTTGTTGAGTCTTGAGCTGAACGTGCCTCTAACGGATGGGATCTGAGGGGAATTCTGCTACTACTGAGCTTAAGAAATCTTTCCTGAATTTCCTGAATATGAACTCCCAAAACCTTATGACGTGATCAATTTTTTGCAGATGATTCTGAGAACATCAAAAAGCTGCCTGCCGACAATTTTTAACACTCTGAGCAAAACTTATTCAAAGTTAGGTTTCATATATGGCAGAACCTTATCTGAAAAACAGAAACACTCTCTTGGATGAAATWTTCTGTAGAAGATTGGCCTTATGCAGAAATGTGATACAGAAAATTCCAACCCAAGCATTAAAAACTGGCGAAGCTACCGGAAACAAGCTCTTTAATGGACCACGTAAGGTGATAATAGTGGAAGGTAGTTGTAGCTGCCCCAACTCTACTGACTGCTTCTCAGTACTTCTCGCTCTAGACACTGAACTGCTGTACTGTGAACAAGCTCATACCAATGCATTAAGCCCCTTTCACTTGCTCTGCCAAAGTATGGCTTTAAATTAATTTTCACAAGTGAGTTCTAAAAGGTTTTATTATGGGAACAGTTCACGCCTTTTAGGAGTATATTTAGGTCTTGCGAAAGATGCCAAGTTGCAAGCTCTGGAGGCAAATTCTATATTTATAAACAAATCAGGCTAAAGTCATCCCAAAGTATCCTCTGTCTCCAAGCAAATGCTTCAGCCTCATCCTGCAGGGGCTGGGGACCGGAGGGGTGCTGGCGGGCGGGCGGGTGTTTGCTGGCGGGCCAGCCTGGCTTTGTGGCAGTACCTCCTCTCACGGTGGTGATGCTTCTGGAAATACGAAGAGTCCCGTACGAAGCCGAGCAGGGCCAGTGGCTTGTTCCTGTCCTGCTGTTCCAGCATTTGAGCCGGCACCAGAGAGCAGTGACTGACCTTGCGCATCGCCCTGGTGAGGGACACAGYGGTCAATGGCAATGTGGGCCAAAAGGGGGGGAAACGGGGTGCCCACCTGGCCCAGTAGCAGCACCAGTCCTGTCTCCTTGCAGCACCACAGCCTCCCTGGGACGCTCTCCAGCCCCCAGCCCTCTCTGTGACCRCGTTTGTGCCCGCGCAGTGTGCCGTGGAAGTGTCACAGCTTGCCTGTGGCCCTCCCTGACCTTTATGCGACTCTATTTGTGCATGCACGCCACATTCCCGCAGTGCCGCAGCTGCGGCGGGGCCCCCCCCAG
>JASVER010000039.1:5935489-6302796 GCA_030449065.1 Oceanodroma leucorhoa
GGGGGGGAGCTGCCGCCCGCGCCCGCCCTCAGTCGCGCTTGCGGAGCCGCAGCCGAGCGCAGGGCGCAGCGCTGTCCCTTCAGCACCGCTCCCCCCGCGCGCCTCATCACCGCAAATACAAATTAACGGAAACTTCCCCCCGCCTCGCCTCCGCCTTCCCCCGCCCCCCCCCGCCACAGCGCCCGGGCCGAGCCGCCGCCAGTGACCGCGTGGTTTGCAGTAAGTAGGGGCTCGGGGGCGGCGGGAAGGGCGCGGGGGGGTGCCCGCAGCCCCCCCCTCCCCCCCTCCGCAGCATCCCCCCCTGCGACCCCCAGCCCTGCCGTCCCCGGGGGAGCTGGGAGGACGGGACCCCCAAGGTGCGGGGTTTGCAAGGGAGGGTTTCTGTACTCTCAAAGGGGCTGCGAAAACTAACGGGGGGTGGGGGGCGGGCAAAAGCACCCCTGGGGCCAGACTGCCGGCGGGAGGTGCGCCCCGTCCCTGTGAAGGTTTGCGGTTGTTCCGGTGGTGGTGGCAGTCCCGGTGGGTAATGCCGTTTGCGGTGCCGGTGCGTTGGGAGCCGCCGTGCTTGGGCTCACAGCGGGCGTTTTAAGGGGTATTTGTGGGGTGTCGGCGTAAGGCACGGCAAAATGCATGTGTGAAGTCAAGTCGTGGTGTGGTACGYGGTGTGTCTAGAAACCCAGGCGTAAAAGCCCAGGTAACCGATACGCTGAGTCAAACCGAGCAGGGTAATCAGAAATCCTCTTCCCGCTACCCTTGTGACATTGATCATCTTGCCGGTTTTAGGTCTGGAAAGCAAGGTCCAAGAATGGTGAAGCTGGGAAGTAATTTGAACGACAAGAACAACAAACAACCATCCAACGAAGATGGTTTTCAGACAGTTCCTTTGATCACACCTTTGGAAGTAAATCACCTGCAGTTCCCGGCTCCGGAAAAGGTAAAACAAAATCAAAAGGCGCTCCTGCATGATTACGCACACATACATGCCCCTTGGTTTTCACTGCCTTGATGACTTATTGGTGTCTGATGATAGGAACTGTGGCATAGTGTCTATTCAATAAATAAAAAGGGGTTATCTTTGGTAGTGTGTTTATCTGTTTTAACATGGCAAATAAGCAAGCAACTGTTCCCCAACTCCTTCCTGCCTCAAAAAAACCCAAATATTCCTTCAAAAATACMACTGGAAAAGGCTTAATGTGTTTCTCTTGCAAGTGTTGGAGAAACTGAGGAGCAGTTTACGATGCATTGTTGTTGTTATCAGTAAGATTAATTGCCTGCATTGAGAGTAATGTGGTAACTCTTCTGAAATAAGCAGCTATTTTAATTATCTCGGTTCAGGTTTGTTTTCTTCTCCATGGCTTTGCAAAGCTTATTTGGGCATTGAGGATGCTGATTTCTCTGAAGAGAGCGGCTGAGTTCCCCCGTGCACAGGGTGGTGATGGAGCAATCCAGGGATTCATTTCCCCCATTGGCTCCAGCCAGGGGACAGCTTTCTCCGCTGCCCACTCAACATTCTCAGAACTGAATGCAGCACTAAAATGTCCAGAAATGTGCATCGGCGATTGGCTGCGGTTCGGTGGTTGGGTTTTTTTAGATGCAGCATGTACTAGGAAATCTTTTGTCTATATCAATGCAGTGACGCTGCATATCAATATAACCTGGTGAGGACATGATGAGACTGTAAAAATCCATATGCCCCAACAGTCCTTACAAAAACAAAGGCTGTCTGCAATGTAATTCCCAGATACCACRGAGATGGAGCCAACTCACCCAAAAATACAGACAAAATGATTAGATCTCACAGGATAATGGAATGATAGTAAAATTAACACTGATGATTATTGAACATATATCCTGTTTTTACTGTAGTACAAAATGAATTTTCTGTAAATACATTAGGAGAACATGATGATGGATGTGATAAAACTGTCTAGATAGACAAACTATGTTTATTTTATGATAGAGCCGAGTCAACTGCCTTGACATCCTGGGAACCAGAGCCCTGCCAGACAAAGGAGCTGGTTTCATTCTCCATGTGCCTCATGGTAATCAGGAGCAACTTTGCTGCATTCAGGAGGAGTTACACTTCCATGAATTGTTGTGAATGAGAGGCTAAACCAGCCCTTATCTATGACTCTGATAAATAAGATAAAGCCAAATAATTCAGGCAAAGCAGTATGATTTACCATAGATGTCTGAAAAGCTCAGAGGAAACTATAGATATGTAAAAGTAGCTTATTTGATGTTAGTACAAATGGCTTATTGAGATCACACAGTATCACACGACGTGAAATTTAAATGACTCATGTATCAGGTGAGACATGGATACCTAACAAAAATCCTTTCAAGCTAATAAAGTGGTAATGAGTGTTCTCACGACCACCACGTTCCAATTGCCTGTTGGTGAACAAACACTGGAGTCTATTGGTCTGGTGTGATTCCTTGCTGATTTTTCTGTTTAAACATGCCTACATCAATAATTCACATGTTGTTAGGTTACATTACCTTCATTAGCATACATTACTGTCAATGCATCTACTGACATCCATATTTTTCTTTGCTGGAAGAGTGGGATGTAGCTCCAGGAGTGCTAAGCGTGATTCAGAACTCATTAGAGTCAACGGTACTGATTTCTGCAGGCTGTGGTTCAGTTCCTGTGTGCAGTAGGCCTGGAGTAAACGGTGACTGGAGATCCATTTACAAGAAGGAGAGGTTATTTATTATAAAAGCAAAATAATTCACAATCTCTTTCCTTTGCTCTTTGTAGAAGAGATTCTGTTGGGGTGAGTTCACCCTAGGGCAGAGGGTCTGTCTAAAGACCTGCTAATAAGGAGTTGAGCCTCAGGTGAAAAGCTTGGGCAAAGGTTAAGTGATGGGGGGAAGTTTCAGCTTTTCAGCTTTGTACTTAGGGAAGCAAAGCTGCTACTGAATTCAGTCAGACTGTGAGCCTGAGGAAGAGTAGACATGRATTTTAAGTCTTTCAGAGTGCATTCTTGTTTGGACTTGCCTTGCAGTCAGGAAGCAGGGTTAAAAAAAACCCCTAAAATCGATTTGACTTTTTTTTTCCTATATATTCCTAAAACCTGCCAGCAGTTGATTTTTAGCTTGGGAGAGTGAGAACACGAGCCAAGGCGCTTTCTGTGCCTCTTGCATGGGATGCTGCATTAATGACCAGAGCCAAACCAGGTTTTGTGTTGGGGTCTGTGTGCAACAGCTCAGAAGGGCTTTGCTCGCTCGTTTTCTTAAATGCAAACCCGTTGCTGCTGACTTGCAACCACAAGGAGGCAATGCTCCCAGCCCTGCTCCCTGCCTGCCCGTCAGCTGCTGAGAACCACATCGCCTTTGCCTCTGCAACAAAGAGCTGGTGCTCCCTGGCATTTTCCTATAAGTGAAGTCTGAAAAAAAGAAAAAAAATATGCCCCGCTAAATGCTCCCTTTTCTGGGCTTCTCTTCACCGTTAGAGGGTACCTTCACTTAAGACAATGTGAGCTTTCAACCTGGATCTAACCTTGGGTCTGGGGCAATCCGGGGTGCATCAAAACCAGAGCAAGGAGGTTTAACTGCAGCTTGGGGCTGTGTACTTGCTCTAACTTCAGTCTGCCTGGTAAAGGAGGAGTAGTACAGGCTTCGGCTAGCGATCCAAGAGTGTGCTAGGTCTGTGCGGGGCAACCCAACTGCTGTTACTACCAGTGTGCAATAATGCCTTCACCTGGTGTATGTATCTTGCATGGCAAAGGTTTGCAAGCTCTGTTAATGTATAGGCTTTTTCCAGTTGAGTCTTAGACACCTGCACGCAAGTTGAAGAAAAACAAACCTGTTGTTTGTCAGTATACTTACCTTTGCAGATCCTTAAAAGCACCCCACAAAGCCTATGGACTGAAAATGGTGTTTTAAGGGCTTTAAATACCTGATTTTTCTTAATTTTAAGGCTATTTTTGTAACTGGATCACTTGAGAGTCACTCGAAGTGCCTCTCAGCATTAACCTCTGTAGGTGTTTCACTTCATCTCTTTCAAAGTGTTTTTTCTGTGTCTGGCTCCCCTTTCAGAGAAAGGCTACCGAGAAAGAATATAAAAATGAGGCTTTTGCTGATGTGATGTAATCCCTGAAGCCCATCTCTTTTCAGATAGTTCCTTGATTATAAGAAATAATGTGCGGAGTGATAGGGAGAAACACTTTCTTAAAGATATGCTTAAACTTACTGGCTGTCCTTTTGGGGATGCTTTCTGAAAAGGCTTGTTTTTCAAAGTGCTGTGAGCTTAGCAGCTCCCTCTGACTTCCACCTTGATGCTGCTGGAAAAATCCAGGCAGGAATCAGGAGGCTTGGATTTGGCAACCTTTTTTAAAAATTATTGGCCACTGGACTATTTCTTTTTACACCAAACAAGGATGTTTCCTCCCAAGGCTGGTGCTATTCCTCCCACAGCATCAGCATTCTAGTCATTCTGTCAGCAGTTGTATTGCTGCAAGGGGAGAAATGTACCCGGTACAGTAATTTCTCCCCTAGGGTGCTACGCCTGCTGTGTGTTTATATTTATTGACTATCTTCAAGCATTTCCCCTGCCCCCTGTTCTCTTGCTGGGGTGGCATTTGCAGAAGGCAGAGACAGGTGCTCTTAAATCATTTTTGCATGGCCTTTTTGCTGAAATCCATCCATGTAATAGGAATAATAGCCATCACCGGTGACAAGCCCTTGACCTGGCTTTTTATGTCTCTGAATATCATTTCTTCTTATTCAAAAAGCAAAAAAAAGAAGTCTTTTTTTCTTTTAGGACCAAAGGGGAAAAGGCTAGCTGTTCACTTGTTTTCCTAGGCGTAGACAAAGTGCTTTGGCTGTAATTGTTACATGTCTCTGCAATGATAATGCTAAAAGATATGCCGCTTTTCAGGGACCATACTGTTTCACCGAAATTTTAAATGAGACCAACAACTGGGGACCCCTTGGTCTCATAGGCTCGCTTCAGTACAATCCAGCAGGAAATGCCTCTGTTCTGGCAGTAAAAATCCTGATTTTACATAACGCAAAAGTGCATGAAAGCTATTGTCAGGGCTGAAAAAAACATCCGGCATCTCTTTTGTGGGGAAAGCTGCAGAAGGCTTATCATGTGGTCCATTGTTCTTTATTTTGAATGCATCTGGAGGCTTGAGAAATGATTGGTGACAAATTCCTGCCATCCAACCCAAAAAAGAAAAAAATAGATGTAACTGCTCTCTTCAGATGCTTTTCCCATCCCMTGCTCCTGCCTCTTGCCCGCCTGGCCGCACCCCTCTCTGAGCGGCCGAGGCCATGCGTTTACACAGAGCCATCAAGAGTTCCTGAAAATCGGGAGGGTCCCTTGTGCTCACAGCCTGTCCCTATGGGTTTAACAGAAAATAATGTTTTGTCCTGGCCAGCTGAGCAGGCATAATTAATAGTACGCTGGATGAGTGCTTTTGTACCTGGGGGACTTCCTGCAGCTCTGTCCCGAAACACTGATGTCGGTCTGCCCTCTGCGAAGCCCAGCAGTGCAGGGCGGCTCTGGCCGGCCTGAAGGCACGTGCCATGTCAGGGCAGCGTGGAGCTGGTTTCGGGGGGCTGCTACGTGTGGTGGGGCTCAGCTTTCCCTGCCGCTGTCTGGGAGGGCTCCTGATGCAGCGGGGGGCAGGCGTCTGTGCTCCTGCTGACGCTGCTGGTGAGTTTGGTGGGATGGAGCAAATGGCAAAAGGGGAGATGGGGCAGGGCTAGTAAYTGTGACAGATGAAGGAAGGAAGAGTAAAAGGGAGGGAGGAGGATGCAAAGGGAAAGAAAGCGTGAATAAAAGAAAGGAAGGGAATAAAAAGAGAGCATTGCAAATATGAAGGAACGGGCAGGCTCTCTTGCCTTTCCCCATCCTTTCCTTTTTCCACTTGGGATACTCTGCCTAATCCCCACAAATACCAAAGTCTGAGCCTTCGTCTCCTGTGACATCTGTCCCCCTTCTGCACTATGCAAATCCATTTGTCCTCTAAATGTGTATTTGAATGTAAACACCGCTTCTGCTCATTAAGCTGTAATAAGGATTTGCAGCAACGCTCACTCTGGCGGTGCAGGGGTTCTGGGRTAACCTTTTTGATTTTGTTTGCATGTTTTGGACACCCCTACTTGAGGTTCGTGGCGGTTCATGATCTCCTTTGGATATAGCCACTGTCGGGCTAGCCTTCCCCTGGCATACCGAACACCTCCGCTCGCAGGTGATCCACTCGTGGCAGGGCTGTGCTGCCGACCAGGCGTGTGCTCGCAGCCTTCGCAGACACCTGGGGTAGCATTCAACTGCCTCGCTTGCATACAGATAGCGTGTTGTTACTGCAGCTCTTGAGTATGGGAAGTCTCGGGATTTATTTAGCCTGTGCCGAAATTTCTCTCTTTAACTGCACTGCTGTCGGTGTCTGAATTAGGTTGTTTAAAGATAGCTCATGTCTGTTTTTGTGAGCTCCATTGCCTCTCTTAAACCCAGTTATGTCTGCACTGCAATTCCTAGAGCTGCATTCTGCAGAAGCAGCAGAAATGGACACAGGAAAAGTATGTTAGGGTATGGATGTCTGGCTAAGCCTGTTGCAATCTATTCTTTATTCTAACATGAAAGCCCATTGCTGCAGGTGAAAGTTATTTCAGCAAGACCATGAAGTGAACCCCGCATACCTACTGGTCTGGAAAGTAAGACTGGGCAGGATTCTTGACTGGTGTAAATCAGTGTAGTTTGGATGAAATCAATGGAGCTCTGGCCAATTTACCATCCCTACAGCTGAGTGATTGATTCTTTTGTCTGCTTTGCTATACCCCCTGGCTGAACCTACTGAAATCAATTTGTGTCACCCCTTCACAGCCTCCTGTGGGTTCCTGATGGTTATGGTCACCTAGGGATTTGTAGGGAGACTTAGCTGAACAATTTCCAAGCTCCCTTTGTGCTTGCGAGCTATGCCTTTCCCTTCTCAGCTGCTTTCAGCTCTCAATGCAGCCTTTGCATTCTGTGCTGCCTTTCATCGGTGATGCCAGGGCTGATTACATTTGCTGTCTTTGTCCTTTTGTGATGTTCCTTACGCCTGGAATATCCTCCTGGCACTGATTCAGGAGACCACTTTTTTCTACCACCCTCTGTGAAACTCATTTCCAGCACAACACCCATTAGATGAGCTGATACACGGGGGAAAAAAAAAAAAATAGACTGTTTCTACTGACTGTGGCTTTCTCCATTGACTATGGATTTGATCCCCGGGCCTCCTTTTTTTTTTTTTTTTTTTTTTTTTTTTTTTTTTTTTTTTTTTTTTTTTTTTTTTTTTTATTTTTGCTGCTTGATATTTCAGGCATTTCATGTATTCAAATTGTGACTAGGATGCCATGGAGTCTACCATTACATACATTCCAAATGCCAATTTTAATACTAATCTCTGGGAAGTCTGCCTGCTGAGGTGAGTTCATCCTGTAGATCTGGAAGCATAGCTGCCTCTCCCATGGAATGGGACATAGTCATAATTATTTGGGAAAGTTTTTAAAGACCTAATGGTCTAAAAATCTGGGAATTTGCAGCTTGGTGATTACCAGGTAGTCTGAGATTACTGGTCCCCCCAGTTCAATGTGTCCTGTTTCTAGCAGTAGCCCGTGCAAGAGTCAGAAGGAGCTACAGGAGACGCTGCAGTAGGCGTGGAGCTGCTCATGTCTGTGAATGTTTCATCCTAAGCCTGCAAAGAAGGAGATTGTTTTAAGCCCTGAAACATGATTTTTCCATCTCTTTTCCTGTACTGCTAAGTATTTTAACTTCAGCTACTGTTGGCAATGTGCACATCTCATTTGCTCTTTGAAGCTGGCTGTGTGTGAGGATTAGAGCTCGTAGGTCACTGGAGAATTTTGTGTGCGAGCAGCTGGTGAATTTTAGCCACCCCTTGGCTTGTAGCACATAAGCATAGAAACCAACTCTGTCACAGCAGATTTAGTGCCAAGACTGAGGGTCACTATTTTGCTATCATCAGTAACCTGGACAACATGCTACAGCTGTGAATTGGTCTAAGGTCTTTCTCAGCTATTGATGCTCAGTTGGGTAATGAAGGCAAAGGAAACCACAATGTCAGTGCTAGTGATAAGTTTATATTTTCTGCTCTCTCTCTGCAAGGAATGAAGAAAGGCATGTCTTTGGAAGCCAAGAGTCTCATTTTCATTTAAAAGTGAGCATGACTACTTCACCTGGAAACTGATGGGTGTGTTACAACCATTTTGTGGGACTACAAAGTCCAGCTTTGAACCTGGAGGAAACCTTTCTCSTTGGTAGGAGAAACACATTTTGTTTATCTCTTCTGTCAATCTGAAAGCCACTCTGAGTGAGAGACTCTTCATTATTAATAATCCCRGGAAGTAGTATTTTAAATTTTTATGGTTTGCACTTTGCAGCACCTGAACCACAATATATTACATGCACCGTGGCAGTGAAGTGGGAATTACAGCAGGGCTGCATGTCCTTTTCCAAATGAATAATTTAAAGTTTTCACAATGCCAGTTATGTTAAATATTATTACTCATTTCTTCAGGGAAAACCATAGAGCTCAAACGCAAATATAAAGTGGCAATAAATGATGTTACATTTAGCCAGTCTGAGACAAGACTCAGAATTCGTATCAGTTCATTTTCTGAAACACTTACTTCATCCCATTGCAGGAAAATCCTTTTTAAGGTTCCATGCTTAATGTGATATTTTTCCATTTGTCACGATTCAYGTCTACTGTGCTGCTTCCTCCTGAAAGCAAATGCTTTTAATATAGTCTACTTGGTTAGAAGCTTGCTTTCTTTTTCTTTCAGCATCCAAAATACCTAGATTTCTCAGCACTCTCCTACTGTTTACTTTCTCAAGGTTGTTGATGATGGGTTTCCTGCTGGTGTACGCAGACTCTCATCTGTTGTTTCTCACCTCAGCACACCTATAATTTTCCAAAGCATCACTACAGAGAATGCCTGGTCCTGCATTCATTAAAGCCGAGGAAAGGTTTCCTATTGATTCCAGTGGTGTCACTAGCATTAAGCCTACAATAATAAGTGCATTTAGGTTTAGGACTCGATAAATGTATTAGCAAGCAGCATGATTGGAAAAATCTTGCTTGTGTGGAGCAACATGATAGATACGGCATGTTGTCCTRTCATGTTTGCATTTTTATAACATTTACAGGCCATTCTCTATAGTCTGCTACTGAGATCTTGCAGAACAGCGTTTGAGGGATTGGAATGAGGAACCAGAAGACATGGAGACTGTTATTACATATGCTAAGCTATAGGGTGGTGGTGATTGAGGACAACAATTCTGCAGAGAGCTGCCGTTTTCCATAGAGTGTCTGACTTCCTACCCACCCCAGCCATATCTCTTGCTAGCGCCTAATCCCCAAAATGTTATATTTATAGGGAGAATGTGCTGGAGCTACTGTTATCGCTCAGTTAATGAAAACCTGAGACAACATGGTGCACTGTAAGTAGCAGCGAGCCGTGGTCTGTCTTACTGACTCAACCACCAATTGCTGGTGTGACTCAGCACATTACTAAGCTTTTTTTTTTTCTCCTTTTTTTTTTCCTACTCCTCCATCAGTAATATGGGGATACTGGGGTCATGCTGGTGTGTAAAGCGCTTTGGGTGGTCTTGCTGAAGAATGCCACAGGAGCCCTGAGCRTCAGTATTATAACTGGCTGTGGGAAGGCGATTGAAGCCAGCTTAAGCTCTGACCTGGCCAAGGCGCTTAAATGCACACTTAACTTTAAATATCTGACTAATCCTGCTGCTGGTAATAGGACTACTTGCATGCTTAAGTGCTTCACTGAATTGGAAGTTAATGAGTTCAAATGCTCGATAAACTTAGTTTTAGAGGAAGCTGCAAGGACTGGCAGTGTGGATTCCCGTAATTAGATGTGTCTTTTTGCTGCTCCATGGAAGCCCTTTTCTCTTTTCTTGTATTCTTACARTCAGTCTGCAGACTTCAGCTAGGAAGCAACTTTCAAAGAACAGTTTTATTTTGGATGTAAAATGAAGAAAGTCCCAGGTAATTTATTTGTGTCCCCTTTATTGCATCTGTCATAAACAGCACAGTCTCTYTGCAGTTTAAAGGTGGAGGGTCTCTGGGAAATAGCGTGGAAACTCTAAGAACAGGTTACAGCAGCAACATAATTTGCAGAGAGATACCCTGAGCTAGTATTCTTCTCGACTCCATGCACAGTACTGGCTTTAAAGTGCCATAGGACTGAGCTGGCAGGGAGGCTGCTCTCTTTGGTGGACCATCACAACGCACAAAGTGTGAGGCASAGGCATAAGCTGGTGCTGAATCAGGGCCTAGATAATGAAATGCAAAGGCTGACAAGTGTCCAAAAAAGTTCAAAGGGTATTTATCCAGCAATCGCAAAGGCTCAGACAACCAAAAAGGCCGATGGGACTGTTGTTGCTTTTTAATATTCATTTGCAGGTGTGCAGGTTGCTTCATTAGATGAATAATAATAATAATAATTGTCTGCCCCAGTAAGCTCACGGTTAGGGATATCAACCTGAAACAGCCAGACCCTTCTCACCATGAGGAGTACGGGTTAAGACAAGCCTTAGGGAGCATGCAGGAGGAGGTGAGAGCTCAAGGAGGCAAGTGGAGAGAATGGGCAGAATGGTGTTGCTGCAGTGGGGGTGGAGAGGGGGCTAACTGTCTTTTTTGGGAGTATTCAAGAGACTACTTGTCTGTTTAAGCACTGGTTCGATTGTTTGCATTTATTGTCTGTACTTAGGAGGCCAGAGCACAGCCAAGCAGTGCTGCCAGCTCTAGAAGTTACCCCCTTATTTCATTTCCACCATTAACTGCATTGCAGAGGAGGGAGTGAGGAGCTGGGCATTTCTTTCACTTCAGTTTCCTTTGAATTGCAACCTACACAGGACCCCGATTTTATACTCCCTTCACCGGTTTCAATCAAGAATAACTCTACTGTCATCAGCAAAGCTGCAAAACAGACAAGAAGAAGGAATGGGGATCATTCTGTTTGCTGTGGTTTGTAATAAATGCCAGTAGCTCTCCCAGGAAACCTGTCGTGGTGTGAGATGAATGTACCTTGTTTGCATTGAAGCAGTGGGATCCCGGGCTCTGATGAACTGCKCTGGGGCAGCCGGTGATAAATGAACGCTGATCATTGCGCTGACTGTGGAGTCAGTGGGGTTTTTATTATTGTACATCCAACAGCAATTTGATTAGAATTTTTGGAAGACTTTACTGCCAGAAATTTTTTCTTGGTGACAAAATGGAAAGAAAAGGTGAAAAAGGAGTGATGGCAGGGAACGGGGGGAAGGCAAATCTTCTTTCCCACCCAACCCAAATCAGAAGACTGGAAAATGAAAACAGAACAACCAACCAAAATAACAAAACCRAATAATGCTAAAAATATGGATTTTTTTTATAAGATTAATTATTCCTTTTCTACATTTGCACTTAGATTAATACTTTGTGCTTTAGAAAAGTTCTTTTGGGTTTTGACCAGCTTTCATTTAAACTTGTTTCAGAGACACAACTGACACATGCATGGGAGGCTGTCAGCATAGCAAATGCTCTGCTAAAAATGTGTGTGTGTGGTGTGTGTGTACCCATGTATCACCATCTGACAGCGTTCGCTCCTGTCTCTGGGTACTGTAAGGTAGCCCTGRCTGGGGTGGTCTCACTAGTGCAGGAGGCTCAAGGAGTGTGATGAACACAGCTCGATTTCCAGAAGCCTTTGCGTGGGCTTCCTGATGGCAGCTTGTTGGGTGGAGAGGGAGTGAACGTTGCTGCAAAAGTGGGATCTGTGCTCAGGCTTATTTATTTAGACTGTAGGGGACTGAACAAGAGGTAGCTCTTTTCTTCTAAATGTGCACCCCGTGCCCTCAGCAAAATTGCATTTTTATTGTTACTGCCACAATATTGAATGCTACCCCCACACTACAGGTTTTTGGTTTTCTGTTTGTCCTTTGTCATTTTATTTCTGTGCTCTCCTTCAAAGAGGAGACCTTACTGACTGCCCTGTCTTTCTTCTGCTGAGTAATTCCACCAGGTGTCTGACAAAGATACTTCTGGAGAGCAGATACTTAGTTTTTGCAATGCCAAAAGGCATTTAGCAAAGGTACTTCTTACCTCCTCTACTAAAGCTTTTTGATACCTCTGCAAATTTCTCTGCAAAACACTGACCAGCRGGATGACTCCGGCTCTGCACACACACACATTACACTGCTGGCACAGTCAGCAAATTGGGTTTCAAGTAGCTTCTGATCTGGCTGGGGACTGAGCTTACTTATTTATTCACAGACGTGATAGACATTGCTGCTGGACTTGAATCTGATGCCTTGTGAGGGGCTGTGTGGGTTTCAGTCTCATGCTGTATCCCTGTAGAGAGCATAATTCAAACTTTCCTACTTACAGGATATTGGTTGAATGTAACGACAGTTAAGAAATACCTGTAAGAAAACTGGTGTTAGTGACAAAAAGTGGAAGAAAAATGTAAATTATATGTAGAAACAAGTAAGGCTTTTAATTTTTTTTTTTTCCTTATATTCTGGCTTCATGGTTCTTCATTAAGACRTAACTTTAGAGTTTGTGGAAAAGCCCTCATACATATTTAAAGATTTTGTTTGAAACTAAGATTTATATCAAGCAGGAAGCATGAATTTGGGAGAATTGGATATTGTGGCTGGTAGGTTTGAAAACAGAATGAGTGCAATTTCTGAAAACTGGTTGGCAGGTGTAGATGTCTGACACTCTGTGATTTACTGGGCTGGGTTTACAAAAGGCCAGCAAGGAGACTGGAAAACTAGGGGCCAGCTGCACGGAGTCCTGAGTGCGCTTGCCTCCTTTTGAGTGAGAAAATGAGGTTATTGCTTGTTCGTAACTCAGAGCTAACCTGGGCCCGCTTCTCCTGGCTGGAGAGGGAGCTTTGCTTTATTTGATCCACAAACGCTGGGCTGCATTTCAGAGCATAGTGGGGTTAGGTTCAATAGTAAGTTCATAGMAGGGTTAGGGTTCATCCCAAACCCGCTGAATCAAGCTTGTCCCCAGGTGTCACTGCCCATCTATGTTGCGTCATCAGAAATCCCGAGTTCCAAAATGCTAATATAAATATATTTGGGTGGCTTTTTGTCCTCTCTTCTTCCCAAGTCTTAATGTTGCAAATGCTACTGTAATAAATCTTATTGAAAGGGATTCACTGAAGGATGTAAATATTCATCAGTCTTTAATGATTTGCATTTGAATCCAGAAAATTGGCTTATGACTCCACGCTGATTTTCTCTCACTCTGATTTTCACATGGCATTAAGTGCAGGAGGATTAAATACGTGGGGTTTTCTCTGGTCCAAACCGGTCTTTGCTATCTTCATTTGGAAATAAGTTCTTCATTAGCTGGTAACTCAACCTTGTGCATCGCTTACTCTTTTTCAGTCCTTCAAGACTGTTTCTAACAAAGAGCTTTAGGATCGCTCTTGTCACTCTCATATGAACCAGCCACCACTCCTGGAGTATTTAATTTTCACCGTGGCAAGGCTGACGGCTGCATAGTCCTGCAATTCAGGGTGGGAGGCCAAAAAGTGGAAGTGTTGGCCCTGGGATTGAGAGCTTCAATGTTCTTTCTATCCTTTTGTGTTTAACCTATCCGAACCTTGCAAACCACACCAAATTGCTATACGCTTTGTGGACCTCGTCCCTGGGCTGGGAGTCCTGTGCAGCAGCGTGTGCTCACAGCCAGAGCCCSCTCTCTAGGGATGAGCTCCAGCTCTTGGCCAGTGCTGAGGACAGGGCCATGTTGTCTTCTCTTGCATTTTCCAGCTAGATTAAGATAGCGTAGCTATGCTGGGATGCTCTCACACCGCTGTTTTGCTGCATAGGCTCATGGATGGGTAGTCTTTTAAGATTCTCATGTCTAATGGGATGGATACGCTCGCTCCTCTGAAGGGCTGTTAGTTTCAGAGTACAGCCCCGATGCTGGTCCCCTCTGGGAGCAGTTGGCACTAGGTGTTACCTTTTCTGTGTTTGCAGTGGGTGGATTTTACCCAAAATATTTTGGGTCATTCTGGGTATACAATTAAATTCAATGTAGATTGACAATGCAATTTTGGTAATTTGACTGTACCCTTTTAAAAGCCACTTATGGCTTCTCCATTGGCATAAGCCACCTCATTTTTATAAGATTAGTAGGACCTGGATTAGTCAGCAAATGACACTGAGATCTTCTGGGGAAAACCCAAGGTGATAGTATGAGATTAATATTGATAATCTAGAGCCTGAATAAATGAGATGCCAAATGGCCTGAATTTAAATTGGCTTCAGTGGAACTTGTTAGGACGAGGCTTTTAATAAGTGAGGCTCTTCTTTAGGATGGGCAGTTATTCTGCGTGTTCTGCCTGTTGAATATAATATAAAAATTATATGCCTGGTCCTAAACAAAAGTGGGTGTTAAACATTTTGCTGTCAGCTATTTTAAGACTTAGTGTGATAAGCTCACTATCCTCGGTCTGTGTATCTTCCTGACTATTTATCTCTCTCTTAGTTCCTGAGCATATGATGAGTTTGTGTTAATTTATGGTTCTAAGATACTTGTGTAGACCCAGGCGRTAGATAATATAGAAAAGCTTAGATAACAAAGAAAATGTATGCTGTGTCCAGAAACCTTAAAAGTGTTGGTATTTTCCAGGTAATTGTGAAAACAAGAACAGAGTATCAGCCTGACCAGAAGAACAAAGGAAAACTCAGAGTGCCCAAAATTGCTGAATTCACAGTCAGTTTCACTGATGGTGTAACAGAAAGACTAAAGGTAAGAAATGGTTATTCTGCTGCCTTCTGATGCAAATGCCATTCATTTTAAAATAACTGAATCAAAGTCACAGTAAAGACATAAYGAATGTAACACTCCGCTCATCACTAGGGTCAAAGAGAGGTTTATCAGCGTGAGTRTAAAGGTTTGGGTTTTTTTAGGATGGACATGAAACTAACTAGATCTAAAGTAGGAAATGTTTTTCTTTTCCCAGAAGAAGTTATGAAAATGTTTTCCAGCCCAAATTGAAAGTAAAGCTTTTGAATCTTTTTTCTTCTCAAACATTTTTAAAAGGAAACATGTTTAAAAGGAAAAAAAAATCACAGTGAAGATTGATTGAAACAATGTTTCATCTTTTAAAAATTCTTTTGTCTTGTAGTCAAGCAACCCTTTCCATGTTTAAAATATTTTATTATTATAAAATTACATCATTATAGATTAAAAGCCATTTCAAACTGGATAAAAGAAGAGATATTAGACAAGTATCCAAGCATATCCTGTTCTGTAAGCAGTTTTGGTTCACAGGAATTGCAGTTTTCTGATGAAAGGTGTTTCCTTGAGAAATTTTCAACAGGCTCTACTCAAACATGGAAAGAAACTCATGAATTATTGAGTGCCCTCCGTTCCTGTTGACTGCAGCATATTAGAATGGCTCAGTTCCTCCTAAAATTAGACTCCCAGCGTGTAGCTGCTAGTATTTTCTCYCTCTTCATTGAGAAGATATGGTGCTTCTCCTAAACCACAGAACATGTGAGTGATAAAAATGTGAGATCTGATTTCACATTTCAAARCCAGAGGAAATATCAATGATTTGAGCAGAAAACGGAGAGTAGGCAGTGCCTCGCTATAGTCCTGCTCCTTAAAAAGCTAGGATTGGGGTTATAAATTTTTGTGAAAGGGTATCGTCCTCGACAATTAAGAGGAATTGATTCAAAGAGCTGAATAGTCTTTCATATGGCCCAGTTGTTCTTAGTTTTGCAAGAAATAGAAAAAATCATTATAATTATTTTCTAGTAATTCAGAAGAAAACTGTAACTTTTAAAATTGTAATGTGATCCAGGAAAAATCGTTACCATTTATCCTTGATAAACTTTAAGATAAGGCTTTTTCAACTTATTGAAAGGAGAAATGTTTAGCTACTCTTTTCTGAAGCRCTACAGAATGGCTCTGTTTCTGTTTTTTCCAGAAATTCATATATTACATATATTATTCATATATATACATACATATATAAAGTAACTTATATTACACAAAGGCAGTTCTGTTGCTTTCATCCATGATATTTAAAGCCACGGTTTATTCTTAAGAAGTCTGTGACTAAATGTTTGTAGCTTCTTGGTTCTTTTTTCAGGGGACGTCACATGTTTTGATCTAAGTTACTTACCAGGGGCTAATGTGCTGTTGATTTTGACTGAATTCTCCACTGATCTTATTATGTGCATAGTACCTGTTTACCACCAATAGGGACTCTCCGTTGGTACCACTAGTAAAGTAAACAGCAGATTAGCCACAGTTAAATCCCCAGTCTTGGAAACCGCAGCAGAGATTTTCCAGTGTGAACAATGTACAAATCAGAACCAGACACAATGTGCCTGAGAAACAACAGTAAACGTAGAGTCTCCTGGAAGTGATGTGTTGGCTTATGACCCGCAATAAATGGCATTATTGTTGATACTGTGAGTAACGGTGCTTCATTGGGTATTTAAAACTTAATCCTGCAGCCCTGAACAATGTTAAGGTCAGTGTAAGACCAAGTTTTAATTCCACCAAAAAATCTGGCCTTGTTRTTTGAAAAAGCAATGAAGAACATCTCATCCTTACACGCTGTGTGTGCTGGAGGCCTGTAAGTTAGATACATAGCTCATCCACTGCTACGGACAGATCTCATTTCATCCACTCCTGTCGGGTATCTTATTTCTCCCATTCTTCAAACCCCCAACTTGCTGTTGCATTCAGACCTCCCCTTCCCATGTATTTCTTCCTCTCCCCCTCCTGCTTTCAGTGCAGCTCTCCCGTTGCTCTCACCCGGGGCTGCCGCGGCGTGCGCAGCGCTGGCGGGGGCTGAAGCTGCCTTCCCCTTCGCTGCGCGGCGGGGATGGCTGGGGAGCTGCGCCTCTTCCTAGGCAGCCTGGCAGCGTGACAGTTTCATTTTGAAGCTATTTCCTTTCTCTAAAGTCCATATGATTTCCATTCTCTGCTCTTCAATGTCAACTTATTAATCACTCGGCCTCTCGTCTAATACTGGATAAGACTATAAGCTTCTCCCTGCCTGCTATTCATAAGGCTTCCATGTATCGTATTAAGTTTGTAGTATTATTTCCTGACAAAAATGAGCTGAGATAATAGGTGATATTTCATTACCTTTTGTCCTTTTTTTTTTTATTGCACCACATTTTTATACCGGTGCATATTTTTAGTGAAGTTATTAAAAATACTGCCCTCTGGTTATAAGCAGGCCTATTATCTGGTACTGATGAAATAATTTTACATTTGTTTTTTGTAAGAGGAACTCATAGTAAATATTTAACTTTTATTATCTCAGTTTGGCTACACTTTTAAAAGCTTAAAAAAGATAATATAAATGAGATCATCATATTTCCTTTTGCTGGCTGGTTGTTTTATATAGCCTTCCAGTATGTGGTGTGTTGGAAATATCATCCACACCTTCTTGCTAATACACCRATTAAAATTAAAGTATTCATCTATACCTGAGCCAGACTGCTGGTAGCTATACACTGGCAGAAGCAAGTGAATCATCCCAYTGATTTCTGCAAGAGAAATGATGGAGGGAAAGGCCAAAAGCCCATACAAATCTAGATGGTCCATTGGTTTAGTGCACTCCAAATATGAGATCTGTATCCGGTAGCATGTATGGGAAATGCGTGTTCTTCCGTGCTCTGTACAACTAGTGTGAGTCCATGGCAATGCTTGAATTCAAGGGTTTTCATAGGGAGCCATTTTGCTACTGCAGCTCTACTAATCTGCGTATGAGGAGCAATACATCTCAGCACGTGGTACCTGTATGCTGGGAAAAGAGACAGGACAGWAAGAGGGTGCAAAGAAATAGCCAAGAGGTCCTCTCCTATCTGCTGTAGCACTACTTTGGCATCCTGGAGAGTATGAAGTGAGATGTCTTGTATTTTATTTTTCATCCAAAGGATAGAATTATCAGTTCAAACAGAAATATGGCAAAGTGAATATCATTAATGAGTGTGTGTGGAAAAATGCTGCTGGACTCCATATTTATRAATGTGCTCCCCACCCACTAATAACCTCTCTGGAGGGGTTTTTAACATTCCTGTTTCAATCTATGAAGTGCTTTTATTTCCTTTCTACTTCTGGTCACTTGGTATGGGAATGTTCTCGGTGAAGAAGGAAACTCTTCCCAAGTTCTTGGTTTTTTTTTCTGAGTCATGTGGCCGCATTACACAGAAGAGCAGGATCTCTGGGGGAAATTTTGGGACCATATGAACATGGCAGTCAAATCCACAGATGCCCTTTCTGCCTTTTGGGTATCTTTTATTGAAGAAGCTAATGAATTATTAGACAACTTTCTCGCATGAGCAAGCCAAAGCTAGAATCTAAGCTTATGCATGCATATTTTTCATCCATCCAGAATAGCACAGATCTGAGCTCTTTAATTATCGTAAAGAAGAGACTGTCCCTAGGCAACAGTTCTTATTTCACACTACCTCTTCCAGGAATTTTAGATAGCTTCTGCAACTTGTCACATCTCCTAATAGATGAGATTATGATTCTCTATAGCTCAGCACACGGTGTCCTGGAAGTTTGACCAATTAGGCTTATTCTTCAGCTGGATGAGTCACCCCATACATACTTTATAACAGATGTTTAAATAGTTGTGTGTAGATGGGTTACAAGAAAATGATGTTAAAATAGCATTATGGTTGAGCCATCAATACATAAAAGAAATTTCTTTTATCGTTTTACTCCTCCACAGAGCAGCAATGACAACATTTTTTCTAARCTGACTGGCAGTGATTTATAGACCTTGCCTTCTCCAGACTGTTTATGCCTTTGGAGTGTGTCCCTGTAGGAATTTTTTGAACTGTGAAGATCTTATTTTGCAGTAACRATGTATATTAAGGTTTCTCAACCTGGAGGGGAATAATATCTGGTGTTTGCCTTCCATTTTGCACGCTTGGAAGGTAGTGCATGTTACCACACTTTGCCATCCAGTGATGACACCAAGGTGCCCTAGAAAAGGTCTGCAAATGTCATGACTCTCTCATGTTCCTTTGTGGGACAACAGATCTAACCCTTTGCATGTGAGGTAGGGCTTACTGCTTCTTTTTGCCAGTGATATCCTATGTTACAGCTTTTAAGGACAGTCTCTCATATGCAAGTATCTTCATTCCCRTAAGTTTCTGCCCTTATTTCTTTCTATCAATACTGAAATGAGTTCAAATGCTCTTTTGCTTTTCAAGCAGATTATCCATTCAATGAAAAGTCTTGTTATTTCTGGAGGACAGGGCTTCCAGTGACTCCTTTTGTCTTCCAACCAGTCCAGATAACACAGAAATCAACCAGAAGCATTTAAAAGGTGAAGAGTGGGTTTCTACCCACTTTCTTGACTGTCACTTAGCTGAAGCTTGTGTTCAAGACATCAGCACCCTGCTTAAGAAGAAACAAGTTGGAGATCAGTTGCTGATGGATTTTGTGTTTGATCCAGTCAGACCCAGTGACTGTAGGTAGACCCGTGCTAGCCCTGAGTTTGCCTAAATTTTTCGATCTCCAAATAGCACTAGAAAAGGTACTGGAGTGGTCTTTCAGCACAGGCTTACAACACGGAGCGTCGGGTTGACACGCGTAACTGCCTGTCAGTTACTGGGTCTGTGCAAATTGCTCTCTTTGTTACACAAGTAAGTTCACGTGCAACCAGTTTGACGTCTGTTATCACTAAATGCCATAGAGCTATTCATTACTGCCTTTTCAGGGAGACAATGATTTAGTGACTATTAGCTGGGTGATAGTTACCTACCATAGTTATCTGACTTCTCAAGTCTTCCACAGTTCTTTCCTTTTCATGGATAATGTTCCTAAGAAAGTTGAAGTTATCGGTCTTTCAGAGTTGGAATAATAAAACTATGTACTTGTCTTTAACAGAACAAGTTGGGAGTGGGTGTACGGGGGAGAAATTGAGATACTTAAGATGTTTTCTTATGAGCAATTTATCTACCTGGAAAAATGATCTGCAAGTATTGATCATTGCTTCACTGAAGAAGACTGGGAACTGAACTTCACTCTTTTTGCTGCAAGTTGGCAAGATCCGTTTTCATATTCACTGGCTGTGTAATCCGTTCCTGTTGAGTATGCAATGACAATATATTTCTTATCATTAGATCAACCCTCTCCTCCCTCCACCCTGAAACTGCTCTGATACATGCAGATCCAGTATCCAGTGGATGTAATTATTCACCACACTTTTCATCAGATTCTTAAAATATAGTGGAACCCATTCAAATATTTCTGTTATTGAAATGCTCATACTGAAACAATTATTTTCCTCTGACCTAATGTGAAAGACTTAGAACAAAATGGGTTTGTCTCCAGCCACACCCTACAAAACAGACATTGATGCAATAATTGTTCRTTATCAAAAACAAGCCAGTATCTGAAACGCTTGGCTCTTAACTAAGAAAGATTTTTCGGGGCCAGGGCTTGATTTGCTATTGGTAGCAGCTTTGCTGAAATGGAAGATGCTTCCCCTGCTTGCACCACTAGAATCTGACCCATGGAATTCCTGGGGATCCTCATGTGGCAGGCACTGCAATTCAGAGGAGAGGAAAGTCCCGGGTTTGTATGCTTGTGGAGGAAGGTGGGAGCAGGTCTTGATTCTTGATCGCTTCCTTTCTGTGGGTAAGATGCGCTGAGACCTGGGCACAAGGTGTCTTTTACAGCGCGGTGCAGAGAATTGCTGTGTGGCCTCTGGACTGCCAAATGACTGCACCGTGAGCATAGCTTTGAGAAACGCCTCATTTCCCTGAATGCATASGTTTATCTACCTGCCCACCCTGCCCTTGTTTTTAAAGGGCACATCACCATTGCAGCTGTGTAAGTGGCAACTCTCCTTGCTCTGCTGCATACACACCCAGCCCCGAATGTGGCATTCCTCTCTTTCTGGTCCCCCYGCTCCCCGTTCCCAAACTCCCCTTCCATGCTATGGTTCCTGCAAACTTCTCTGTAGGCTGTTGCTTTATGCTGGTAGTTTTTCCTCTAACCTGCAAAGGAATGAATCCCAGAAAAATGGCGTGAGGCTTTTCATTGTGCTCATTCAATAGCTAAATAAATTTAAAGATTCCTTTAATTGTTAAGTTACCACAGGGCAGGAGTAACTCATAGAGAAAGGACTCCTCTGAGTGTGAGCAGGACAATTTTCCTTACTGCTCTTTAATACTAACAATAACAACGTTACCATGGCGACTGCCACATCACATCGGTTATCTGGAAGATGCAGAGTGGCTGCTGAAAGATCCCATTACACTGACTAATGTGAGCGGTGCTCGAGGGAGGGAACACGCTCTAATACACAGAGATTTTTCTCACTTTGGTGATAATTGCTAATGTGGCGGAGATGTTGTTTCCAGGCCGCACAGCACTTGGGTGAGCTGTGTGATCCAGGAGAACAAGGGACAAAGTGGAGGAAAATYGGAAAGGTGGCAGGCACAGGGTACCAATGGCAATAGCGTTCAGGCATCTTCTTGCACTGGCGCCAGCATCGGGGACGGTGTAGTGTTTTCCTGTTGAGTCTTGCATTTAAGAAGAGAGGTGTCAGTATGAAGCGATTGATTTCAGTCTCCAGAGGCTGATTTGGAGGCTTATTCACTCCCTTTGGGAGTTCTCAACTATCATCAGGCAATCTCCTTTCCCAGTGGGCTCAGATGCAGCAGGCATGTTCTTTTTGCAGGGGTGTCAGGCAGCCCTCACTTCACCTACGTCTTCTCCAGACAGTGATGGAGTGACTTGTCTCTGGATCCACACTTTGCCTTGTCTTTGGAGGTTGAATATTTTCCACTGCAATGCAGAGGGTCACAGTTTGTCCTTTTGCACAAATCCACTGCCCAGCCCTGCCTAGCCTTGCGTCTACTTACATCTGATGCAAACTAGCACCTGCGTGGATTCAGCCTCTCACTTGTGTGTATGAAAGGAAGTGAGAAATGTTGCTCGTCATCTTTCTGCCCGAGCTCAGAAATCATTCTTCTCCTCCTCTGGCTGTAATGGAAGAGACGAGGATAGGTCATATCTGTCGTAGTTGGTCTCACAGCTTGCATGGAGATAGATTGATGGAGTCATTTGTGGTCATCAGTGACAATTCGGAGCTGTGAGGATGAACCGAATGTGGATTTGTGGCTCAGCTGCCAGAAAACAGATGTTTCTGATCACATCCCCAGGTATGATACTATAAACCCTGCAAGCTTTCCCCTGTTTGGGTAAAAGGCTGTGGTTTTTGTAAGAGTTCCCAGCTAATACCTGGCTTTCTGGTACAGGCTAGGTCCCAGGAAGGTAAAGCCAGGAAGAGTTTCCATGTCTAAAACACAAGAAAAGTATGTTTTGATTTAACTAGAATGCTCTATATGACTGGCTTAGGGATCACCTAGCAAAGCAAAGAAAAAAAAAAAAGACATGGCTTTTATATGAAATGGATCATTCCTTAAAGTGTATTCTTGTTTTATATTCTTTTTTACAGAAACACGCACACACATACTCTTTTGCAAAGTCAGAAAAAACGCCTCAAATATATTTTATTTTTGCCATCTGCAAGCACTGACAGAGTAATCAGCTGAAGAGATTTGTTCAGGGTTATTTTTTTCCTTTAATTGATTTTTGGAGAGAAGAAGAAAGTTAATTGCTATGCAGAAAATGTCTAAAAATGGAAGTCACAGAGAATAGTCACATGAGTAAGGGTTTGTGGGGTAGACCTGCTGAAACTAAATTTTCCAGACCATGATATATTGGAGGAAGAAAGGAGCAACAGAGCAGAAGCCTCAACTGACCCTTTGCTTTGGAACAAAATGCTTGAAAAAGATTTTCATAAGCGACTGCATGGAGATACCCATTCTGCTAATTACAAAATGTAATTGCAGTTTCCATTTAGTCTGAATGATTTCTTACACTGCGTCTTTGTCTTCAACAACACAATGTCATGTTTCATTCTGGTACCTCTGCCACACCACAGTAAACCCTATTTGTTGGGTAATTTTCTTGTCAGCGTTTGAGGTGGAATGAAATATGCTTAATGCTAGTTTGGCTAATGTAGCAAAAGGGACCGAATGGGATGGAGGAGGAAAGAGCTTTCAGCTGACTGAAGCCAAGGCAACGTTTATTGACTGTCATGAAGTGCATTTTGAGCCTTGTAGCCAAACCACAGAATGCTTAAAAAAAAAAAAATCAGGGAAGTGAAATGCTTTACTCATACATTTTTTTTTTCCGTGTAATGTTTCATTCTCTCTATTTATAAAGCAGCACAGGCTGCTGATTGAATGTTAAACAGACCTGAGCTCCCTCTTGTTAGTACTTGCAGATGTATTAAGCCTGTTGGGTCAGATCCACAGCTAATGGAACTGGCCTCATGCCTTTGAAGACATCATAATCAGCTATTTATTCATTTTTGTTGTTTGTTTTTAAGAGAGTAGCTTTTTTAAGTGATGTGCAGCAATAAAGCTTCACATTTCTAATTTAAAATGGAAAGGCTTTTAATTCTTACGTTACCCAGGAGACACTTTGCTCACCCAGTCCTCACTCTGTCCTTGTATGAAGCACCCGCATAATAAGAATAAGTTTTTAAAGAGAAATGGATGTACTGGACCATGAATGCTGCCATATTATTAGCTTTATTTCCTGACCCGTGATGGTAGACATAGATGCTGAAATGCATGTGAATATGTTGACCTTCTTGAAGCAACAAACTTCCAATTGATTTTTTTTTTTTAACCACGAGAGTACACTGAAAAAAGGTGTTTTAATTTGTGCAAGCTTGACCTTCGATTTCATTTTATCTAAGAAGTCCATGTGACTGGGGAGTGGTAGGGGAAGGTTATATTGTGCCCTGGCATACAAAGAGCTTAAATTGTTCTGAGCATTTTTAAATCCAGTCTTCTGTTGTTGATGGCTGATGAGGAAAATGGTTGTGTCACATGTAAAATCAAAATACAAGAAAGTGATGGGAGAGGCAAATACACAAGAAAACATTCCTGGAGGAATACCATTTTGTGCCTTAGCCCAGTACATCAATACTCGAGTCTGAAAGGCTTGCTTTGAAAATTGCCCTGCCTGTGGAAGAAGGTAATTCATAAAGCAAACAGACCTCAGCTTTTCCCTAGAACCAGCCTGATCCTTGGCCGTGGGATGGTGTTGGTGCTTGGGTGATTTTGCATACACGGGCTCAGAGAAAGCCAAGCCTTTGGAGACTTGGATGCTTGCAGCTTTGGGTGGGTCTTCCTGGAGCGTCTGTGAGTATCAGCGGGGAGCGAGCCGTGGAGCTGGACCTGAGTGTGTGTCAGGTGAAAAGAAAACCAGCAGCAGAGCAAGGAACACAACCTGCGTTTCCYAGGTCTGTTGCCATGTGCTAATCCCTGGACCCGTTCTTTCTCAGGGCTCCTAACGCTTTCCCTGCACCAAATCCAATGTGAGGAAAGCAGGGAGGGGAGATTATTTTGCATGTATGAGACTCTTCAGAGGTTGAGTCTTGGCAGGCAAAGGGTAGGCAAGGAGGCATTTTATTGATGACTTGATTTATCTTGTATTCCTGTTAATGCATTTAAAAAGGGCCCTTGATGAGCTGAGGCATCCATTGTCATGTCCCACGTGAAGTGACCGGAGGAAATGTCACAGCCAAGGCTTTGCACAATGCAATGGGAAATTGCAGCATGTCACTGAGGAAGAGTTAGCTGTGGAGATGATGTAGCTGTCTACTGCAAACCCACTAACTGAAAAACCATCTCAAATTAGTGATCTGGAAGGAAGCCCCTTTCAGCATTGCTCGACTCATGAAACGGTATGTCAGGTGTTACGAGGACCATGGGTTTGCGAAGAAAAGCACCTTTATAAACAGCGTTCCTGAGTCACCCCACTTGTTTAATTTTGGATTTTTGCTTCTTTTCATTTGAAAGTAGCAGAGTCACAGAAATAAGGAGGGAAGACTTACGATAGTTGAAAAAGGAAGAAAATATTCTTGTAGTAGGAGGGGAAAAAGACCTTTAAACACCTGTATGGTTTGCCAAAAAGGCCGTGTATTTATTTGGGGTTCCTAAAAGCAATATTATAGCTTCTGAATATACCAGCCTATTCTGGTGAAGGACTTTTTTTTTTTTAATGGCATTAAATGGCAGAAAAGAAAAAACAAACCAAGCAGAGCTTTTTATTCATCTAAATGGAAATTCACTAATATTCAATGGTGGAAGCATCCTTATTGAAAATGGCATTTTAGAACTTCCAT
This sequence comes from Oceanodroma leucorhoa, assembly GCA_030449065.1. Taxonomy (NCBI): domain Eukaryota; kingdom Metazoa; phylum Chordata; class Aves; order Procellariiformes; genus Oceanodroma; species Oceanodroma leucorhoa. The sequence goes on from JASVER010000039.1 coordinate 5,960,726, forward strand.
AAGGAATGGGGGCTTGGAAACCGAGCCATGAATTTTTCTTTCAAGGTTTTGACTTGGCACAGAAAGACGTCGTGCAGATCGCAGCTGGCACCAGACGCAGTTAAAAAGATCTGAGGCTATTAGTGCCTAAACAGCCACTAGAAATTATATTACATGATGGAGACTGGCTAATATAATTGAGCCAGCTAGTTATTGTGTGCATAATTTAATTATTTGACAAATTGCTTAGAAACACGGTGTTCTTGTTCCACACYCGTGCTGCACTCACAGTATTACAAGGCGCAGAGCAGAGGAATTGCTGGTGGGTAAGTAGTCATCTCGGAAGATAGATGTTTCTTTTYAAGATGTGCAAACCTGGGGAGGTTCACTGGTGTAGTCCTGGTGGGGTGGTGTATGCAGAGATGGGTAGAGCCAAAGGGGACATGACTGGGATAGCAAACTGGCTCAGAGACAGCTAGTGCTGTTTCAGGTGGATACCTTTGAGGCTTTAGGGAGGTTGGAGAGATGACCCTCTCTTTTCTCTACTCTGTGAGTCTTTTGGACTTTGATTGCTGGGCTGTGTGGGCTGAACGGAACCCATGAATAGTAGAGCAGATGTGAGATGTTTTTGGACCCCAAAATTATACCATCGTCATCCTAAGTGTTCTTAGGAGAATTGGGGCCAAATTGGTTTATGGTTATGAATACTAAGATAAAGGACCAAAAGAAAAACCCTTAAGCTTYGTGTAAGAAGCCATGTGTCACTAAGGAGTATTTTCTCATAGCTCTCAAGATTTAGGTACATGAGTAAGAACATTTCCCTCTTACAAAGCATCTCCTATGAGATGCTACTTGAGAACCTGGACACCATCTGGAATAAAGCTGTGCTGTAATAATAAAGGACAAATCCTACATCTTCTTGAACAGTACCAAGCAAATATGAAGATCCAGTTGTGTCACTTTTTTTCAGTTAGCCTTTCAAAATTTCAAAGGCTAAGCTGTTGCTGTAAAATCAGCAAAATCAGCAACTTTTACTACAAAAAGATTGTTAAATATCAGAAGTGAAATGCCATTTTCGAAGAAGTGCAGCCTGATCATTTTTACCTGCAGAGCAGATCAGGCTGTATGAGAGGGTGCTGGACAATGCACCACACCATTTCTTTGGCTGAGTCTGAACAGTGGAGCAGCTCTTCCTGGGGTGTATTTCAGAGTCCTTATCCCCTTGGTCGATCCATCCGAGTGACCGGTCAGCCTGTGGCTCCCTCCCTGCCTACATGCCTGGGTTTTCTTACATTAGCAACCTGSATTCAAATGATGGGGTGGTTCGTGCTTGGATTTCATCCTGGCATACAGGTGGGAGGCAGCCAGGATAGACAGCTGGATCCAGGAACTGGGAAGTGCTCCTGAGTCTTTCACTTCAGTTGTAGCTTTCATGTCAAGATCTAATGTTGTCAATCTTATATCTAATTATCAGCTGGAAGAAATTATGGGATGAAGAGGAAAAAATTAACCCTCCTAAATTTTTCACTGTCAAGCAAAAATCCTTATAATGAGATCATGAATCTATGAACGTATACTGAGATGCCCTTACAACTGAAACCTTTCTGCTGAGCAGCAGGACCTCTGGGACTGGCCCTGTGGGAAATGGATTGATGATTTTGTGATTTTTTTTTCTTGCATGCAAGTTGTCTAGATTGCCAATGGATTGCTAGGTTTCGAGGTGTAACTATGGAAGAGCCTTGTTGCCTATCCAAGCATAGCTCTTATGCCCTTCTACGAAAATAATCTTGACAGAATTTCTGCCAATTTGATTTATAAATAATCTTGCCTCATTCACAGTCTTCTTCTACAAAGAGAAAATTAAAACCAAGATAATTTCTTCAACTGAGTTGCCTATTAAAGGTCACAAAATTTCCCAATACCCAGCAACACTGAAGGTATCTCGGAGGGCCAGACGTGGCATCGTCAGTGGCATCCTTTCCTGACAAACTTGAATGTGAAGAGGGTGAGACTACAGTGCAGGAATGGACAGAGGCGTCTGGCTTCTGAGGTCCCTTATTCCCATTACAGCTGCTAAGACTAGGAAAACTGTGCAAAATTTTGTAGGGATTTTTCCATGGTAAATGATCTTTACCTGGGAATTAAACTGTAACCTCACAGTAACACACAACTCTACACTCTGAGAGCATTAATTCTTCTCTGGGTGCTGCTTGTCTGGCTGCTTTTTCTATAGACAGCAATGCTTTTCCTGGTTGTGGCATCTTCTTGGCTGTACTCCTATTTTGAGCATATATACGCATATATATTGCGTGCTCTAAGCAGTGGGAAAGGTATCCAGAGTCAAACATTTATTTGCCAGGTTTAGAAAAAAAATCATGCTTGATATCTAAGAAGTGCCACTCACGCTGATGAAAATCCCTGCTTGCTAGCCTCTCACAAGAGTTGCGTGAGCACAGAAGAGAGATTCTGCGCTGTTTGCTTCAGACAGGTTGGTGGGAATCACATCATCTGTTTGCACCCTGAGAATTGCTCCACTTAGGTGGCACCTGGGGCTCGTGCCTTGTCCACAAACAGCAGGCGGTTCTTGCCGAGTTCCTCCAAAGCTGGACTGAATGCAGCTGTTTTCTCCCCAAAGGAAGGGCAGCACAGTGATTTTTCCAAACGAATTTTAGACAGCAGATGATAAGGCTGSTACCTGAGTATGAGCAGTGATGGGATTGAGCTTTAGTAGTGGAGTACAAGGACTGCGGTGCTGTACCATSCTAGCTGAAACTCATTGTAATGACCCAGAGGCAGATGTGTCAGAGCAATGTGTGAAAACCCAAAATGGACAATTTCTTACCCCTCTGAAGACATCTCAGCCTAAAATCAGTGCCTACTGATTTTAGTATCCTGTAGGAAACTAGAGGAGATTTAGATACCTGACTGCCTTTGTGGATCTGGACCTGAATGACTGGTTCATGCCATCAAATATGAGAACTTGGTGGGGGAAGAAGGGGCTGTGCCTTTTGTTTTATTAAGCCCTCCTTCAGGCCATGTGGAGGCTCTCCATATGAATGTCTAATCTTTTTGGAATCTTACTGAGCTCCCTCTGCTGACCATATTTTATAGAGTAAATTTGTTAGATCAATTGTGATTCATTTCATAGAATAATTGTGGTTTGTGTTAGAAAAAACCAACCCTTTACTTCTTCAAAAGAGGTTGCTTCACAGTTTTATAGGATGTCGTCTTCTGTGTTTCACTGTGAGGTGACTTGCATTTGAATGCTGATGTTATTTGCTCTCCCTATCCAATTTTTTTTTACCATTTTTATGCTGAGTCCTCGCAGTGTGTGACACCATCAGCGGAGCCTGTGAACAAAACATAAAGGTGGAATGACAAGTCCTGACACCAGGGCCATGATTATAAGTTATGTTCCTCCGGCTGCTAATGCAAGTAATATGTGGTTTAAGTGGGAACAAAACCACACCCCCCACAACTCACCAGCACAGGCTGGATGCTGAATACTAATAGAGAGCCGTCTGCATCCAGTCCCCACTGGGAAAAAARATATTTGTCAACTCAGTTCAAACAGTGCATAAATTTGAGGGAGCTGCCATCTGCTGACAGACCCTTCCCCCACCTACACTGCCTGAAAATCCTTCCTTATGAATATCAGCTCTGTGCAGTAGTATTCCCATCAACCTCYGTTCAGGTCTGCCTTTCTCTCCGCTTCCTTTTTTCCCCCAGGTATTTCCAGAGAGTTCAGGTTTCCCAGGACTCTAAGGCACCGAAATACCTCACTGATTTGTATGACAGTCAGTACCAGCCCAACGCTGGCGCGTAGCTACCTGCAGGCTCTGTAGCTCAGCAGGTTATCAGTATAGCTGTCAAAGCCACTAAGGCTCGATTTTTGGAGGGACCAGCAGCTCCTCACTCTTGTTGACTTCCATGGGGAGTGAAGGGTGCACACCCTCTCTGAAAACTAAGGGCACAAACCAAAAAATTTTTGCCAAGGGAAACAATAAGGAATAAAAATGTAGAAACCTTGCAATGGAAAAGGCTATTAAAAGAGTGCCCTGCTGTTTGGATGTGGAATTGTTCTCTGGTTTGCTTTTAAATAAGGCTTTTCATTGTAGCTAGAGAGGATAAAAGGGAATTTTTGATGAAAAAAAAAATCATGGGCAGCTGTTGAAATCAAAGAGAGTAGGAAGGATACTTCGATGGACAGCATGAAAGCCAGGTTAACTGGAACACCATTGCAATTAGATATCATCTCACTGGAACAAAACCTTGTGGCAGCTTATGTCCCATTGCTTGATGAGRATATATCTTTTTCTATCCATGCTGTTGTGAAAATGCAACATGTACTTCATCTATGGGAAGGGTGGGGAGGAACCAAGCCAAGTGCGCTGTTGTTAATGGGAGGTTGACATCATCTTTCACTGATGCTAAAGGCCTCTTTCCATGTTTTGTGGAGGATGGAGAGTTTTTTGTGTGGTAACGATGTTCTCTCTTCTCCATTCCAGCAGATACTCCCCTCTTAAGGGAACCTTTGGGAACCATATAAGACTTTGGACAAGGGGCGGGCGAATCCCCCCCTTCTTTTAGCCACTCGAGCAGTTACACGTGACAGATTCATGCCTGCAGCACTTCTAGGTTTTATCTGCTTACTAAATTTTATTTCCCCTCTGTGAGTGTTCATATTGCTTAGAGACTGCCAAGGTTCATGTTAATCATAAAAAAAGTGGAGGTTTATTAGGTATTGCAGCTCTGTGATTCTTTGGTGTTTGAATGTTAATGAAGCTTTGTATGCTCTGGAATAGCTAGAGAGGTGGACCTTAGCTCTGGCGTGGCAAAATATCTGGGGGTGGATTTTTCTTCCCTTTCCTCTGGGTTTTAACATCTTACATGACATTTCATCCCAGAGCAATTTTACACTACGTATCATCATGTGTAATATTCTGTCACGCTGTAATTTTGCAAGTGCATGAAACGGCGGGAGGGAGGTGAGAATGGGCTCAATTACACCCCGAAGGGAGGAAAGAGCTCAGCCGAGGGACTTGCTCCTGGGAGGTAATGAATTGGGTGTCAGTACTTTGCCAGAGCAGAGCAACAGAGCAGTGGGAAATTTATTATTTTTAGGGGCTCAGTGGGCAGACAAGAGGAAAGGAACCAGTCAAATCRCATTACTAATGGTCATTTCCATAGGCTCTGCCTGTACGTGGGATTTAACGAAAGAAGAGACATTCGTTCTCGCTCCGGACAGCTCCGTTCTTTCTTTTTCTGAAGGCTAAAGGAAGAACTTGGCCGTTTTAATTGGCTCAGAGTGAGAAGCCTTCAAAGCAGCTTTGGTGACAGCTCTTGGGGAAGGCAAACACAGAGTCATTCCGGGTGAGGGAGACGTCTGACAGTTCAGGGATATTCCCCTTTCACAGCCTCTTCTCTGGGTGCAGTCAACCCTGGGGATCCCTCTGGGATGGAGGTAACAGGGATGCAGAGGGGGAGAAAGCAACCAGGTAGACCTGAGGGCAGGAGGAATCATAGCACAGGGTGTATGCGTCCTGCTGGTGTGCAGCTGTTGCTAGCCCTGATGATGAAGATTGTATTTACTAAATAAAGTTAGAGGATGAGCAACTTATTTCTCAGGAACAAGAGGTACTTTCTCACTGGGTTATGCTCTGTGCATTCCCAGGTGGCATTYGGTGTAATTTCATTGCCCTTTGTCTCTTCCTTTGCCCTGAGCACAAGTTTGTTCCTCTAGCTCAATCCAGCAAGATTTCTTRTTTCATTGTACATTGTATTTAGGGCAGAGCAATCAAACAGGAGAGCTGAGCATTTCTTACTTTCAGAATTTCTAGCCAGGGCTGCCCTCTAAGCATTGGCTTTGGTAGAGCAAGTTGTACGTCTCGCTTTAGTGCCTTCAGACTAACATCAAAGGGGATTTGTGTCATTGTCATCTTTGTATTACTACATAAATTGTTACTGGGGGAAGTACCAGGCCTAACATGCTCCCCTTTTAAATGGGGAAGAGTTGATGAACGTGTATTCTACAGGGGGAAATGCTCTTCCACATTGGCCTGCCAGAGCTGGGTTGYGATGGGTCTTTTTGGAGAGGGGTCTTTTTTCCCAGATCTCCTGTTGGAAAAAAGTAGAGAGTGTTGGCATACTTAATCCAGGAAGTCTCTCCTTTTGACTATACTTTTTCAAAGTAACTTTTTTCATTTTTTCAGGTGTAATATGACTTCTTTTGGGGGCAGAAATCATGGCAAATTCCATTTCCATCTCTCTTGAATCCAACTGAGACTTTTTTCATCTTCAGCACTATGAAAAGGGACATGGCTTCCCCAGGTTGGGAACCCATGGCTACCATAAAGCTGGTCTGAAATATTTGTATTCAAACTTGCAGGCAAGTGTGCTTTGATGGAGAGGAGGTGGAGCTCATATTTTCTTGGTCAGACTAGTGCAATTCATACAACTGTACTCCTTTCCTACCGGCTACCTTTTCATCACACCAGGACTCTCTTACACATGTTCTCTGATGAGATCCAGCAGTAAGTGCTTCTCCCTCGGCAGCTGCCTTTTGCTTAATTGACCCATTTTGCAGCAGATTAGGCCCCAAGGAGGAGGTTAATATGAGCAGTTATTCTAAAAGGCGGGTCGGGGCTTCAATGAACTGTTCATCACTGGAAAAGCCTGTTAGCCCCAATTTTCTTACCTTTTTATACTTTATTCTAACATATTCTGACTTAACAATGAACTTATGAATCTCTCCTGCTAGATATAGTCTCCACACCTCTCTTTCCTGACTTTTGAACTGGATATGTTGGGTCAGGTTTAACACCATAAATGCAGATTTACCTTCACTCTTTCTTTCTGTCTTAAAACAGCCACCAAAAYTGTATCTCTGGATCTTCCAGCACTGCAGGTGGCATTGCCAGGGCTGCTTTACCTTCTCTGAGACACAGTCCCAATGTGCTGTGTGAGCTGTAGGAATCCATCTCACCAGGCAGTGCATCTTTCTGCAGGATTGATGAGGATGAGAAGTCTTTTCCTGCACTGCAAACAATTACAGAGGCCCCTTTGAGTCTGTGCAGCGATTGCATATCATACAGGTTCTCAGAATTACAGCTGCTACGATGACCGAAGGAGAGAATTAGAGCAAAATTCAGTGTGAACCAATGTTAAGCAATTAGTATATCTTTATTGATGTAATATTACTAATATTACATAATATTATTGTTATATTAGTAATATTATATTGCTGAATTCTGAGATRTGGCCAGCTTGGTCTTTATTAGCTGCTATTCCTGATGAGCCTGTCCAGTATACTTTAGGAATTATCTCTGTATTTCCCAACTTTCTACCATCGCCAGTCTCCTATAAATTAGTTAAGGAACAACTTCTCCCTGTACCTGCTTTTCAATTTCCTTAAATACCCATACAAGAAAACAAAGAGGATTCTGACATATCTGTAACAAGAAAAGGGTGGGTGAAATGTGARTGACTAGACGGAGCTGAAAAATTTGTGGCTTTTGCTTGCTGGGGCAGTAAATTACAGTGATTGCCTTTAGTACAGGTASGTGCAGCCCTGGTTTTGGGACGGGGGCATGTTTTGGAGGATGAGCACATGCATGGTGCGGTGGTAGCATGCCTGCAGGTAGGGGCATTAGCCAGGGGCAGGCACACAGTCCCTGCCACGTCCTGCCATTGCGGTTCTCTCARTGGATGGGTTTTGATGTGACCAGGGAAAATTTGCCGCCCTGGGCTCAGCTTCTGGTGCCATGATGGGACAGTGGGATTCTGMAGCAAACAGATTGAGATTGTGGGTAGGAAGAAGCCTCACTGATCGCTATCCCTCCTGTAAACCCATGCCTGACCTCAAACTTTTGCTGTAGGAACTTCCTCAGTGTGAGCTCTCAGGGGCTCACCGAGCACAGGAACATCGCAGCCCCTTCCCCGTGCAGRCAAACATCCTGCAAAATGCGTCCTGCTGGTGTTCGGTCCCAGCGAGCCTGGGGAGCTGCCGCAGCTCCCTCCCCATGCTGCTGGCCATGCAACAGCTTTAAATGTTTCCCCTACTGCTGTTCCCACCCCCATCATCTCCGTAAGTGAGTTCATTTGGTTAGGAACTCTAGTTTGCATGGTAACACTGGAGCCCCAGGGATTATGATATTTTTTTCATGCCAATCTAGATCAGTGTGAGACAGCAGTCTTGACAGGATGGGTTGCTGTAATTTAGGCAGTAGAAGTCCAGAGCCGTTTATGCTGCATTTGCGGAATTACCAGCTGGGACCAAGAAAGCTTTGGGGAAGGGGAGAACGAGAATGCATTTRGGACCCTTGCTCAGTCCTTAGGGAGGACACAGTTCAGATAAAATCAAGGATTAGGGCCTCAGTCCAGACATCTGAATGGGGGCAGGAAACTTGCTGTTGAATGAACTATTTAAGAGGGACCTGGAAGGGCTGGAGAGTAGGGAGCTACAGCAAAGAAACAGAATGGTGCAGCAAAGTAACCTGCTTGGGAATGAGGAGAGGGGAAATATTTGAGCCCCAGAGAGGGTATTGTGTCTGGTACCTAAACACCGGAATCTGCTCTTGGACATACTGTGGGATTTACATGCTGGGCTTTGTCGGTGGTYGGGGTATTCTCCTTTTACAACTTTGATAAATAGAGAAGGATTCCCTTTCTCCCACCCTCCTTTCTGCAAGGTACTTGAGGCACAACTTATCCTTGTCGCATCGCCCAGAAGGCACAAAGGGATGTGTGCTACAAGGCTTCATTCTTCCTACCTGCTTACCTACCTCTGCTATCAGAAMAGCAGGATCTTGCCATGGTTATAAGGCAGCTTATCTGCACCGATTAGACCCCGAACGTGGGCTCTGGCTGCTGGCGGATCCTGCTGGGCCAGCAGATGATGCTGCCGGTTGAACAGCTGAGAGCATGGGAACACAAAGCCTCCCAGAACACCAAATGCCTCAGCAAAATCCATACATATGCAAGGGGTTAAACACAGGAACGTGCACTCTTGAAGGTCTGGCGGGGGGATGGAAATGATGTGAGAATTCTGGGCCATTGGATCTAGCATTCATTCAATTACCATGCTTAGTTAAGTACTGCCCAGTGGAGTGAAGACTGCAGTCTGTTAGGATGGCTGTTACTATAAGTCATTTAATTGTGAGGTTGCTCATATGCCATTTTAACATATGTAGAGTAACATAATCCCTCTTTTGTAGGTCACTATTCTCATAAGTCTGGCTCTTGCATTCCTTGCCTGCATAGTGTTTCTTGTGGTATACAAAGCCTTTACTTACGACCACAGTTGCCCAGATGGATTTGTTTATAAGGTAAGAAACTTCAGACGGATGAATTGCCTGAGATAATGATAGACTCTAATTGACTACATGGTTACAGTCTAGTCTGCTTTTTTGACCAGGCCGAACAGAACATTTGGCAAGAATATGTYGAAAAGGGAAAAGTGTTATGGGAAATGTGGACTTGCATCTGCCTCCATCAGCTACTGTTACACTGTAATTGTTGGGATTAGCATTTGGAGAACACTACAGACAGATGTTCAGGAACAATCCCTCATATTTGTGAATGGATTTATTGCAGCTGGAATCCCGTGTTTGTTTCCCACACATTCAAGTGACTGAGGTTTACTGGCATACATTTTAATGCAAAGCAAACTCCCAGAGTGCTGGCACATGTGTCCTTTGTGAAAGAAATTCGAATTTGCCCATATAGTTCATTTTTAGGTGCTTTTGAGCCTCTATCAGGAACAAAACCATGTAACTTAATTGCTAAAATTCCACTGCCCAGTGATTTTATATTGAATATTCACAGAGAACTATTTGCCTGGTCTGTTGAGATTTACAAAAAACCAAACAGTTTGCAAAATAGTTCACTGACTCCTTAYTGTGAATAAACTCATAAACTCACAGGAGTCTTCACCACACTGGGGATAGTCTGTGGGCTGGAAAATAGAGGAAGAATGTTGGTGTATTAGTCATTGTGAATTATTCTCTTAAGTTATATAAAAATGAAGTTAGGATGGAGTAATAAATTTCAGAATCAGATCCAAACCTGAACTTATGAAAAGATTAAAGGTTTTGGACTCAGATTTCAGCTMGTCACATTGAACTGGGAGTTGGGGTATCTCATAATTTAATAATAATTGTACCTGGGGCCCTTTGTGTCCTTGGTGCTATTTTGACTCCRGTGAATAGCAACCGGTCCGACATTTGTTACCACTTGATTGCTGTTTTACAGCTGTTGCAAAGCGAATTGTTTTATCTGGGCAGTTCTTAGCACACAAGTGTCCGCACTAGCGCAGCGGAGGTGCACGGGCAGCGTCTGCGCAGACAAGAAGCTCTGACAAGGGCTGGCCACGCTGCCTGCCGTCCCTGACCAAGGGACCTGTCCTACGGGTCGGAGGTAACGCACTGTAACAGAGCAGCGCGTAAGCAGCTTACTCGGCCTCTGCCGGTCCTCTRCTTGTCTGAGGATTAATTCTGGACTTCGCTCTACAGAGCTTTCGGTCCAGCACGTGGTAAGAGCTGCTCAGCCGGCCCTGCTAGGGCTCCAGCAAGGGGCCTCGGTCTCTGTGCATGCCAGTAACGTACCAAACCAGTCAGACCTTCATTTTACAGTCCCATTTCCCATCCACGGCTGAAATCAGCCTGCAATCAGGGTTGCCAATAGCAACAGGTTTTGAAGGCTGCTGCCTGGCTAAACTTTGTGCATTCCCACGGCGCTGGAAGGCAGTGGGGGCAGTGGGGGCTGCGCAGCAGACGCTCTCGCTGCAGCAAGTCTGGGTCAAGCGTCATCCGTGCAAACAGCTAACCCTGAGATTTTTAAAGCGAGAACCTGAGGCTGATGGGACCGCTCTTTACTTCTCTTGCTTTCTTCCCCTTTCCAGCACAAGCGGTGCATCCCGGCCTCGCTGGACGCGTACTACTCCGCACAGGATTCCAACTCCCGGGGCAGGTTCTACACCGTCATCAGCCACTACAGCATGGCCAAGCAGACCAGTTCCCGGGCCGTATCGCCCTGGCTGTCTTCAGGATCGGTGAACCACGAAGCCAAGGCTGCCAAGACAGAAGGTCATTAAAGTTAACAAGTGGTGATGGGCAAAGTGGGAGGGTGGGGGGACAACACCATGTCTATACTGCATTGCTCTAGCTGAGGGTGCTGTGCTAGCAGCACAACAGGAATAAATAAAACCCAAGTGCAGGAGTCATCTTAATGGATATTTCTTTTCGTGCATTGTTCTCGTTGATTTGTAACCGAGTCGAGCTCTTGTACAAAGGCATGTTTGATGTTGACTGTACCTTACGATGTAAAAATATTTTTAAATCATTGCTTAACTATTTGTTAGAAAAAGAAATTAAAAAACAAAAAAAGCAAACTAGATAAACAGCCAGAGAGGATAAAAGCAGCAAAGAGAATCCCGCAAAGTTTTATCATTGCTGGAAAGCTGTGACGTGGCTTAACATGCAGTGAAGGAACAGCTGAAATCCTTTCGAGAGAGAGGGTAGAGTTACAAAGGGTTACAAAGACGTTGTGATGTTGTTTAGCTTGCCAAAGGGGGTGGGGGGATATGTTGTTGTCACTTTGAATCTAACATCAGTGTTCATTTGCTGATAGAGAAATACAAGCATCCCCCCCCCCCAAACATACACATGTGCAAACACACRTGCACACGCAGCCCTGCACGGTGGCCTAAGTAAATCCAGAAAGATCCAGGCTTTTGTAATGAGCCGCCACTGTGCTGGTGATCTTGGCTGGGCTCTGAGGCTGAAATCCTGGTTGGCATTTGGGTATGGAGCAGGATGGAAGCAGACGGAGGCTCCCATGGTGAAATCAAGAATATACTTCTGAGCACAGGGCTAGGAGTCGGGAGATCAGGGCTTTATTTCTGCTGCTGGCACAGATTTCCTGCATCGCCTTTGGCAAGTTACATGAGGCTTCATCCTTTGGGACCTCCTTCCGGAGGATCACCAAGAGACAAAGAAATGCCATTATAAATTGAGGGGCCTCTCAGGAGTGATGATAATATAGAACAGCATTAAGCCTCTAACTTTTCAGCCACTAATTTTCCCTCACCCATGAAACTTCAGATACTTCAGTATTTAATGTCATTCTATGTAATTAGAGAGGGATGGCCGTAGCATGCTCTCAGAGTAGAAGGGTCCCATCAAATCTCTGCTTGCAAACACAGACCAGACCTCAAGCTTAATCCAGTCCTGGCCAATGTAAAACATCCTCTGCCCACAAATGGCATGTGCGATTAGTGCAGACTGGTGGGATTTAAAAAAAAAAAAAAGGATTCTCTTTTTTCAGAGCTGCAAGCTGTTGCTCTGCTCCTCGGTAGTGCAGGCAGGGTGAGAGTGAGCAGCAGGAGCAGAGTGCACAGGGAGACCAAGGTTTACATTTGACTAAGGCTGCTTTTTCAGATTTGTGGCTAGGCTGGGATGGAAATTAGGAACTGGCCCCTTCTTCCCCTGCATTGGGCAGTTTTGTCCTCCATTTCGCATACATAGACACTAGAGGGTGTAAATGAGGGCAGAACTCCTCAGTCCTAACAGGCATCATGATAAATAACTGTATAGTGTAGCTAAAGATGTAGTGCCAAATGCCATTGTCTGATTTCCTATCCTTCCTTCCCCTTCCACCTGTAAATTCATTTCTCACTCAAAATGTACAAACCACCCCCTCCACCAACAATCAGAACTCCAGCAAACCACTGAACAGTTTATAATTTTGTGGTGTATTTTTTGTCAGTAGGTAGCAGAGACTGAAGTATTTTTTGGTGTAATTCTTGAACTTTTCTGACGGGATTAAAATAAAGCTAGATGTGACTGAGTGTCTCTGGGCCTCCGGCAGGTTTTTTTTGGTGCCTCGTGCTGTGGGCTGGGAGCGGTGGGTGGCCATGTGTGCGTGCCTGGTGCTGCGAGTGTGGCTGCAGAGGAGRTTGCATCTTTGCACAGGACCCAAGGTGACTCTGGCTTTCAGGATGCATTTTCAGAGGTTGCTATTTTCCCCTTTRATCACTGGGGGTTTATTCCCTATGTTCCTGCCCATTTTTCAATTGCAAATAGAAAAATAGTAGTTAAACCCAAGGTGATTTTCAAAGCAAGTGGAGTTGCTTCCTATTGGTGATTCTTGACTTTATGGAGGGACCTTCCCTCCCTTCCCATTTTAAGGGCAACAAATGATAGAAACTTTGGCTGGCAGCAATGTCTCCTTTGCCATCTRCTCCCAATGCAAGTGTTCGTCTATGCTGGAGCGGGATCCTTCAGAAGGGCCGTTACAAAAAGGGCGCTGCAGGGACATACAGCTGGCAAACCAAGAGCCGCAGATGAACTTTGAAAAAGTTGAGCTCTGTATCCGAACTCTGCAGCTTGGTTTCTAATAAAACCACAGCTATATTCATCTCACATTGTTCGGAAAGCAGACTGTGTTTCCTCAAGTCCTTCAACTCTTTGAAATGGAATGATACCCTGGCATTTAATTGGCTCATTCCCAAAGGCCAAAGTATGTTTTATAAAAAACGTTGGATGACTTTCCTTCCAAAAAAAAGTGTATTCAGAGTTGTGAAATTGAGCTGCTATAAGACAGAAACCACTCTGGTGTTAGAGGTCACCACCGGGTACTTGTGAAATGCATTAAAAGGGATTCAGCGCACTTTGCAGAATTGAGTCACAGGATAATTTGACCATGGTATTTCTATTGCCRCTCTCCCAGTAACACGCTAACTCTATATTTACTTCAATCTAAAAAAAACAGGAATCAAATCATTTGAATTAAAAGGTTCTAGCTATTATTAGATAAGTCAGTCAGTGGGGATAACCATTCTTATTTAATAAAGGAAAGATCAAAATCTGTATGGAGCAGAATGGGAAAAAAAGACTCAAGGAAGACTCATGGGAGAGCAAAAGAAACCAAACAACGTAACTCCAGCTGCAAGTTCCATTACTGTGAATGTTGTTATTACGGTTTCTGTATAAGCTGCAGTAGAGCTTCCAAGATCAACCACGTATTTTAATCACAATAACAGCGAGAGAGAGAGAGAAAAAATTGAAATTGTAGTACATCTTCTTATTATTTCATTCTTTAAAAGCCTCCTTCAAGGTTGATCGTATGTTTTCAATGCTGATTAAAGTAGCATATTGGTGATAGCACACTATCATCCTGGCTGTCATCTCTCTGGGAAGTSTAAAAGCTCCTGACTGGCTCTACAGAGTAGTGTTTTTATGAGCTAGTGTCTGGCGAGGGCTCAGTCTCAGCACCGAATGGTTCCGATGGACAAGAGCCTTCCCTGTGCTTCTCCCAACATCTGTGTGATGGCCAAGTTGGCTCCAACCCCTTCATCTATGACTGACCCTGCTAAAGCATGAGTCCCTTTGGGCGATCTTCTCTGTTATACTGGATTGCTGCAGTGGGCTCAGATTTTGAATTCTCCACCAAAATATGCTTTGGGGCCACTGGGACTGGAAGAGCTGATTTGTCTTCTGAGACAGTCATGCAGGAGATGGGTGCCTGGACTGTTTGTCCTATCTGGAGTGGTAGGAAGGGATGAACAAGAAGTATCAACGCACAGATGAGTTCATCTTGTGGGGACAGGGACGTACCAAGCAGGCAGGAATCCTGTGGAATAACTGTCAGAACATGTGAGGAAAAAAATCAGCTTTATTAAAGGTGTGGTGATGCCATGATGGGAACTCAGATGCCCCCAGCCTAGGCTCRGGAAGAGGAGGAAGAAATTGTGGCTGTTGGAGCCTAAGAAAGATTGAGAGCAAGAGAAAAAGAGATTGCTACCAGCCAAGACATGGAAGCAAGCCTTGCTTTTCTGTCGTAACCCAGTGACCCTAAAGCACTATATCCTGCCTGACTAATACAGACTGCCTTGCTTTGGAAAAGCTGCCCGTTGTTGCTACAAACACCTGCTGACTGCAGCGTGCTCCGAGGGGAATCGCTCCRCCGCTGATTCAGATCCTCGCGGACTGCCTGCAAAAACAGCGTGAGAAAAGGGGGTGCTGGCGGCAGGACCCCGGGGCTGGCGGGGCGCACCATTGGCAAAACCAGAGGTGCCTGCCCAGGGTCTTGGAGAGGATTTCATGCTTTGGATCCGTGTTAGAAAGACAGCTCAAGGTGCTGCCAGTGCCTCTGTTACGAGGTCAGAAAAGGAACAGTCCCTGGCCCTTTGCATGTGACTTTTTTTCTTTTTTTCCCCTTTATCCTCCTCCGTGCTTGCCAGCTGTTTCTGGTTTGTAATAATACCTCAAGTGATAAGTGTAAGGGTCGTGCACTGAACTGTCTACAATCACATTTTATACGATTAGTCAGGGTTTTTTTAAAGCACCCTAATTATTACAGTCAAACCGGATTAAGCTATTCCTCTAATAGATTTTCAGTTCCTGTAAAGTAGGCCAGAGAAAATGACTTACGGGAGGGGATGGGGGAAGGGAAAGCTCTTTCCTTCCATCTCTTTTGCCTTTGCTTTTTTAAAATGCCAGGAATGGCAGGGGCGTTACAGGGACCCCACGGAGAGCACTGGATGAGTGCCCAGCAAAGTCAGGGGTCTCTGGTACTCGGCTCCCCTTCTCACCTGGACTGGTGCCCTTTGAGGGGCAAAAAAGGTAAAACCCTTTTGATTGAGAATGTTACTTTACTCGGGAGGGTGGATGACAAGTCATTTGATGGGCTGTGGGTTGCTCCATCATGGAAAATAAGCCACGGCAAGTTGAAGTACGGGAAGGTGATAAATGCATTGGCATTACGCCTGAACCGCTCGTCACCCGGAACGGCTGGGCAGGATTAGTGCTGAAGAGGCTTTTGTCCTGCAGTAGGGAGACTGTGAGCGGTAAAAGCAGAGCAAGAGGAAATGGAAAAGCCTCTTAACGGCAGGTTACACAGTTCATCCTGGCACGGCCGGTGCCCTGCCCTGCTCTGACGCGACGGGATTGCCTGAGCCCGCTGCCGGTGCAGGAACCGGCTGCCCGGGGTGTGCATCGCTTCCCTCTGCTGCGGGCTGCTGCCTGCGCGGGGGGGCTGCCGGCAGTCCCGTTAGCCCAGGGTGGGGGTCAGGAACAAGATGCCCCGTGGCTTCCCTTGCGGATCATACCGAGCGTGAGCGCTACCGGTGCGAGCGATAATGAAACCACTGCAAACTGAGGCAGCCATTAATAAAATATTTACATCACTTGGGCGTTTTAGACGAGTGCGGAGGCTTCCCTGTGGCAATCGGTGATTGATCGTGACATTATTACTCACCGTTCCCCTGCCCTCCTCCATCGGCACAGCTTATTGAAGGCCAGCGCTGGCCAGCTGCAGACGGCCGAGGAGGGTCTAAGCCCTCCACAGTCCCAGGGGTTGAGCCAAGCTCATCTGCGTGGGGCTGCGAAGCCACAGCRAGCCCAGCGATCCTTCAGCGGCCGCAGGCCCATGCCAGCAGGTTGCTTTAAGCAGCAACRCAGCGCAGATCTGAGGGAGGTCCTGTCTGCTGCGGCAAGAGGAGCGATGCCCAGCGACGACGCCAGCTTCTGCCRGCGGCTTTCCAGGCACTGGCTGTGGTGGCACCAGGTCTCTGCAGGGACCGACGCTGGGGGCAGCCAGCACCACCTCCCAGCTGGGTAAGTGCGCAGCTGCTGGTGGCCTTTCGACAGCCCAGAAACCCAAGCTCCCAAGCCCTCACGCTCACTAAATATCTTCTCCACAAGCTGCTTTGCGGGCTTATGGGTGAACCCTGCTCGTCTGGACAACAACCAGCGCAGGTAATTAGCTCGCCCTGTCACTCARATGGAAACGGCACTGCAGCATTGCACAGGCTTCTGCTAAATAGTCACTTATTCTCAACCCCTCCAGTCGTGGCTACATTTCAATGGTGGGTAAATTGATTTCTGTGTATATTTTGTATGCCAGGTTATTACAATTACTCTTCAGGATCCTTTGGGATGAAAGGCTGTTATGGAGATGAAAGCTCATTAACAATAAATATAAAGGGTCAAAACTCCCCATAAAAATGTATTAGAAACAGATTCTAGTTTGGAAATGTAAATATAGTATTTGGCAGAGGTCTGGACTGGCTAGTCTGGTGTGCAAGACAGCTTAATCCACTGGGAAGATGTGGCTATTTTTATAGCAGCCAGTAGAATTAGTGTGAATTATGGAGCTTTGGCTCACTGGAAAAACAACTCCCCCCTGCCATCAAGAAAAAGGAATTATTGGGGAGGGAGTGGAATAAGATCATTTCTTCTGCTGAAAATGTAATTTTTGTGGTAGGGCTGGAGCATCTTTGGGAATTTACAAGTATAAATATTAAAAGAAAAAAAAAACAAATAAAGCTGAAGGGAATTTCAAAATTATAGTGGTAGCAATGAAAGTACCTAAACAGTGAAAAAAAMCCAACTTTTTTTTCAGATATGTTTTCACAAATTCATTAATGGAGGGGAAGCCGAACCTGTGTTTTTCCAGAAAACATTTGACCCACCAACATTTCCAACACTTTCCCATACGAGTACCTTGAGCGGACTCCAGCTACCTCACACGCGCAGGGGTGTAAATGAGCCCTCATCAAGCCAGTTTATGGGTCATCTCCCCAGCACCCAGCTCACTGGAGGTACCACTTTGTTTTGCGGACTCTGAGCTGTTATTGCAGCGGGGCCGTGCTCGTTTCTGTAATCTTACAACAGGAGAGGATCCCTGGGCACTCTGCAAGGAGGATGCAGGCAAACACACATGGCAATGATCTGGAGATACGGACTGCTCCACGCATTTAAGCAGGACCAGCATTTCAAACGCAACCTCGTTAGCTGCCGGCTGCTAACGGCTAAGAGCAGGTTACAGGTTGTACAAGCTCGTTTGGGTAGAGTTTTGGTTTGATGCTGCAAGTAATGGGTATTTCAGAGGAACCATTTTTCTCAATCTGATCCTCAGGCTGAAGGTSTAGAAGAGAATAACAGAGGGGGAGAAGTGGGTTTATGATTTTTGCTGAGGAAGAGGCCGTGTCAGCAGAAGTGGGCTCCCACAGGGCTCGGGCAAGTTCACGAAGGTGTCGCAGTTACTTAACCTTTAAAGACGTAGCATTCTCTCCTTGCTCCAYGTTAACCTTTGAGAAGGCATTTTCCTGATGGTTTTGATCAGTTGGCACAATCACTGAGGCCTTAAGATGAGTAATTAAGACGTTAAAGTCTTTGGCTCATACAAATGACATTAATCTGTGCACGTTCCACAACCRTGCTGTCACCCTGGCTTGCAACGTACCCCATTATCTACTTACTTCTATATCTTGAACTTGCTTAAAAAAAAGGACAATGAATTGTGGCTTTTTWAAAAAAAAACAAAAAACAAAAAACATGCCACATTAACCTCCTCAAACTAAATAAACAAAGAAGGGGAGAAAAATCTATTCTGTTCCTTATTCAGCACCAGGGTTTTGTTGCTTTTCCCCGCTGCTTTCAATCTGCACGGAACAGTGGTGACTGCCTATAAAAAAGGGATGACTTGCCATCTCTTCAGCTCTTTTATTTCCAGTAATATTTTGGCATGCACATGATGGAGAAGCTGTTGATTTTCGCACAGACACGTACTAATAACCTGCCTGATGGAGGGAGTGCGAGAAAGGGCAGGAGGGTATGAAGGGGAGGAGGRAATAAAGCGTTTGGGTCCCTACAACAGCTGATGTTTCGTAGGTATCGGTGGTTGCTTCTGTGAAAAGTTATTATGAGGCCCATTAAAACCGCAGCAGGACTGCGGGGGTTTGTGTGCATCACCAGAGTCTGAGAGGCCGAAGGGACGACCGGGCTGCTGCAGACAGAGCCGGGCTGGTGACTGGCACCTCTGACGTGCATGTGTGGGTGTCCATGGCGTGCGTGCGTCTAGCTGCGTACACACGAGTGCTCCCCACAAAAATCCACATACAAGCAAAAAGAGACAACTCTGGTAAACCCTAAGTATATTTTCAAGGAAAACACCTCCTCCCATTAATATTATTATTACTTTAAGGGACATACAGCCATAATCCACCTGCTGGAACTAATTCTGATTTAATGGGGATTTACTGCTATTAAAGAAWTGGGCCTTATACTGCTTTTCGTGGGCCCCATATATGCCTAATTGCTGCATAGAGGAAAACCTGAAGGTCCTAAGTAAACTCAGGGTTTCCCTGTGCTACAGCCTCTGCAAACACGCTGCAAAAAGACAGTGCCTCAGAAAAATGTGATTGAAGAGAGTGGGTGGGCGGCCAAAGGAGGCAGGAGGGGTACCTGCACGGAGGTGAAATAGCTCACCCAAGGGCTGAGCAATTCCTGAATATGGTGGGGCTGGGAGAAAACAAACCCCCAGCCTGAACCCGTCACTGGGCAGTGAAGAGTCCTGTTGGAGGTAAACTGGTTTTAAAGCGATTAGCTCGGAGGGTTTGTGGCTGTACAAAGGACCCCCCCGCTTGCCATGGCTCGATGCCCCTGGGGAGGTGTGCAGCGAGCAGCGCTGCGYGCCCGCGCTTCCCCGTTTATCCAGGGAGTCTCAGCAAGGGTTTATTTATTTCAGTCCTTTCCTCCAGCAAATGGCAGTCACCGTGGTGGTCAAATACTATAAGGAGAAAATAAACTCTGCAGGAATAATAAGCCCCACATACCTGAGCTCATGTTGTGTCTCTGGGCAAGCAGTGAATTGAAATGTCAGTTCAGAAAGCAAAAATATCCAGGACTATTTCCCTTGGTCATCACCCTGCCAGCACGGCTAATATTGCTCCTGATTAAAATGCACAGAACACAGCTATCTATAACAATTTGATCTTGTTTATTAAAATAAATAAATGAATGAGACAGGCACTAGATGAGACAGAGCTGCCCGCTAATTGGTTTGGAGTTGCAGTGGATTTTTGTAGCAGGTTACAGCCTGACGACGCATTTTAAGCATCAGAAATACAGGTAATTCAGGCCACAGTCCATCCTCAGTTTGACGACATCTATGCAATGCCAGCAGTTAAAAAAGAACTGGGTTTTAAAAACATAAGTTAAAGAAATGACAAACATTTCTTTCTCCTTTTGCCAGGTCAAAGAGAGAGAGAGAGAGGGAGATGCTAAATGGAGCAATGAATTTATTTATCCTTCAACTAACTTTTTTTTTTTTTTCTTTCGTGGACAGYGATGGGATCATGTGCCTGACCCAGGTGAGGGGGCTGCGCACCCGCCTTGCAGTCCTGGCTGTGGCGGTGACGGCCCCACACCGCGGCACCCTGCGCCTGCCTGCCTCAGTTTCCCCACGGAGGGAAACTGATGATCCCTTTTGGGCTGCAGAAGGGGGATTAGTTCATGTTAGTAAATAAGAGAGGGCTGAAACACTAGCRGACACTGTTGTGGGCTTTGTGTCAGGCAGTGAATGCCTGTGTCAAGTAACAGGGGTTAAGGAATCACAGGTTTATAGGAAGCGCCACGCAACCGATAAAGAAACAGCAAAGCCCTCCAAAAGCTAAGATCAAACACCCTTTTTCTAAGTCTTTGCACAAACATAGGGTAGAATAGAGAATATATTTCCTGAAAACTGTCTTCTTTTGAATAGTAAATGTGTTCATCATGAAGTTTTCACTTTCTTTCAAGTCGGTTCACCTATCTCCAAATCCTTTCCTCCTTACACGAGGGTGTGGGCTCTTTTCAGCAGAGCACCAGCTGGGCAGAGACAAGCCCAAGGGGGCAACAACCTGCAGGGCAGCCTGGGGCACCCGGGGGACCTTCACGGGGATGACGGAGGAAGGACGGGTTGCAGGGTAYGGGCAGCCAAACCGCGAGGCCACACGTGTTACCCCAAAGAGCATCACGGGGAGGAGCCGTGCCCGAGCCGCAGCGCTCCACCCGCCCGGAGAACAGGTCTTCAAACAACATCAGATGCTCCTGGAGGGGAACGGCAGCTTCTCATCTCCTGACTGGAAGTCGGGAGGTACTCGGCAACTCCTCTGCACTTCCAGTACCTATTGCCTTYCCATTTGCTCCTCGGGTTATTTTATCCTTTCTGTCCAAGCCTAAGTGGAAAAGTCTGTATGAGAGATGGGTCGCCACCAGCTGCAGCGTAGTGCACGCAGCATTTGCAAAGCTTCGCTGCCACTTTCCGTGGTGCAGAAGGTCTGGAAGCGCTGCAAATCCCACAGTATCCAGGGACCTGCGTGGAAACCTGTGTGGGGCTGGGCACACACTCCTGCACCACCACCCAGGGCTGAACCGCAGCGCCGTAGTGAACAGCCATGCATGATCTGSGTGCTGAAATAGAGTTTCCCCTCCCTCCCTTTAAAGTCTCCCTGTCTATGAAAAAAGGCACTATAGAATGCTCAGACAGCAGAGTCCTGTATTTCCTAATTCTAACTCAAATCCCACCGCTGGCTCCCCGCAATCGGGCCCTCAGGGAGAGCTGTGTAAACAAAACCCACAGCCTCGTGGTGGAAGAAAGGCTGCTCTGAGAATGTGAGTGACAGCTTCAGCTGAGTGTATTTAAATCTGCCTCTATCCTGCCATGGATAATAAAATTGTTCCTGGGGGAACCCTTTAAAATTGACATAGGACAGCAAAATGCGGGGGGGTGGTGGTGAGGGGGAAGTTTATGGGATAGAAAGAGAAGGAGAGTGGCTAGAGAACAACCAGGGTGGTATTTAGAGCTTTACATTTCAGCAGTATATACATTGGTCAATACTACCTTAGCAATGATTGTAAAGCGGAGCGGGCACAGCCCTGCGCCAAGGTGAAGGCTGGAAGCGGTTGCTGTCAGCAAAGCCCCCGTGCCCGGAGCTGCATTGCTCTGGAAGGCGGAGGATTAGGCAATCCCTAAGAAGAAATCTAACAGTTATTGAAGTCATAAAACAGACAAGGAATTGTGTCCTACCCAATCACTTGCCATTATTTAGGTGCTGTTTGGGCTCTACTTTCCATGTCCTCCAGGCTCAACTGTGAAGTCTAAGCACTTAAACTGGGCAACCCCCTTGCAGGGTGGGGACCTCGGATGCAATGCTACAGGCTCCCTGTAGCACAGCCGGCACAAGCCCCTCCGAAATTTTATCCAGCAGCGAGAATTGCACAGCCCCGAGTCACCGCGGGCCAGGAGCACGCGTGCCCGGCGGCACAGCCCAGCTGGCCGTCAGCGGAGGACAGGTCCTTGGGGCACCGCACGGACCCAGTCGCCCRTTCGGATCAGTCGTGTTTGGATTTAATGGCAGGCCTGGACTCAGCCCTCTCTCTCCCTTGTCTGGATTCTGCCTTTAGAAAGGGTTTTTCCCTCTGCATTAACCTGGCACGAGTTCCTGAGTCCAGAGATGCGTATCAGAGATGGGAAGAAAAAATGCCAATTTGTGCCATCTGTGAGCAAGGAAGCGGAGGCCTGAGCATTGCTAGGAATGCTGGTAATCCGACAGCCTTTGGCTATCTGGCTCTTTCAGTCAGATTTGCTRGCTAAGATGAGAATACAGACATTTAAATGATAGTGTGTTATTTTTTGGTGGGTTTTTTTTTTTCCTTTTTTATTACTGAATGGCAGTTGTCTTCTGCTTATTGAGAGCTGCCGAGGCAGAGAGGTGTTCCTGCGGTGTGGACAGTGCAATGTGTTGAAGCGACATGAGCTTAAGCTTTGGTGCATATTTAAAATCAAACAGCACAAATAATAAGCTCTTGAAAYGCACTAAGGCCGTAGTGAGGGTGCTTTTATCTGGGATGTATCTGCTGTGAGTAATTCCACCACTCACAGGAGTGAGAGTCTCTGTGATCACTTGTGCAGGGACTAAACAAGACAACCTAATTGCTTTCAGAGAGAGCATTTTACAGCACATAATTGGGTAGAAAGATGAGAGAAAGTTAGTTGGTGTGGTTAGGCTGCTGGTCTGGGATCCCTGATTACCTCTGCCGGCGATGCATTTTGTGTCGGGAAGCTGCCCGCTGTGAGAAATAAAAACCATCACCGTCATTTTAGGGMAACAGCCTGATGCCACATTCTTTCTTGATCGATGGAGAAGCAGCACCTCGGGGTTAAAGGGAAAGGTAGAGGCTGGTGATGCCACGGGGGACGGTTGCTCCTTGCTCCCGGGGGCGGTCGGACCCTTTTGCGGCGCGCTGGGTGGGAGCGGCAGGGCTGGGAGCAGCTCAGCCCCCTCCAGCCCCCGCGGTGGGCTCAGCAGGGTGCGAGTGGGGGATGTAAAATTTCAGTTTGAGTTCTGTTTCTCTGAACTGTTTGAAGACCACTCGATTCAGCTTCCACTGGGAAGTAGAGCATTGTAATTGAGATGAAATGCTCCTTCTGGTTTTTTTCTTTCTTTCTTTTTTTCAATTTATTTTCCCCCTAGCTACAGCACGTCTTCATTAAAATCACTTCCGTGCCGCCCTCCCCTTGTTTCTATAGTCTGTTCTTTATTCCTTTCCCTGTGTCAGGACTTTATAACGGCACAAGGAACACAAGGCRAATAACATCTTTCAGACCCAAACAGAAGGCCTCCCGGTCACCGATTCCCTCAGACACATGGAAATGAGAAAACACAAACTCAAAATCTGTGACTGATACAAAACCTCTTTCCTGCAGGGTTAACTGACCTGGAGAGGACTGGATGTCCTGATCAGGGATTTTCCTAAAGCCAGGCACAGGCACACCATTTTTTCCCTGGTGAAGATCAGGGGTACCCTGCTGAAGGATCTCACCGGAGGCTGGATTTTCTTAATGTTATGGACTTAATTTTTTAATATTTGTGAGACATGAAATAAGTCTGCGAGGCTGCAGTTTGAGACCTACGTACATTGCCATTTATAACCCCGTGTCCCCTGCCCAGGCAGGCTGCCTGCCGCGGCACTTCAGTTCAGAGAGTTGGCGAGGGCTGGAGCTGCAACACTCTCTGCTTAGAGCAAGAAGCCAAAGGAGCGGGATCTCTCACTTATCTGTCAGCCCATGATCCCATCCACTTGGACTGGGAATGCCACCACCAGCTGCAAGAACAAGGCTTGGCTCCATAATTGAAAAATCACATTAAAAACCCCCGACACCTGGGTATAATCTCATGTTGACTGTAAAGTCTGGCTGGAAGGAGGGTGACTGAATTTAGGGAAGCTTTCGTCGTTGCTATAAGACAATGAGTGGTGGGGTGTGTTAATGGCTCACCGCTCAGGCTGCATGTTCCTCGGAGATAACAGCAGACATATAGGYATTATCAGATTAATTATCAATGTAATGAGTCTATACTATAAAAAGGACCAGACACTATATAACCCAGAATAACTGCAAGCACCTGCTGACAAATGGCTCTATGGAGGAATAAGAGGATGTTACTGTCTGATCGCCCTGCATATAGAGCGTGCCAAGGCTATCAAACATATCCCAAACTAATCCTACCTCCAAATTGTTATGATGGCAAACGGGTGGGTGRTGACTGCCGAGGCACGCAGAAAGGAGAGGAGTGTTGGTGCCAAGGGATTTTCGGTGACTGTCCTTACACACTCCATCAGCTGGCTCCGTGCTGCTTTGTAGTTTGAATTCCGTTTGGCAACTCCTGGGGATTTTCCTTTCYCACGTTTAAAGGCGAAGCCGGCCGAGAGCAGCAGCTCACTGCCTTGTGCTGCATGGGGACACAGCAGTCAGTCCCAGCCCTCCGAGCTCCTGTGGCTGGCTGGGGGAGATGTGCATTCCCACTTCTGCAGATGGCATCACCCGGGGCCGTTTTGCTGGAATGATAACTCGGGCAGGGAAGAATCAGCCCTTCACCAGGGAAACGGTGAATTTTCTCCAAGAAACCCCACTATATTTCCAGGCAATTATCCCACAGCCATCCTTCGTTCTGAAGTGGGTGTCCAGATTTTCAGGAAACCTGAACAAYCACAACTTGGCCTGATGCCACAAGGGAACTGAACTCTTTGGAAAGAGCATCCCTGTAGCTCCATCCCAGTGGGAAGGGGAAAGTCTCAGCTTCCCGAGGAGCTACTGTTCATCTATGCCAGGTCCCCACAGTGGGGCATGTTACCTTAGGGCAGGTTCTTGGATGTGTTGAGATSAGCAGCAAATCTTCCATTGACTGAAAACCCCTAGATTTCCACTTAGGTAACTTTCAGATATAGAATGATTATTTTAAGGTAATTTCAGGTGTTTCAAATGCTTTTMTCTGAATCCTGTATGATGCCAAGAAACCTTGCTTTAGGGTTTAGTAGTAAATAGCACCAGGGATGTATTTTTAGCCTTCTAAAACATTTTTCAAACTGTTTTTGGTAATAAGTTTACCATACATAATATATATGATGGAGCCCAGTGGCTTAAGGCAATTTTCAGCTTGTTCTTGTAATAGTCAGAATGATATACTCCCAGCTTCACCACTAACGAATACCACACTCATCCCAAATTATAATGAGAAAGTCTTTTGTCTCATCCTTGTATTGCCCTTCAAAATTGCCTTGCTAAGGTCACTTGTAGCTCTTTATATATCCTAGAGATGCTAAGGACCAAGCCAGCTCATATTAATGGAAGATCTGGCCCTCTGTTTTTTAATAATTCACACCGTTGATTTTTTTTACCCTGTCTGTATTCCTGCAATCACCTGCAGGTTTTGCAAATTACACTGTAAAACCGAACTGTTGCTTTTTGCTGGGCTGCACTAAGATCTATTTTTCTAATAGAGTCCTATCATTTCTCTCCTCGAAGGTCCCTTTATACCAGCTATAACTCTTTTTAATAGTCTTGTCCATTTTCAGCCATTTGCCCACTTAGGAGCTAAGCAAACTGAAAGGAAATTATTTAATTTAGGGAGGTGTGGAATAAAGAGCAACTATTTCTCCTGATCATTAAAGTATTTTATTCTCTGCTCTCAGCACCTCCATTTTGTCAAAATATCAACACAGGGTACCAGAGTAAACACTTTTATCACATATTAATTGTGCTAATGTTCAAGATTAAACCTCTGGCATTCCAGAGAGAAAGTGTATTTAAAGGATCGCTGACGAGGCCTGAAGCATGACACATTTCCTCTGACCTTGGTCTGTTTGCCGCGACCGTGGGAGTCTCGACCTGAGCTTCATCAGTTTTGTTCCTCGGAGGTGAATTCCCAGCCTGCGAAGCCTTCTCTTCCCAAACCCTGCTACCATGGCAAACCAGGGTGCGCACACCCAGCCTTTGTGCATGSTACCTTAATATTGGGGGAAAAAAGCCCTGTTACTTCTTTTTGAAGAATAGCTCATTTTTCTAGTCTGAAAGTTTGTAAAGATTATGCTGAAGAGTGTATGTGCAGGGAGGAGGTGGTGAAGGGGAGTACAAAGTCGGAGGRGGAGTTGGAAATGGAGGATGTTTCTTTGACACTCTCCTTTTCATATCATCATTTCCCTCTTTCCAAGTACCGGAAAGCTTAGCACTTCCACCCACCCCTGGCAGGGGGGTTAGGAATAAGAGAAAGATTTTTTTTGTTGTTGCCTTTGTTCCAGCTTGTTCTGCCACGCGGAGACTGTATCAACGTTAATGTCCCCCAGCTGTTAATCAGAACAATACACGGGATACTAAAAAGCATTTGCGCTGCTCTGAACTACAGGAGCCTCCCAATGCCCTCAGACTGCTGTCTCTCCCAGTTAGACTCYGTGGCAGCTCCAGGCACGCCCCAGCCCCAGCACAGCCCATCGATGGAGAGGGGTGGGCAGGGCACAGCCCCGGCCGGGGTGCGAGGGAGAATTGGAGGAGGCAGTTGTGTGGTATGAACCCCCTCGGTCACCTTGACGGCTTGCCAAAGACAGCGAGAAGCTTCCTGCCCTACTTTGCCTATTCCTTTGAGACTGGACGTGACCTTGTCTGGGGAGGTTGTATTGCAGCACATTGATATGTGGTGGAATCACCCCCCGAAAAAGTCAATGGTGGGGGAGTTGCATATCGGGCTACAGGGCTATTGATCTGGGAGGAGGGAATGGGAACTGTGCCATAACTTGCCTTTAATCTTTCAAACAGTGTGAGTCAAATGCAGAGGTTCGTTATAGGGGACCAAGTGCCTCCATCACGTCTGGTTGTGGAAACATCAGGAAGGCAGAAAAAGCAAACAACCACCATGATCAGTGGCTGGAGGGTGGGAGGACCCCTGCCCACCTGAGAGACAGGAGTGAAGGAGGTCTGGCAAAGCTAAATAGCCTGGGCATGGCTATGAACAATGCCAGGGTGTAGAAGAGGGAGGAGCRAATAAAAATCCCACCCCTAAATCACAGTCCCAGGACTGAGATCGCAAACGCTGCGTACCCAAAACTGAACAGAAAGTCCGTGGGGCAACTCCAGCCCCAGGAAGAATCAAACCCAAGCTGACCCCTGCGGTCCTAGCTTTGGCTTTCAGTGACTCTGCACAACAAGGT
Organism: Oceanodroma leucorhoa; assembly: GCA_030449065.1. Classification (NCBI taxonomy): domain Eukaryota; kingdom Metazoa; phylum Chordata; class Aves; order Procellariiformes; genus Oceanodroma; species Oceanodroma leucorhoa. Next base: position 5,988,010 of record JASVER010000039.1, read on the forward strand.
GACTTACCCTTTAGAGTGAATGAGGCAGCTGTACAATATATCTACTTATTAACCCAGCTTGCAGCAAGCACCTGCCATTTTTGTACAAGCACATATATAATTTAACAGAGTCCCTTTCACAAAGGAGCGCACGGTGGGAAGCCTTGACCCCCAAAGCTCTTGGCTGATATTTATAACCCAAACAAAGGATACACRGTCGCTGCGCTTTTGTTTACAAATCAGGCGTTCGTGCACCTTGCACAGGCTACTAAATGTGGCTTTGAGGATAAGGCTGTAGTAAATTGTACCAGCCAGCAAACTATGAATTGCTGAGCATGATGTTTCAAGATATTGAAGCCGTGAGTCTAATCGCTAGGCTAGGAGAAAAGGGAATGGCTGTAAACGTGTGGCGTGGTAACACAACTGGGAGTGCGAGTCTTCCAGTGATGCTATTCCTGGCTTTCCCTGTTTCCAGTTTGTGACACTACCATGACATAACCATAAGGATACAGTCGACATCAGCCCCATGACTGCTATGGGGGCACAAGCACAGGGCGAGCCAAGGAATCCTTTCAAAAGCTTTCCTCCAGGYTTTAGACACTGCCATCAATGCAGCTGCCAGAAGGGCTCGGTGGATCCCGTTTCTCACTCGTGTGGTGTGATACCTCCTTCATGAGATCCCAGGTGTGTGCAAATAAGTGGTACAATTTTTACACTTCTCATCTTTTTTTACAACCCTTACCAAGTTACATTCATAGCTGCAGAAGTATATATATTTTTTTCTGCTTCCAACGAAACACACTAAGTGAGTGGCAAAGCCCACAGTAAAGCACTATCATACCTTATGTTTATGCTAACCTTGCCATGACCTCTAGGAAATATTTTAAGAAAAGCAATGAATGAGAAATTCCATTATTCTTATCTTCCTATGTCCCTATCATTTTGTCAGGCTCATAGTGTAATACGTAGCTCGTACTGGCAGAGTGTCCAGTGCTCAGCCCTGCCACATTTGTCATATTGTGCTTCATACCTACCTCTGGGTRACTTTGCACGTCCTCTTGTAATACAACTAATACACCCTGGAGCATGTCTGCATAGTCGGGATTACATCTTTCTACCTTTTATCTTTTCTTTTGCATATTGGTGCAGACATGACTGTACTTGTAGTTTCTCCTTTTAATCCAGCTTTGACAAGACTCTCATTTGCCACATTATTTTCTAACATGGTCTTTTCAAAGAAAACCATCTCTACCCAGGTTGKTTTTTTTTTTTCCATTCTTTAACCGGGTATCTCTTGCCATTGTATCTCTTGTATCTCTTGTCTAATGATCGTGTTGCAATTACAACATAGTCCTCATTTAGTTTTGGTACTAGAGAACCAGCCAGTCTATTGTCCATCTCTGATATCGTTTACCATCGTTATATGCTCTGATTCTGCAGCACCCACACATCCTTTCCTCTGACCTTCCCATCAGCATAAAACATATCTTCATATAACTTTACAATTGTGACATTATACGTTGTGAATTTCTTCCTAATCCTTCTGTTTACCCTGTCCAGTTTACTATTACATCTGAATATTGTATATATGCTCTTCCCTTGTCTATACTGTGTGTGTTAAACTTCTGAATTTAGCTAATTAAGACTTAATTTTATTTTACTTAACAGTTTTTTCCTTCTGAGGAGCTTCTAAATGATTATAGAAGTCAGTTCTCTCAGTGTCTCCTAATATCCTGTTAACTGGTCCTCCACCACATTTGTGAAGGGCTTATAAGTACCCACACTTGTTCGACCTCAATATTCTTCCTATATATCTCAGAAGAGGAAAAAAAAAAGCAAAAGTCTGCAGTTTTAGCCATAAAACTCATATCAGCTCTGTAATTCAAGATTCACTATTAAAAGAAATGCTTTTGGCCTCTCCTTTTTAGGAATTAAATAGTCCATCTTTGTACATATCAGCACTGAATCTAGTATTTAACTTTGTACAAATATTGTTATTATGAATCCTGCTGCAGTTGTTATTTCCCGCAAGGAAAGTCAGAAAAAATCCTACCCATTTCTAGCCTTTGTATAATTTAACTCCCATTTGGCAAAACCCCATCACTATGGTAATGGCACCAGGAATGATGTGCTGCGGCAAGGAACCAACACAGAGAAGAAAACGTACGATCATGGCACAAGGTAATGGCCCCAGCAAGGGACGGGGTGTCAGGCCGTTGGGGTCCCTGTCCCGTTTCTCCCGCAGAGCTGCAACGCAGCCATCTGCCCCCCCAGCGCGGTTGTTTCTGCCTGAGAAGGTGCGAAAGGAGCAGCCCCGTCGGAGCAGGTCGGTCCGGCGCAACTGCGGACCGACAGCAGCCACGTTGGGGAAAGCAGTCAGAACCAAAGTGGGCGTCGCGTTTCCCCACCTGCAGGTCGTGATAACAAATTTGCGCAGCTTTCAGAAGCTGATCTCTTTAGTTGGATGTCTCTCTGGAAACTGAGTTAATAATTGTGATTGGTAATGACTGCTGCTCGCCGGGGACAGTATTAGCAAGTTCTGCTTATCGAGGGCACATTTAGGTACCGCCGTACTATTGAAAGTGGTGCTCACTTAGCGGTGCAGAAAACTGGCCCTGCTCCTTCCGTGTCTTTGTAACGCCCCCATCCTCCCGCCTCCAGATGTTGTACCAGAAAACCAAAAAAGAAGAAAATGTGAAAATGCAGTCAAAATGAGCTGCTCAGCCCGGTTATCCAGGGAGATGTCAGGGATGGCTTTTTGAAGGAATAAGACATATGAAGAAATGATAGCTTAGTTTGATTCCTATTTATAATCCCCTTTTCTCTCTGATTTGTAGGCTTTTTTCGCCCTTGTTTTTTTTTGCCCGTGGCCTAAATGCAGTGACTTTTTAAAAGCATCCTCTTTCAGGCTCAGCAAAACCCTACAGTGCATTCTTAGCCCTCTGCCTTAATGGAACATATATTTAATCCAGYGCTAAATCAGATTGCTAAACCAGATGATGCAGATGCTGGCTGGGCTGGAGGGAGCCGAGGATGGAGGGGGCAGCTGGATGGGGCACRGTGGGATGGACTGCAGTAACCGGAATTTCTCCTCCCCCTCTAGAAAATCCACCCTCATGCAGTGTTTGCTGCATGGACTCCCACGTTCTCCTCCCTCAGCAGGGGACCCAGGCGCTGCGGATCATAAACACCCCTGAGATCCTCCGAGGAGAGATGTTCTAGTTGCACGGAACAGTGTCATGACCTAGAGGTGCGGGGACTGTTTCCCAGCTGCAGGAGAGTGGAGGAGCAGGAGTAAGCACAGGCCACCACAGTAGCTACCCTGGGGACCTTATTGTAAGGCCTTGCAGAGCTTTGGACCCAGAGCAAAGCCCTGTGCCGCTGCCCCGCGCGGTGCTTCGTGGAGGGCCACCTCACAGATGGACCYGGGGCACTGCTCTGCGGCCGGCGGGCCCAGCAGCCAGGCACCGCACGGCCGCTGCCGGGGCTGGAGGGGAGCCGGCTGCTTGCCTCTGCCTCTGCCAGACAGCAAAAAAGAGTCCAGATTTCTTTGCTTTGGCAGGGACTGGGAAGAAAGATCATAGAATCATAGAATCATTAAGGTTGGAAAAGACCTTTAGGATCATYGAGTCCAACCGTCAACCCAGCACCCATGCCCACTAAACCATGTCCTGAAAGATGCTCAGRGTGGAGGACACCTCCCCTAAGAAGTGGTCCTCAGGAAGAGAAGCTTTATGTGTTTCCCCTGTGCAGATGAGAAAAGAGAGATGAAACAATACTGCAGTGATGTTATTAACAAAGACCCTGCGGTTACTGAGCTTTGTAAGGACATAAGGAGCACCCAGAAGACATTGCTGCCATAGRGATCATGGACCTGGGGATCTTTGCTACTTGCAGAAGTAGAATTTTGCCATWTTAGACACTAATGGGCAATAGTTTTGGCTGAAGAAAAGCAAACTGTGGCGTGGGGTTTAGGGGATGGGAAAGTGAGTGCCTCTAATCAACTGGTAATTCTGCCAGGCAGGGATGAAAGATATTGGGTAAATGGGGAAAACTCAAATCTCTCTGAACTGTTTGTTGCAATGCCTTTTCACCCACTGCCTTYGAATGGGGCCGTCCATTGCAGAAATACCATTCACTCAAAACCTCCCCTTGCTTATGACAATTCCTCTGGGTTAGGAAGAAACAGGATGATGTTTTACTGCTTCAGCTCAGCTGTTACCTGCTTTCAGCCCTTCAGAGCCAAGCACCAGAACCGTCCTTACAAAGAGAGCGAATGTCAAAATTAAGCACGATGCTTAGAATACAAAATGAAAAATGTAAACCGTTCCCCTGCAACTTTCAGGATGGTTAACAATGAGAGCATGGATTTATCTAATGGGCCACTTTGATCATTTACTTCACACRCTGTCTCATCCTGCAAAGGGCTGAATGCATCCTGCGATGAGCGGAGGAACTTARCACTCCCCGTGTGGAGCTGAGGACGCTCGACATCACACAGAAAGGRGTCCCCAGAACTAATTTGATCCTGACAAAGAATTCTTGTAGAGAAATAGCCCTACAGAGCTTTGCATGCAATAAGGTAATTAACAGATCATAGGACCGCTTGGGACATTAAAGACTCAGYGTACCCAATAGACCAAAAGGGCTGTAAATTCTGCCAAGGCTAATTCAACTGTGATGCATTAAAATAAGAAGTGAGAGAACAGAAATAAATAGGTTCAGAGTTTCTCACACAGCGGCTCTGAGTTACTGCTTTTTTCTTCCATCTGAAATCTTATTAACCCACAAGTGATTTTTTTCATTTTTTTCACCCCCCTTTTTTTGATTGCTGGGTTTGTACTACATCCAAACGACTCTGGGGTGTATGACTTCCAAGAAAGCTTTTGAAGTAGTTCGTAAATGCGGTAGAAAATAGTTGTAAACCGTAATTGAAAAAGGTAAGAAGAAAGCATCGTCTGCCTTTTTTAAAAGCATTGTTCACTAGGAAGATCAAACATATATTCAGCTCATCTCGCATGAAGGAATTGGGGGGGTGGGAATCCTCTCAGTCTTTGTCCTGCCTGCCCAGGTGAGATGCCCCGCGATGCAGGCTCTGCTTCTTGTTACAGGTATGGAGAGGACTAAACAAAATGGAGCTCTCCTCGGCCTTCTTGGTCTAATCAGCATAATTTCAGTTAAATAAGTGGAAAAGTATCTGGCTGAGATCTCAGCCTGCAGACGAACTGCTGCAGAATGGAAAGCAGTGGTCTGCCCAGGCGTTGGAGGGATGTTGAGGTGCCCTGAGCAGCCGGACGGGGTGATGTCCTCGGCAGCAGCACGGCATGAGCTGCCAGGAGCGATAGGCAGCAAGGGCACTCATCTGTCCCTGACAAGGTTTCTGAGAGCAGATAGCAGATAGCTTGGGTCCATTTGCCATCCAGTTCCCACTAAGTCTGGAATTCAACTCCCCCTTCGCAGAAACAGTGCCTCYTGCCCCCCCATCCGTCTTCTCCAGCTTGTCCCCTGCCTCCCGTCCCCCAACTCCTGTCCCCTGCTTTGGAGCTTTCCGCTGTTGCTATTCCTCCCTCCCCTCTTCCCAACAGCAGGGCTGTAGGAATTGCAAAATCATCCAGAGCATTTGCTGTCTGCAGGCCACTCTTGCACAAAAGCAGCCATGAACTTCCAGCAGCTGTTAAGAAGATATTTTGCAGTGACGTATTACAGAAATGTCAGGCTAAAAGAAGCTTTAAAATGAATGTTTTAAAGGGGTTAAAGGACATTTTCAAAGGAGATCTCCAGCAGCTACAGACCCAAGTTGTGAAGTGGCAAACCTGCTCAAGAGTCACATTTCARTTTTCTTTAGTTCTCATTTAACCCTCTTTTAGGGACTAATGGCTCTGCTTATTTTCCAGCACAAGCCCTTGCTCAGTGCCTCCAGGAAAACCAGGTTGGCCGTAGAGTCGTAGAAAGTCACAGAAGACCTTAGAAGGAAATATGTGGAGCTGACTTCTTGTTATGTTACAACAGCACTGAAAAGATACAGATTTTTTTGTTGCTAGGTACTTCATGCACACGTAATGTGATAAAACAGAGCAGGGACAGAGAAAAAGCATTTTGGCTATTCCCCATCAATCATYCAAAGAGATGCAGCGGCTTCAAAGGTCAGGGTGAGAGAGAGAGAAGTCATCCTGAATACACACTCCAGATGGGTGAGGAACTCACGGAGAAGTTCCCCTCTCGTGGGATCTGCCCCGTGTTTCCAAGGAAATTGAGGGGCAATGCTCTCAGACTGGTAGCTCTCTGCAGGTAAAGCAAGAGGTCATTAACCAGCGGCACTGCAAGCACCCATCGGACTCTGGTGGCCAAATTTGGCAAAGCTTCCCTAGACTGCTGTCACTAGTATTTCCACTTGAGTGAGGAAAAAGAGTCCTTATCTCTTATCATTCACTCAGGCTGATGTACGGCTATTTTTGTCACAAAAATATTTTCCAGCTCTTCCTCATACGCTTCCTCCTCGCGACCCCGGAGCCTGAGTGGCCGTCAGATGTCCGCTCTTAAGTCTGGAGGCGTGAGGAATAGCTGCGAGGGCAAATGGATCACAGAGGAAATTGTTCTCCTTTCCTGACATCTCTATTTGCTCGTAAGGGCTCAGGCARCTCGGTGCCTTGGCTGAGGACATCTGTTTGTATGAAATACTACAGCACACACCTGTCTCCTGGCAAGCGTGGGCACGCAGGTGTCGTGCGGCATTAGATTTGCTCAGCCATCAGAGATGCAGTTTGTCATCCCCCTGGGGACAAGCTATAACTTTCTTCATGTTAGAACATACCGGAGACTTGGGGCCGTATTTTATACTTTTTTTTTTTTTCTGATGCTGATCAAAACTGTTTTTACTGTTGTCAGTGAAGTGGTTTTCTTTGGTACATGTCAGCATTTGATACTACGTAACTTCCAAAAATGGGACATGGAAGAAGGGCCAATTGGCAGGGGAACAGCCGTGTTACCTTAAAAATAAAAACTAAAGCAGAAATTTTGGCTCTTTCCTTGTTACTGGCTTTGCAGTGATGCTATTGTGCATCGGGCTTGCATGCTACAAGATGGAACAGGCAGTGCATTTTTAATCTGATAAATAATCTGATGTCCCAATTTCCTTCTGCAGAATGAAAATGATTAAGACTTTTAGGATCATTTCTAAATGAACATCTCTCTCTAGCTTTTCTAAATCGCCTATCACTATACTGTCTGGATGCCAACATAAATAATTCTTTCTCCAGAGCATCTTCATAAGACTTCAAACATTTATGGAAATAAAGGAAATAAACCTACTTATTGTCTGAATAATCACTCGTTTATTGATGGAGACAAGTATGCTCATTTTTCTTGTTCTCTGGTGATTAGATTATGATAAACTGTGACATTTAGTGATAAACTTGATATGGTTGGTTACATACAGCTTAAAAAAGTGGCTATCAAATTATTCTTTCATGTGCTGGCGGAATGCATTAACCACCTGTGAAGGATATTGCAACGGTTATGAAGCAAACAGCACCCTCTTCTCTGAGCAGCTGTGACAAATGCAAAGGTCACATATGTTCCCTGGCCCATGGATATAATTTTTGTTGTCTCCCTTTGCTTTCCTGTGTTCCAGCAAAACCTGAAGCCCAAGTCAGAATGGTAATGAAGACTGTGCATTGACAGAATAAGGGATGAATGTAGACACAGCCAGGACCAAACCGGGAGTGCAAGAGAAAGCCAGTTTCACATGGTACACTAGACTACATGGAGGCTGAGAACTAAGCATCAACCCAAAACACGGATTGGAGGGAGCTCACTAATGAATCTCAAAGAAAAATTCTCCAAGTTGCTCCTTTCTTCAGTCAGATCATAAGTTTCTACTTACTAACCCAAAACAAGGACAGATTTGTGACTTTTTTTTTATTTGCAGACATGTAAAGTTTGAGATGAGGATTGCTGGACATAAATTATACAATGATCAAAGCCAAAGCAATGCCTGTGTGAGGAATGAGTGTCTCTGAGCCACACTGGATTACCTGCATTCAAACAAACAGCAGCAAAGCAGCTGGAAACCAACCACCTTCCTTTGGGGGTAGCCCCAAATGCTAGCCTATGAGAAACCACCAAAGATCTCCCAGGTCTGCTCTCATGTCAAAGATTAACTGTGCATCTTTACCCATATCCCTGACATTACGCACCCACCCCCTCGGGCTGTGATCGGCAGATTGTCACTGTTGGCAGATGCTCACAAGATGCTATTTTCCAGCAGTTGTGGGGGGATGACTCCAAAGCCCCAAGAACGGAAGGGAGACAACCCTGGACATGACTTTCTGTTTTACCTAGAGAACTTCATCTTCACAGTATAGGTCCTCCRAGAAAACAGACATCCAGTGATAGGTGATCCTCTAGCTTTGCAAACCATCTGATGCTTCTCCTTCCTCTTGGTAGGTCCTCCTTATTTCCCAATTGCTCTTATTCATTGAGCAAAATCATCTGTATCATGAGGAGTCTTCTGTCATGAAACGTGAATTTTAGAATGAAATAGTGTCTTGGCAGAAGCAATAAAGCACCTGGGTCAGCCAAGGAGTTAAACCATCCAAACAAGGTGATCGGGATTAGTTTCAATGAGGAAAGAAATCAGCAAGCCCCTGAGGGAGTGAGGTATGGGACRGACTCGAAAGATGGCATGTAATTAAATTCTTGGCCGCGCGTGTRCAAGGTTTAGAGGAACATTTTCCCTTGTCCTTCTCTGCTCCTTCCCCCAGGCAAAAAGCCTGTGTGGGAGTTTGTCTGCCTTGACTGGTGCTCTGAGATGGGAGGGCGGGGGCTGCTCTGGGCAGATCTAGGGCTTTTGGGGGACAGCTCCTTATTCCATGTATTTGCTGCTTTCCCGATTGTGTTTTGGTGTTTAGACCRTGCACGGCACCAGAAGGTCAAGATTCATGCAGAAACAAAGGTCCCTGGCTCTGCACCGTGCCGTCCGTTCCCGGCCTCCTCGCTATGTCCCTGCTCCCCTTCTTCCTCCCTTCTGCAGGCAGCTCGCTGCCTGCGGCACTGCAGCCTGCCGCGCTGCAGGGGTCCTTGACTAATAACTGAATATATTCAGCTCCCTTGCTGTTTCACCACCTGTATTCCCCAGCCTTCAGCCTAGCAACTGGAGGATCATATATAACCCTCTGTCTACAGGCAACTGCCTCTACTCATGCCCGTGCCTCTGCTAACTTGAGGCTTGCTCCGTTTCGAAGCTCCCAAACTTCTGCTGCTTGGTGTCTGCACATTCCCTCGCCATGTTCAGCTTGTCCTCGGCAGGTCACGCAGCCCGTGTTGCTTTTACCTGCAGTCTGCAGGACCTGCCTTCACCTCTGGGGTGACAGGGGAGATCTGCTGGTCAGCCTGGGCTGAACCCCTTGCAACTAAAGCTGCTGCCTTTTGAGTTTTCATGCTGGCCCRAGGAGATAAATGCCAGTGTGAAGCCAGCCTAGGAAGCCCAAATGTACTGAGGAGAACCAGCAGGGCAGGGAACGGCAAAAGATTTGAAAATTTACTTTCCTTCTAACTTCAGTAACTTTCTGGCATCACAGACTCACGGTAATAAGCATCAATAGCAGATGTGCTTGTTGTGGTGAGGATTTGAGTCCTAAAGCTCAGCAGTTCCCTGCAGTGAAGGATTGCTGAGCAACAAGGTGTGTGATAGAGCAGAATACATTTAAGACCATAATAAGGCACTTTGTTGTCCTAGGATAAATGTCTTCTTTCCTTCCTGCCCCCCCTGCAATCAGCAGGGGCAAAGGCAGCTCTTCTCTCCATACTCTTGGGCGTACCACCAGAAGTGCACCTTGCTGAGGTGAGACACTGCTGCTAAGGCAATTTGGGGTCCCACTAAGAGACCTGTGTCTGCCTCTCTGCTCCTCCCTTGCTACTGCCCTGAATATCCCATCCGTGCAACTTCCACTACCCCACAGCATGTGCTACCCTGGAAATGTATTTTAACATAAGGCATAAGAACTCTGTTACTATATTTATCACCCATGCACTTTGGGTTTGCACATATGACGTACACTGCTGCTCTGCAGCATGGCATAAGCTCTAGCACAGAATATAGCAGCATATTGCAGCACATCCTCCTCTCAGACGGGATTTTTAACATCCATCTTGAGTTAGCTGAGCAAAAGTGGCACAGGCAGGAGCAGCAGAGAGGCTACTCAGCTCTTGCTGRATGCAGCATCGGAGAGGCACCGAAGCACTGGTACCTCACCTGCCACAGCTGCAAACACCCGGGGTGACTCCCACCTCTCGGTGCTGTGGTGTGACGCTGGGGTCGGAGCTCTGCTTTCATTCACATTCATCTTGCAGAAGCAGAGCATGAAGGAGAAATGGAAAGAATAGATCTGGTTTGTTAGTACTCCCCCAGAAACCGGCTACTCTCCGTAGTAATAATAATAATAATAAGCATTTTGGTTGTGTATCAGGAAAACATGCAGTGCGCTGTAAAGTACAAATAATTTATTCTGACTCACTGGAATATTAACTCAAGTTTAAGACAGGGGTATATTGTCTTTGATTTTTTATTTCCAAAGTTGGGGGGGGGGGTGGTGGGGGGTGGTGTTGGCCTGTGCTGCTCTTATTTTCCTTCAACTACATCTGAATTCTCCCTTTCCCCTTCCCAATTTATTACCTAACTTTTTATTTCTCCTTGCAGCCCCCTATTTCTTCTGTGTGTCTTTTTTTTTTTTGCTTTCTTTTTTATTCTTTTGGACTCCTCTATGCTGTTTTCTTTCCTCCCACCTTCTTCTTCCCCTCAGTCAGAAAATCCAGCAAACCGTTTAAGCTTGTTTAGAGTTAAGCTTGTGATTAAGTGCTTCCCTTAAAAATAACAGATTCAAATACTCATTTCCTGAAGGAGACTCACAGTGTGAAGGAACCACAAGCTGGACCCATTTCAGCCAATTTCCTGGGAATGCTGCTTTTCTCTSTCGCTTTCTCAACTGCTTTAGTTTGAATGCAGCTGGAGTATAAATAATCAATATCCCCATAGATGTGGCTGAGGAGTGGAGCCATAACAGCCTCCTGCCAGGTCCAACAGCCCAGTGAGGCACAGCGTGGGTAATGCAGAGTTTATAGCACACCAAGAAGTGGGCAACAACTTTACTGAACACCAACAGCAACACTTTTCAGGGATCTTTATTTGGCTGCCAGAGTATGGAAAATAGCTGATAAACAGTACTGTACGGAGTTTCCAGGCCATTGTCCCACGAACTATACACTAAGCTGCTGGAAACAATGATTTATCCCACTGGGTTTGTTAATTATAAGATGAATGGGCAACCAGAAACATATTAGGGAGAAAAAAAGAAACCAGTGCGCAGTGACCATATGTTCCTGAAATTTATTCTAAATATTCTTAAGCTATTCAGAGCAATACATCTTTGATTTTTTGAATGTTTACGGATGTTTTTCCAGTGGAAGGCCCAGTTAAGCACATGCCTAACATCAAGCTCCAGAGGAGTTTCACTGACATCCTCTGGGTTGCTTGTGCATATGCACCAAAGACTATAGAGTTTCATTGACCTGGCAACTGCTGTAATGCGGGCAATTCCTTGGCCACTAAACACCAGATATAACCAGACTGTAGGATTATGTTCTCTGCTCTGTGTGTGTATGGGCACAACTGTGAAGACTCCCCTCAAAGCCAGCTGGGACTACACAGATGTAAGACCCAGAGACTTGCAGTTCCACGGACTCTCACTGGCAACCAAACTACCTTTTTTTCCATCGAGGCTTTTGCATTGAAAACATCTACTCACAATTATTTTGGTGATGGCCCGCAGCATGCCCTCTGGCAGTACATAAAAATGGTAGTGGAAGAGCAAGAGACATTTGTTTGGGGATGCATTTATGTTAGAGATTTAGGAAGGAGTTAAGATGTCGAAGAGAAAATACCAATAACTACAATGGATCGGCTACTCTAAGAAATGCTCGGCAGAACTAAGAACTCAAAAGCCAGCAACACCTGGAAGTCTAGGCGAAAGGCTTAGTGCATGTATTTAGCTCTTTAGAGCATGGCAGCAATCACTGGGAATACACAGAAGCTTAATAATTGAGACATTGACACTAGTATTTTCCATCTGTTCAAAGCTGTCACACAGATACTATTTCTGATCCTACCCATGGCTGGAGCAGGAGGATGTATGTGCAGGGATTCGCAGGGAAGCAGATTCTCAGTGAACGTGTTTAGATCAGTCGTACATGCGTAAGAGAGGGTGCAACTCCGCATATACACTAACGTTGTAGCTTTTGACACCTTGCCAAAATRACTGACAAAGGCAGTGGAAGAAACGACAAAGCAAAGTTGACATCCAAGCTTTAGCTCACTGTTGCTCATTTTCTATGTTTCTCATTTGTTTGTCGCTGGTAGTGTGTCACAGCATCGCTGACGATTGCACAAGGCAACTGTGGAGGGGCGTCCCCAATGTCTTGATTGAAACATCTCCTGTACTGCACTGGGCTCAGATTATAGTTTTTAAAATTTAAAATAAAAAAAAAAATGTAAAAAGTCTTCTAACAGGAGAGGAAGGTGTCTCCACCAGCCATATTCTCGCACGGTGAGCTCCCAGCCCTCCAGCTGGGCTGGGGACTTTCCTCTAGTGTTGATCCTTGCGAGTGTTTTAAGCAGCGCGATGTGGGATTGATTATCAGTGGAACAGGTCAGCAGGCTGCTGGGTAGATGTCCCTATTTTTAAGGTGTCAATAAAATATCTGACAAGTTTTAGATGATTTTGGAAACTGAAGTATGCTGAGCTTTGTTAGCTGTCTTGGGAATAGAAGCTCTCTTGCTGCTCCGGGAGGGACAGCTGTTTACATACCCTTAGATCACATTCTGCACTTAACCTGGGATTACACAGAGGCAGGAACACCTCGCGTTTGATGGCTTGGTGTTGCTTGCATTGCGAACAGAAAAAGAGAGAGTTTTGCAAAGATCTCACAGGGGAAAAGAAGAAAAAGGACCTGCTAGTCCTTGACTCCGTCTGAGGAAAAGGAACACAAAATACCAGGCGTTAGCTCCCATCACATCGCAAAGCTCAGAATTACGCAGTAATTCCAGCTCTACCCCTGGCSCCTGCGTTTGCCGGAGCCTGCCGACCCCTCGCTGACAACGCAGCCAGGTGAACGGTCCCTGGCCRAGGGAATGCCAGGCAGAGGGGGGGAGGCGCGGGGGGCCGGGGCGAGCGGCCAGGGGAGGTGGGCAGCATGGGAACATCTCTAGGGGATTCCTCCTCGGGTTTCGGAGGAGCTCCCGTCCCCAGGGAAGATGCTCCCTCCTCTCCGCTGGCCCATGAGCAGCATCGGCTGGTGGCAAGGAGAGGGAGCGCCTGGCAGGGAGCTCACCTGCCGCCTGGGAAGACAAATAGCAATCTCTTAAAAGAGCCATAAAGAGGGAAAAGCAATTATAATTTGTGAAAGTGATAATAGATAACCAGTTACCATTTAATAGCTCTACCAAGATATCTTGAAGGATATCTCCTATCCGCATATCTCAGAATTTATTCCATTTCTTTCATTATTCAGATTCATTTTGAATTCAGTGCCAAGAGCACCTTGGCACCATGGAGGACTTCTAATATTTTGATTTGTCATATCATCAACCTGCCTTGGAAATGAGCTTCAACTAAGCGGGCAGAAAACAGATTGCCACATATTTTGTTTTTATTTAATAGAGACCAGAAGGAAAAAAGAGGAGGGAGGAATTGGGATGCTTTGTTTGTTCCCGTGGCTTTAAGAATCTTTGGAAAATCAGTTATCAAGAGGTGGCCCTTTTTGGATGATTCAACTGGTATTATGATGTTCAATTAAGCTTATTGAAAGAAGATTAAGAGACAATTTAATCACAATTTGTGAGTACCTACATAGGGAGAACATTTGATACAAGAGGGTTCTTTATTCTAACAGACAAAAGCATTAAATTGCTCGAAGTTGAATTCAGCGAAGATTAAATTAGAAATAAAATGATTAAAATTTATTTTTTTAACAGCAAGGGCACTTTACCATTGGAACAAGTGATCAAGAGAGTCCGGAAATCCTGGCTTTAAATCAAGATGAGATGTACTGATATGCTCTATTCCCATAGTTGCTCAGGTTTAGGGTGAGGAAGTGTTGACCCGGGTGCTGTATGCCCACTGACTGGAGGTCCTTGGGGGCTGTCTCCTTTTTGCTCGGCTGAGCCCCCTGCAACAGGGTCCCTTGGAAAGACGGGAGCCCGAGGCCGGGCTCAGAGCACTGTGATGTACCTGGGGTGAACTTCAGCGACGAGGGGCCGTATCCCGCCCGCGGCGCGGCCGAGCCTCCCGGCAGCGGTTGGCGGGCTGGGAGGTTTGATGCATATCACACAGAAATTGAATTATTGCAAGTCTGACAGAAAGATGACACTTCCTAGCACTGTAGATTCACGGACTATCCTGACCAAAAACATTGACTGTAAGGAAATGAAAAAGAAAGTTCAAGGCTATTTTAGTCAAGGTCTAAAATCCTAAACTGCTTCCCATCCCGAGCTGGAAAAACGTAAGATTTCTTTCCCGAGCAGTACAAGCCACCTCACACCACAAAACCGCTGGGAGCCATAAATCTCCTAGGAGAGAACTTATTTTTCTCCTAATTTTCGTGTTAGCTGCAGTCCACTGTCTTCCCATTACCAGTTTTGGCATCTAGGTGTAGTAATGATGTAAACATCAATATTTTAACGTCAAAGAAGAATACAAAATGAAATTGAATTCCAGCAAGTATAAAGGAAATACAACAATGGCTTTCCTATTGAATCCTCTGCAGATTCCAGATAATGGATTATTCATAGACCTTCAGCTCATAATAAGATGCCTTTTATTCGTGGAATTTGAAGCAATTCTCTCTTAAACTGCAATTATTTTCTGATTCCATTACCACGTTCAGTTTTGACACTGTGGTACAATTTCCTTATCTCTCTCTTAAAAGTCACTGCATTAGACTGTGTAAATGAAACCAGCAACATTTTCCATGTGTATTTTTTTCCATATGTGTGATGTTTATTAAAAAAAAAAATCAGCGTGGTACTTCATAGCACAGCAAAATGGTGTGCAATGAGAAATACAGCTGTACCTTGCAGGTGCTTCTAGCCGATATATAAACAACGCTGCTCGGCCACACACAGCAATAGCTTTTAACAAACAACAGAAGCGTCTGTAACTCCAACAACAGCTACCTATCTGAAAAGACAGCAGAGATGATGAATATCTGTAATAGGTGCAAACCAGTAATTGATCCCAATTAGCTAGGAACACCATCTCTTCCCCGGCTCCGGTACGTACCTGACCATTCTTTCACCCAAAGTCAAGTGTGTACACAACTTCCTCGCTGATTGTGGTTTATTGGGGATGAAAAACACCAGCTCTGGGGGTTCTGGTCTTTGTTTGTTTTGTTCAATACAAGGATCTATTTCAGTTTGGCTATTCCTTGGGAAACTCAGCTGTGAAAACACCGTGCAATTCAGAAATCCCCTGCTAGCTGTTGAAATCTGTACTGCTATATAGAAGGTAGAATTCGCCTTTCACAGATCAAGAAGTTCCCTAATTACACTACCCGACACAGTTCCTCATGTTTATAGAGATGTTTTATTTCTATGGCATTTTTTTAGATATAAAACAAGGGTACAGACTGATTTCCCAGTTAGCACCATACAAAAATCACCCTAACACTTTTAATTTCTTTTTTTTAAATGGGATTTTAAAACCTCTACTGCATACAGTTCAGCCTATTATTCTTTAAGAATAATCCTGCATTAAAAGAGGAGTGACTCAATGTTCTCACAGACTTTTACCCTCTCTAGCTTTTATGATCCTTTGCCACTGATGTTCAGACTGGCTTTAGACAAACTGAACTTTGAGGGCTCCATTTTCATTTGTGAAATGCATACTAATTTGACAGGGTATTAGATGACTTAATTAATATTGCAAAACTTTGATAGGTTCAGATGTTAGACCCTCCAGAAGAACTGGCTGTAAAGCAGATAAAGCCATAGTCCACCATCAACTATTCCTTTTTAATGAATTTCAAACCCTGATCACAGGCATGCAATGAGATTTGGCTGCCTTATTGTCTCCAACACTGCAATCCTCTGTGGTGCTGATGACCTGTTAGTGTTACTTGGAGGAAAAAGCACAACTAAAGCAACTTTAGCATTGAATAACTGCCTGTTTAATAATAGGGTTTACCAGAAGCAGCTCACTTTGCAGGAGAACGGTAGCACAAGATAATTGACCTTAATACAGTTATGTGCCTTCGCCTTTGATTTGGGCCACAACTAAATTTGTGGTCAATTACAGAGCCTGAGCGAGTGAGCACGAAGGCATAATTAAAGGTTAGTAAGAGGTGGACACAAAAGGAATAGCTCTGAAATTAAAGTCCACTAATTCACTCTGGTTGCAGGGACATAAACAAGCTCTCAGCTATGCAGAGTTCAAAAGGCCACCTGCGCAGGTAGCCCCGGCTTTCCATTGCCAGAGGTCTCCAGGGCAACAGAGACACAACATGCCCATCTCACTAAATGGATGAAAGAAACACTTTTGGTATGACTAAGTGTTCTCTACATTAGAAATTACACTTTCAAATAAAGAAAACTCATTTCTGTGTTTCTAGCCATTGAGTAGTCAAGACGTAGAACTCCAACCAAGCTCAACGTGGCTCACAGCCCTTTTGATCCTCAGACAAAAGCCCCAGTGGTGGTWCATCAATGTACAGCCCTCTGGATAAGAAGGATGCATCATTCAGAGTTCAAATTAATGATGTGAGATTTAGGAGGTAAGAGCTGTATTTGATTTTATGTTATCCTATCCTCTCCAACGTAGTTCCAGCATGACCTTAGATATGTCACCTCTCCTCCTTATTATTTAAATTCCCTACCCATAAAGTGGGAATAACGATATTTATACACCTCCAAGGAGTGCTACAAACCTCATTTGGTTATGTGCATTTGGAGATCTTCATATGGAACTTATTACAGTAATTAGAAAGTATTGTAGGAAATCATTCCAAAAAGGTTGGTTTTCAGGATTTTGTGATCCAATATAATCTAATAAAATGCAACTCTGAAAGAACCCAGAGTAAGCTCTGGGTGCAACACTGAATGTTTCTGAAATGGTTGCAGTCCATAAGGATAAATTGAGGCACGTCAAGAATTCATGAGTCCACACCCGCCTGGAATGTGCAGAAGTACCGAATTCAGGAGAGATATATACCTGTTCTGGGATGATTGCTTGTTGTGATGAGAATGCAGAGAAAGCAATACACAACCCAAATTATTAAAGGCAAGAAGCAAAAGTCCACTATAAAAGCAGCAACCCAGAATGTGTGTCAAAAGTGAATTATGAAAATAGCCTCGTACATCCACGGCAATTTCACAGAGCCATTCTGATAGCAATGAACATGACTGCACAATAGGAATAACAATGCCTAGAATTATTTCAACCAATATATTTTTTAAGGACAGTCACTTAAGTTCTCTCTTTGCATCTATAAATGGTAGCTGAATTAATAATAAATATGACTCGAACAACAAAAGATTCTGCATTACATTCTATTTGCCCTCTCTTCCTGCCTGGAAGTGGTATGAAGATATTCCTTACAACTGAACTGCAGATGATCTTGAACCTAGTGAACCACAGTTTGTACAGAGGAACTAAGAGGCTGGGGAAGAACAAAAAGCCTCTCAGGTCACTTGGCGATTGCCTGCAAGGTTGTAGGGATCTGTGTAGTTTAATATTTCACTGTAACGCAGTTTCCCTGCTGGGATCTCAAAGCACTTCACAAACATTAATGCTAAGATTCACACATGGTTATTACCTTGCATGGGTGATTTCCAGGGCTGAGTTTTGTTGCTGTTATTAAGGCAGAGCAGGGCTAGAGTGCTACTGAGGGACCCTGTATGAAAAGGCACCACTTCATAGCAGCGAGGGTACACATGATCAGGCCTCAGCGAGACAGTCCAAGTGTGCAGCTGTACAGAAGGAGAGACTGGCACTGAGCAACTTCAATGGAAAGGAAAAAAACCGCTTCTATGTATGAGCTATGTCACCTTCATCAGACTGACTATGATGAAGCAGAGCATGGGCATGGAAAAGCAGCAGCCTCAGCTTGAAAGGAGATATTTTAGGCACGGGGGATTATTATTTTCTGGATGCAGCTGGGAGGTGGGTGAAGGGCAGTAGGGGCTGCCCAGGCTTCCCTAACTCTTAACTGGGAGGTGTGAATGGTGGAGCAACAGTCCTCCCATCACCCCATCCACTTGCTAAGCCCGCTCCCCGTGGAAACACAACGCTGTATGTATGAGGCAGTCAGACACTCAGTGCCTCTAGCTTTTCTCAGGCAGTCCTATATTATTCCTTCTCCCACCGGCTTCATTATAGAAGTCCGTGCACATCAAGTGATATCACCTCGACAGCATTTTCCCACTGGACTGTTCCCTAAAGGCGTTTAGAGCTTGAGACTCCAAAAGTGCCTCTGCTCATCTTGGCTTTGGCCACTGCCACCGCCGATGTTTTCTCCCTCTTCTGAGGTTCCCATAAGACCATGTATCTGTTTTAAAAAAAAAACCAAACTAACAACAAAAACAAAACAGCAAACAAAATCCTAGCTAGGCAACAAAACAAGCCCAAACCCAGCTCATGTTTAAGCAGGCAACCTCACTGTAAGCATCATACCGCATGCCAACTGTAGGCATAATTTGCCTCCTACATAGGCTTCACCCCCTCTACCTGTACATTTTGATTRGATTAGGATCCCTCACTCGAGAGCAGAGCAATTTGTTGCTATTCTTTCAGCAATTCAATTTTGCCCAATATTGTGGGGAACAGTCTGCATTCAGAAAGTGAGTAAGGGCATTACTTTACTTTTACCAGTCTGCTTTAAACAAATATTAGAGAGCAGTGCTCCCTTGGGTACCATTACAGCAAACAGCAATTTTCAAGCAAGCTCCAGAGTAGATTGCTCCTGAGATGCTTCTGTACTTGTAGGATGTGTATTATGCACTTATGGCACTTGTGAGGGGGATGGTGTTGGGGAAAATCTTACTGACCTTACACAGGAATAACAGTGTACCAACCTGATAAACCTTACAGTTTCCTTGGTGTGTGCAGGGATTGCACCTGTTTTACATAATTTTTCACTTCCTTTCTGAGTGAAGAACGAGGCCTCATAATATGGACCCCTCTGCACAAAGAATGGGGCACAGTGGTAGGACACAAGATGTTTGCTGTCCCTTCCTGTGACATATCTATCCCCTGAGCCCTCTGTCCCCATGGGAGACAGACAGCCTGCAGAGCAGCAGCGTCAATTTGCTCCAAGCAGCATTTCCCAGCCCTCCACAGATGAAATTGTGTGCAGAGTCAGGAGAGCTTACATGTGATGGGAGTGAGCCAAAGCAAGAAGGGGCTTGGCTGCACTCTTCCAGCCTGTACTTGGGAGTGCTTTGCACCATTTGCCTCCCCTTCCCCCGAGTTGCCTTGTCTCTGTTTCACTGCCTACCTGCCTTTTTTTGCTCATCTGCCCTGCTCGGCTCTTGCCATGGAAATTGTGATGATTTCCACCCGGGTCATCCCCCTCCATACCCCTCTCCCTTCTCACACCTCCAGGCCACTTGTCCCTATTGGGTCCTGCTGGGGTGGCCCGGGTCTGTCTGCCCTGTTCAACGGGGTCCCGCTGGGACAGATTCCCTGGAGCAGCTGTAACAGAGAGGCACTTCTTCCCACTCAAAACTGCTGCAACACATGCAAGGAAAATACAGTGATTACAGATCTGTTCCTCCCATCACTAAGCAATGGGTAGGCATTTATTAGACCTCAAAACCTGTAGCTCACCTCTCCTATGTCAAGGGTCTCCCCAACAGAGCTCAAAGGCAAACGGGTTAACAAATGACTCTGTAAGGAGACTCACACACAAGTTAAACGTGCTCCTTTTTAATAAGCTGCTAAGCTGTGCAGCAGCCTGTCTTCATGGCTTTCTAGTCATGACAGGGAGAGAACTCCAAGCATTTCTGATTTATCTTTCCAGAATGAGAGCCCACAGAGTGACCAGATGTTTCTCCATTCATTAGCTAACGAGGTTTGGTAATGCTGGGCTGAAGCTTGGAGCTGGGTGCTCTTCACGCAGAGCTTTCCCCACGCTACACAGTCCAGCTCTTCCCCTGCCGCTGGGATGCACTGTCAGGCAGCAATGATTTTGCTTAGAAGTTTGGTCTGTAGGGGTACTGGCGTGCCGGGAGCGATGAATGCACGCCTGTGCGTATAGTGAGGGCAACACGTATTTGGTAGGGTCTGCATGCTGCCTTATACTGGATCAGGCCAGCTAGCGAAAATAGAGTTGCTGTCTCAGATGTACTTCATTGGTATTCTGGAGGCAGCCGGACTAGAGACTGCACAAAATTATTTTCAAACAAGAATTACAATTGGAAAGGCAAAAAGAGAGAGACGGAGAGAATTTTGGGGGCATTTGTCAGCTGAGAGCCTCAAGGTCGTATTCAAGCTGCCTTGCTGATGACAGAATAAACACAAGAAAACCTGAAACAAATGGTGCTTCGTGGATCAAAACGACTAGATTCTGCCACAGATACTTAGCGTTAAAAGGCTTTTCATTGTGGAAAGAGGGAGTGAACCCAATCTGAATCCACGATGAATGGAAAAACAAGGCTCTCTTCTGCTAAACATAGGCTGGCAAAGGAGTGCTGGTTGGGGTAAACCCTGCACATCCTTCTAAAGCCAGATTTATGCAACAAAGCAGCAATGCCTTACATGTTGAAGCACCGTTCCCCTTCATATCTGTTATTGGGCTGATAGACATGATGCTTAATTCTGCCAAATTTGTCAGTCTTGACCTGTGAGTCTGATCTTCGGGAAATTCTATTCATTGCTGAATAAATAATGCATAGGCAGTCATGCATTTTTCATGCTAAGACTTTTAAAGGCCACTGTAGTGATGCATGTAAATTCAATTTCCCCCCCTCTCTCTCTGCACACTCAACTCCTAAATAATTATTAACATCTGACTCGCAGCWTGGTGAGCGGCTGCACCATCCAGAGAATCCACTGTTGCTTTGACACTGCTGCCTCCTCTCCACCCCCGATAAAGTCAAGAAGAGATAATGCCAGGCAATAGCGAAGCAATCTGTCTCTTTTCCTTCCCCTCTCTCTCCCCCCCGCCCCCATTTTTTTTCATTTCTTTTTTATAAGGCTCAACAAAAACACATGTGTATGAAGCAGAGCAGAACAAAGGGACAAGCTTGTGGATTTGATATTCTTCTGGAAGCACACTAATCCTTTCCAGAAAAGCAAAGCTGGTGCCTTTATTTGTAGCTGTTGGCTAATCTGTGTGTCAGAGAACTGAGCGGACAATGGGGCTCGGGGCAGCTTTATCAGGCGAGTGACTGAAGGGCTGCGACTGAAGGACGGAGAAGCAATGCTGCTAAACAAGGGCTTAGAAAACAAAGCCAGAGAGCAAATCTGGCGTGATGGAGGTCGGGAGTGGGAATGTTAAAACCCTCCAGGTTAACTCCCTGCTCATTAACGTTGGTTGTGGGTGAGATCAGGACAAGAGCAGGGTCCCCCGTGGGGCTTGGGGCTGCTGTAGGTGAGGCAGCATTGAAACACAGTGCAGCTCTTCGGTGAGTCAGTGAAGGGGCTGTGATGAAGAAACCAGTGGGGTTTCTCCCAGATCCAGGTGACACTGCTGATGTAGAAAGGATCAGGAAAATCCCCCCTGTGCCATCCAGTCTGCTGGATGAGATTCATCAGGCAACTCTGGTCCCCATCTCAGGAGGGGGATGGGGCAGAGAGCCTCCAAACCTTCATTAACTTAATCAAACTGCAACAGCAGCCTAGCAGAGGCTTGCCAGACAGACTGCTGAAGCAATAAATATGGAAAAGGCAAACTACTGAAATGCATTTCAGTCTCTGTCCCCTGGGAATGAAACTGTAATTTTACTTAAGACTTCGGGGTCTGCTGCAGCGGAATCGAATGGYCAGCAAGTACAAGGGATGTGTAGAGGACACCACTTTGGCATCAGTGTGTTGATGTTAGTATAAAGAGTAAAACACCTGGATTTTGAGCAACTTTCAGACCCATTGGCAGGAGCCAAGTGCTCACACAGTTGCTGCAATTGCATCTGTACTC
Organism: Oceanodroma leucorhoa; assembly: GCA_030449065.1. Lineage (NCBI taxonomy): Eukaryota > Metazoa > Chordata > Aves > Procellariiformes > Oceanodroma > Oceanodroma leucorhoa. Next base: position 6,010,171 of record JASVER010000039.1, read on the forward strand.
GAATAATTTCCCCAATAAAGGCTTAAAGGTGGTGATTTATGCATGCACTTTCCTGATTTGTTTCCACACTAATATTTTGGGTTAGTAACTCCTAAGTCTGGCAAAGAACATGATCATGTTTCCCACCAAAACTATATTTCCATACACAGTCAGTGAGATTACTCATAAACTTAAATTAAAGTGCACGCTTAAATGCTTTGCTGCCTTGGGACCTAGTTTTGTCATTATATGCTTAACTTGATCACATTTCAGACCTAAAATCTGATGTTAAATCCGCATGAAACAGACTGCAGAGTTGTCTGCTTCAGTGCTTTTTGGGCTCTTCTTATGAAATATGTGAAGCCATTCCACAGGTCGGAAGAGGTGAGTTTGCTTTTTCAGAAAGAGTCAGGGCTGCTTTCAAGAARAGGGCATGGGACTGGCCATCTGCATGGAGAATTGCATCAGTTTTATTCAACAGTAGCAGAGAAGAGGATTTGGGAAGGAAGGAGAGAAAAGAGATGTGAAGATGAGTGCTGAGGTCTCCATGGGAATGGAAGGACAACATGTCGCTCAGCGGTATCCCCTATCTTGTCTTGGATAATGTCATGTGTCCACAACAGCCTGGTCTTCTGTATTATTAGTAAAGTGAAGAAAAGGAATTTACCCTGATGTAATTTAACGCTTACCTTTAAAATAGCAGCCTGCATTGAAAGATTTTGGCTAAAGCCACTCACAAAACACATGCACACACTTATAAGCCTTTTACAAATTCTCCTGTCTGGGCTGAAAAGCATTTTGAAAAACGGATGAGAGCTGACTGCAAACACATCTAGAGAACTCGGAGAGAAACCTAACCGAGACAAATTATGGAAATGAAATGCCCATCTTTACAGATCAATGCAAGGGAGTCCCTGGTGAGGAGTGTATAGATCATTTAAAAGACCTCTCATCCTGTTCACTAGGATTCAGCTCCAAAGTACACTGGCTAATGTGGGGCGTTATTAATAGTGTTGGCATTAGGGAATCAGTCACCTGTACATTGTCCATGGACTTCTCTTGCCCCTTTTATTCGAGACTTTCACTTATGGGCTGGTAACAGATTTGCATTTAGATGAGAGTAAAACTGGTCACAGTAAGGATGTAAAGGGAAGAAGGACAGGGATGGAAAGGGATCCTGACAGTGAAGCCTTCCCCTCAGCAGGCTATTTTAATTGACAGCGAAAATGATAAATTGCCCAATCTGTCTAGAAAAGGGATCCCTCTCCTTGGTTTGAAATCCTGTGCCGTGTCAYGGTTTGTCCCCCTCTCATGCTGCTGCTCTGTCCATATCCCTCCCTCCCTCCTGCAGCAGATTTGGGTTGTGGTTTGTGCTAGGTTGTGCCTTGCAGTCGCATGGGATGAGCTGTTCCAGCATGACTGTTAATTCCAGCCACTGCCCTCCTACATGCAGAATTATACCCTGGGACAAAGGGTGCCTCATTTGAACCAGGGCATCCCTGTGCTAAACCTCCTTTCCAGCCAAGCCCTCCTTTCCTGCCGCCTCGGTGCCAGCCCGCACGCTCCCTGCGAGGGGGGCTCGGGCTCATTTCAGGAAACCCACATGTTGTCTGCTTCTGCATTCAGCACAGTTGTCAATCTTGGTAATGAAGAGGCTGAGGACTGGGGTGGAAAAGCTGTTAAATAAATCATAGTCATGCTTTGCATTTTTATAGGTGTTTTTCATGTCTAGCTCACAGAATGCCTCATGAGGGGAGGTAAATATCATTGTTCCTCCTTCACACACGGCAAAACTGAAATCTGGTGAGATCAAACAGCTGACTCAAGGTCACCCACCAGCCAGTGTCAGAGGAAAGGCTYCAGCCTTCATCTGTTGCCCAGGCTGAGGTGGTAAGCAATGCTACCTCTGTTGCAGGCTTGAAGAGCCTATCATTTGAAAGAAGGGCCAGCTGTGATTTAAGGGGCACTGAATAGCTGCCATGCAGTCAGTTTGAAAGGGCAGCCCTGTCAGGATGCGATGCAAGGGCTTGACGAAGCACCGCTGAAGCTTCCAGCAAAAGCCCCACGGATTGCGAGGATACAGGCTGAGRCCATAAATTGCAGAAGATTCCCTCTAGTCATCATGTGAATCTTTGCTCTGTGCATGTGAGGGATGTGATTAGAGACAAACTGTCCTGGTAACACAGAGCATATAGGGACCGTTATGAGATGCTCTGACAGCACAGGCATTTTTCTTTAAGTGTAATGCTCTCCTCCCCAGTCCTAACACCTTCCAGGTCTTGCTTTCCACCCCACTCATGCAAGTGATACATCAGCACCCCGACATTCATGCGGATAAGCTGCAAGTCCCTCTCTCCCATAGAATAACTGGCAGCAGGATGGAGGTATAAATGCAACCACAACCCTGGGTACAGCCTGCTTTTTGGGCATGGAGGGAGAACTCTCCCCCATCCTGCTACTGCCCCCACCCCCAGGAAAATCAGTCCTCCTCTGCTTTTTGTCTGGACCAGCCTCAAATAGCTGCACCCTGTTGCTAGGCTACCCGGCTGCCTTCCGCACATCCCCATAGCTGCTGGAAACCTCGCATCAAATTGCAGCTCACATGCTGGGTTATTTTTATCTTTTTGGGGAGATGGGGGATGAATGGATGGCRGGGCGGAAGGAAGGAAGATATTCTTATTCAAGTGCTTGGATCCTCTGGTCATTGGGTTATTTAGTATGTGTCTGAAAAAGCTTGTGAATATGAATGTGTGTGTTTCTGCTTCCTTAAATAGGTAGAAGATATGTGGGATCATAATGATATATCTGGCTGACTAATGAATATCAAGTGACACCTTTTGTGCTATTTTGAATCCTTGATAATTTGTCTTGTGTTCTGCAACAGCCAGAAAAGAGCTGGAAACAGCTTCACAAAATGCASTGATGCACCAGAAAACCTGTGAAGGGCTGGCAAGTGTGGAATAAAAAGCTCTTGGCATTTACACAGCCACAAGATCCTTACATGTTGCTTGGATTCAGATGATCTCATCATGAAGAAGGCAAGAAGATGGGGTAAAAAAGTGAAAAATGGTTGCAGAGAAATGATTCCCACCCCGCCCAAGAACAAGGACTGTACTCCCTTGTCCTAAGCCRCCCGCGTTACCCAGCCCTGAGCGATGCCGGGTGGTTCCTGGGCTGCTGCACGCAGCCGTCTCTGGGGGCTACGCTCGGCAGCRGAGGACCCAGCAGATGTAATAGGAAATCCGTGAGCTTGCAGGATCTTATGCACCACCTTACGTGTTCAAAGGACCTTATCTATACTGCTGCTAATGCACAGCATTGTGTACTCCTCTCTGCTTTTTYTTCACAGATGGGGAAACTGAGGCTTGCAGAACCTGACTGACAGCTGGCCACTGAGGCTGAGGAAAACCAWGGCTGGATCCCCTAAGTCACACCATGGTCCATGTCACATTGAATTAAAAAGACCTATATAATATATCACCTCATTTCTTCTGTGTTTCTTCTAGGATTGAGGGCTTTCTGTACAGACCAGCAATAGACTGCAAGAAAACSAAGTTGCTTTATGGTTTTCTCTACCCCTTTTCTTCCCATAAAATGTGCTGCAGCCACATGAGGTAAGAAACCCGCTGCAGCTCAGATCACCCTCACTGCTGTATGCTGGGCTACAGGAAAGGCTTTTTGATTCTGCGTTCAGGTCTTTGGAAAGAGGAGAAAGAAAAAGACTTTAAAAGTGGCATTTTTAATCCTCTCTCTTATCCGTATTTGCATTAACTGAGGTGCTCAGTTTGAGGGTGGATGCAAAACACCGGATAACCTCACCCTGACTGCAGAAGAGCTGCCTACCTGGGACCAGAGCCTCCCAGGGTAAGAGGGACACCAAGGGACTGAGAAATAGCCACTGGGAAATAGCCATCTCCCAGGTAACAAAATGATAGCCACAGTTACTGCAGCTGTGAGATGCTGGTGAAAGGGGAAAAAAAGAGGGGAAAAACCCCCACTGTCTAAGATCCATTTAAACATCACCCCCTAAGAAACCATTCCCAGTACTGTCAGGAGAGACTGCTTTTTGCTTTCAGTCAAAAACGGATTCCCCCTTAAATCACGGCTGCCAGTTATATATGAAATAAATGCAAGCCATAAAACTCAGCCCAAATCAGGTTTCCTGCCCTCATTCCCTCTGTTCTCCTGAGCATCAAACAGCCACCCGGGGCTGGGACCTGGCACCTCCCCACGGCGCCGGCAGGAGACGTATTGTTGGCAGTCGCAATCACGGGCTCAATCAGCGACAAGGAGATTATTTCTATTTTCTCAGCAGCTGTTTGAAGGGAAATAATCCTGGAAGAGCCTAATGAATTAGCGTTACGAGAGTTATCTGAACTGATGAGAAGGAGTGGAAATGGGCTGAGGAAAAGGGGCTGCTTTTCAAAGAAATGCAGTGCCTTTATTGGCTCTCTTCTGCTTTGGATGTTCAAAGACCCTTTATTTTTTTTCTACAGCAATTTATTTCCTGAGTGATTGAAGAACAAAAACAATTACAAACTGTACCAATTTCTTTTTCCTCTTAGCTTTCTCATTTCCACTTAGCGAGATGCTCAAACTGACGACGTTCCCATCCTCCCTTTCCCTTCCCCCTTCTGCAAGACCAGAATAATTAGAGACTAGCAAGAAACAAAACCAATCCAGAGTAGCAGAAGTCTTCTGAGCTAYGCAGGGTTAGGTATTGTGCCACGGCATGCTAGTGAAATTAAAATAAAAAAGGAAAAAGAAAGAAAAAAGAAAAACATCTTTCTAGTGCTTCCAAGATCAAAGGAGCAACCCTTGAAATTTGACGGTTGGGAACTTCTGAGAAAGGAGGTTGTTAAGCTAGTCCTGACTTCTGTGTCTGTTTTATCAGCGGGGAGACAGTGACATTGTTTGAACTAGATACTGACTTTTTCCCCACAGAGGTTGTGTGATGATTTCYGAGCGTGTTCCCCAAGGCTAAGGGTTTGCTATGAGAGTTCAGGATCAGGGGCTATGCTTGCCTTCACAAATGCAGCTACGGACTCGGGTGCTTCCTGCATTGCCCGTGTCCTCTGGCCTTTGCACGAGCAGCCAGATATACCTGCGGACCTCACACATTAGTTTGTGGTTAGCTCCGCGCAATTATCGCATGTTTTTCTTCAGACCTTGGGGAGAGGCTGGTGCTCACAGCTGAAGGCAGCAGCTGCTTCTGCATTACCCGGCCGTGCTGCCGTGCACAGTCRGTTGCAGCACCAGGATCAAAGTCCAAAGCGGTGTGTGCACATGCAAAGCTGCTCCTTCATTAACGCCAGGGTGATGGTTGCTGGCACCCTGCCTGGCACACCCGATTTGGCTTCATTGCTCCTTYGCCTTCTCCAGAGCTCACAACACAGCACAGCCCTTGCTTCCCTGGAAAATACAGCCCTCCCTCCTTTCAGGTTTTTTTCTCTTCAACACACAAATTATTTCATAGCAAGSTCTTTGCTGTTTGTTTCTCTGCATATTAACACTGAGAAAGCAGAGAAGGGTTGATCCATTAAGGGAAGGATTTGAGTAAATGCAGCTCTGGATCTGAAYAACCTCTCTGAGCGGTTGGGACCGACGCTGGGGACACAGGTCTTCTTCTGGCACCAGCTGTGAAGGCTGGAAAGGAAAGTGTCCCCACCATCTGCCACCTGGTCCTCAGCGCCCTTCGGCTGTGGCTGAGCTTCTGGTGTGGTCACTCCTTAATGACCTTCAATCAAAACAAATTAAGCTAGCAGTGATCTACTATTTAAAGTAGCTCAGCTCCCTTCCCTGAAAGAAGCTAAAGAGCAACCAGACGAGCACTTGGCAGGCAGAGGTGAGAGGCTGGTTGTGATCTGCTGGTGCAATAGCATTTCTGGCATAGTTGCAGCCAGACGGTTACAGACCTGTTGCTAACGTGTCCCTCCTCCCTGGTATCTTATTGCTTGCACTACATACTTTTACTTGTTCTTTTCCCATTGTTACTTTAGAAGGTCTACACACAGCCTCTGCCCCACGTGCTCTCCGTTTCACTCATGGGTATCTCTCTGCATGTTCAGGCTGAATTTTCCCTGCTTCAGCTGCTCCGGTTCATGCCCACGCTCCAGCCCAGGAGTCGCACACACGTTACTGCACTGCGCCGAGGTCAGTGGGAACACATGAGCAAATGCACTTGCAGGACTGAGACCGCCGTTAGTTTTGTTCCACGTACAGAAAGAAGCAAATGGATTGCGTGACACAGAAGCATCCCCGCCTCCCCGTGCTTCTGTAATTTGGGGAGGGAATTGCAAAGGGAAAGGGGTCAGTGGAACAGTGCAAAAGCTTTCCCATTGCTCATAAAGCAATATGCCCTGGTTTGTCTGTGTGCTGTGTCCTGGGATGCCACAGTCTCCCTGGTGTCCTGCCCTTTTGCTCACAGGACCTGGAAGGCATCCAGAGCCGGTTCAGTGATAATTTTTCTGGCATGGCAGAGACTGGCAGGTGGTGCAGAACTAATACGTTCACCACTATCCACTTAACTCCGGTGCGGAGATGCGTGTTGGGATGGGGAGAGGCATGACCTGAACGCAGCGTGCTCTAAGTGCGGAGAGCCGGTGGATGATCCAATAGGGGACATGGCCAAACAGTGCGAATTAGAGCATCCCCAGGTAGCTGTAAAGCATGCAAGAGCTTTGTGGGGTCCAGCTCCTCTCTAGGTCACAGGAATCCCTAAGCGGTACCCCATCTGCCTCCTTCACCTGATCTAATGATTAATAAAGTCTTTATCTTTTGTCTGGGTAAATGTAATCTAGGAAGGAAAAAATAGCAGTAACCATACATATGGAAAAGGATTTGGCAAGCCCCCCTTTGAATACTCGTTCTCTGCTTCTGCTTTACTTGACTGATGAAAGAAAGTCTCATACTCCRGAAATGTAAAAATAATACATGAAAAGCAGGAAGTAGCTTAAATAGTTAGAAATAGGAGCGAAACTAACTGATGGAGGTTCATCGCTCAAAATGAAATGTGTAAAGAAAACATGAAGCAAAAGAAATGGAGAAAAGTTGAAATGTAAATTCAAAGTTTAAAATTCTTCCCTCATTTACAAATCTATGGTGGGGAATTTGTTTAGAAATAGATTAATGTTATGTTCTCTGTCTCTCTAAAATTATAGTTTTAAAATTACATGAAATATTCATGGAAGATGGGGAGGGAACTAACATCACCTTTGCTTTGCTGCTCAAATGAAACAAACTGAAGTGAAAAAGACAGCAAGTGACTGAAGAGCTTTTCATTCCAGGAGAGTATGAAAAAAGAAAATTTTGCTTTCCTGTATTCAACGATTACAGTGATAATGGCTACATAAGAACCTAGACAGAGAAATTTCCAGCCTCTCTAAAATTCTCTGCAGCTTGCAATTACACATAGTCAAATTTATCACGGATGCCAGATGGCACAGCTAGCATATTGGCAGGGATTTTTGAAATAAAAGAGGAAAAATAGCYGGCCTGTTCTGTGCCTAGCTTGCCTTCCTTTCTCCCTCCCACCCCCAGTAACCTTCTCCTACTTTCCCTCTGGATGTAAATTTTCCCCCTTCTCTGTAAATCACTAATTTGGTGAAAGAAACACTCCAACTTATTTGGGGCTAGGACTTCATCTAAGATACCCGTAGGGTCCCTGAATTGTAAATGGATGAAATCACTTAGTTCAAAGGCTTTTCTTGCAGCTAGCCTTAGTATTTTCACTGGGATGAAGATGAGAGATGAGAATAGAGGGTGATCTTTCAAGAAAAGACCCTTACACTGTAATCAGAGAGTAGGCTGGTGGCTGGACAGACAGAGAGGTAGGCATGCAGGCATTGATGTCAAAAACTTAATGCAGCAAAGGTATTTCTCTGTGGCGACAACTACGTTTGCAAAAAACCCCAAATCAAAAGATGATATTGATTGCATGCACCCCCAAACGCACGATCCAGGTTTTTGCAAGGTCTTAGAATCACATTTCTAAGTGCTCAGCAACCAGCTGCTTCTCTTGTGTCACTTGTGGCCAGATTTTCAAACCATCTCAATACCCTCCAAGAGCACTGTGACATGCAATCTGCTCCCTGTCTCAAAGGAGACAAAATTCCTTTGAAAATCTGGCCCAGATGGTCAATGCCAATCAATTTTGGAAAAGCCTATAATGCCTAGCAAGTACCGAGATACGCATCTCAGAACGATGAACGAAATGATGGCTCTGGGAGGGACCTGGACCTTATTATCTTTATTAAGGTGAGGAATTCATGCCAAATCTCACTATAGTTCTTTATATTGATATAAACTTAGATCCTCCAAGGTATTAATTTGAATTACTCCTTTTGGATTCTTTGAGAGTTAATTGCCTAACTGCATCTGGAGATACAGACCCTCGTTTATCTATTTATCTGTGTGTCTATCCCTCCATCCATCTGCTTTATTTTACTTGATTATTCATGGCCCATCATTTGGGAGTTGCTTTCACAGCTCATGGCCGTGTTGTCAGGTATAGCATTTCCATATTATTTTTTTCTGAGCGGTGTTGATAATTCTCACTATCAGGATATTACAGGTTAAAAGCTTTTGYCTTCCTGCATGCGCACACTCTCTCTATATGTTTAAATGAACATCTAGAAGTAAAAAGAAGGCAGGAAGTGAATGATGCAATTACTCTGTCTTTAATCTCAGCCCAGTATACAGCACTGTTCAAAGAAAAAACACTGACCCTGCAGATACAGACCTGTCGCACCGCTCGGTTTTTTGATTTACACTCCCTGCCCTGCGTGGGTGGGTGTGGACGTATCAGGAGTAGGAAAGAGTCTGCACAGGCAAGAAATGGCCGCTGCCTGCTTTCAGCAGCCTGTCTGAAATGTCTACAGGAGCACTTACTCTTCAGCAAGCCCTAGGGTATGTGTTCACTTTCGCTTTCAGCCAAGTCTCGCTGATGCATGTCACTCATGGGTATCTGGAAGGTGGGTTTACATCAGTCCTGCCCCTCTTGCACTCCCCAGCCTTTTGCTCCTCCGAGGTCCACGTGCAGGTTTCATCTCTTAAAAATGTAACAGAACCGCTCACATGCCTAAGAGAGATTATCCCTCTATGGAGTTAGGATGAAGTTGCTAATACTCCCCCAAAAACTCATTTCTCCTGGACATTTTTGTTAGAGACTAAATTAGAGACCGTTACACTCCGGCTGGTCTTCCCTTATGCACTAATTTGCAGAAGATCAGTGTTTGCTGGTTGCTGTGAGTGTGTGTCTCTGTATGTATGCACCACCCCTCCACACACTGAGAAATCTCTAGGGGTTATGAAATAGTCTCCAGAGCACTATTTGATGGGAAGTTAAGTAAAACAAAAAGAACAATTACCAAAATCAGAAAAACCAAGACTAAAAAGAAATAGCTGGAGGTAGAATGAATCAGTCATCGCTGTAGTGTGATTACGTATGCAAGTTAAGATGAGGTGTCCTTCCCACATCTAAAACATGAGAAAAATAATACCTCCTATCAAAAGTCTATCTTCCCATTTCTCAATTACTCACGCAATCATGCTTCATTTCAGTCTCAAATTTACTCTGCAAAGCCAGGTGTGATTACCTAGATTGTTTCTTCTAGGGCCAGGTCCTGATGGCACTATTCAGCTCCCACAATAGCCTCTTAAGCACCCACCGGGAAGGTCCTCCCAGAGGAAGAATTGGAATCAAGCGAACAAGTGTTTGTTCCTGGGCAAAGCTCTTGTTCTGTCCAATTATATAGTGTCCACTGCCGCTCAGGTTAGTGCCAACAGTGCAATTTGGGACAGAGTGGTAGAGATTTGCTTTTAACTATTTCAGTGCCTGTAACAAGAGCTTTGGTGACACCTTTTTCTCCCCCTAGGTGGAAAGACCAGAATCTGGCCTTTGCTGGATAGTTGTGAATAGTCTATCTCAGGGCCGCAAGAAATGCCATTTATGTTGCATTCTCTTAACGCTTTCTCTTGGTGTCCTGTGCTCCTTGTCATAAAGCTCTTGGTAACTGGCAGTAACCCATTCCCTGGTATGGAACCAAGGACACCTTTACTGTGGTCTAGAAAACTCTGTTCCATGGAAAACGTARTAAGAAGACTGAAACACAAAAGATGGCATCTCCATATGGACCCTCCCACAACAATTGTTGGGGGGAAGTTTCCACCAATTCCATCATCACTGTCACTACCCAAAAGGACACTACCAGAGTTGGCCATACCAGATCTCTCCTGAGCTTTCAAGAGGGTGGTGTATCCCRGCTCATGCAGATTTCTAGATCATTTCCCTCGGAATCATGGATTTTAAAAGCAACCCTCTCAGAAGGGAGAGAGCTGCTGTAGAAGCTGGCAGAGGCAGAAAGTGTGTGAAAACCAGAGGTGTGAGGGTCCTTCTGTCTACCTCCTGAGCCAGCRTGCTAAAGCCTTGGTACAGCTGAGACCCAGCTGATCAGCACTGGCATAACAAAATCCATCTCTTAACCTCCTTTTCTTTGAAAGGTAGCCTGCGATAGCTTTTTGGACAGAGAGGGAGCATCTGGTCCTTTTTTGGCATCTAACTTCCTGGATTTGCAGATTTTCACAAAGAGCTTGAATAGAGAGAATAGTGAACAGGAGGAATTTCCTAATCAGATCTTCCAAGAGCAGCAAATGGAAGCTGAATTCACAGATCTGAATGTTCAAGGGCTCCATGGGAGGCAACGACTGTTGACACAGATCTAGCTTAGGCACTTGCTAATGGGGCAAGCAAGTCTGCTACTTCTCAGAAGTATTTAAAGCCAGAGCAATCCCCTCAGAGCAATCCCTTCAGAAAATGAAATGCCCGTTTTGGTCTTGCTTGCTCATCGTTTGGTGCTAAACATGTGACTTCTAGGGCTCTCAGCACCTTGCACTGTGTGCAGGGCCTGGGAAACTCTATGGATGCACGATGCACTTTGCCATGACACTCAGGGAAACAGGGCAAGATAAAGACAGATGGGTCTGCTTTGAAACTGTAAATTTTCCTGCCTTTTCTTCTTTCGCTTTGGTTTGAATCAAAGCATTACTGAGCAGTGGGGAGGCCCTCCACTCCTCCCCGCGTTTCAGCTTGTTGTTATTTAATAGTGCAACACTATATCTGTTAACTCCTGCCACTGTAAATGCATTGGAAATGAGGAGTTTCCATGTGTGTGGGAGAACCCTTTGAGAAAAGGAAAGAAAGCAAGGGAAAAAAATAATAATGCCACAAATAATTGTCTTGGCATTCTAAATAAGAAAGGCAGAGGTTTATGCCTGGAAAACGGCTTGTCATTTGTCTTTAATAAAGAACAATTGCAAACAGATTTCCTACAGACAGTGGCCACATATTGAACTGATTAAAAAATCCTGTGCTTATTGATCGTTGCATTCTTTTCCCTTCCTGCTGTGCTTCGTCCCCTCTCGGGAGGTTCAGCCTCGGCATCCCAGTGCATTACCAAGGGCGATGCTTCGTGCCAGCACGCAGCCACCGATGGCGACTGGGGATACCTGCCAGGCTGCGCTGCTGTCYCAGGAGGGTCGGTCCAGGGGCTGAGGAAGAGGAGGGGACCAGGGTTCCCAGCTTTCTAATTGCCTGGCTGGAGGGGTGCAGATGAGGCACTTGAGTCCTCCATGCTCAGTTGCCTTCTCTGTTCAAGAGGCCTCGGTAGACTTTTCCCTTCTATCAAAGGTTGTGACATCTTTTAGGCTGGAAGAAATATATGTTTCTGATCCTGTATATATGTTTTTGCTTCTAAAGAAATACTGATATGGTTAGCTCTGGGTTAACAGGGCTGAAATACACCTCACCCAAAACAGGGTAACAGGGCTGCTGGGAGCCACAGCCTTGAAGGGCTTGAGTTACAGCTGAACACAGCACTGAGAAGTCCCAAAAGAGGGGCTACAGCCCCCCCTACCATCCAGCTAAATCTGTGCCTGTCTTAAAACATGAACAGATGTACAAACAAAGCCGTAAATTAAACCACAGCGTCCTAGACCATGTTTTAACATTCACGCTCCACTCTCTCTCGCTGCCTACAGAAATGAGCGTTGCATACCAGGGGTGAGTGGTCCCCTACATCTGCCCTTTCCTTCCACCCTCTTGTGTTTTCCCTGTCCTACAGCTGGATCTATATCCCACCACAGCAAGAAGCACCTGCCCAGGCTCCGTCTATTGGGGGATGGTGACCTTTCAGGGCTGAGGGACAAGAAAATCAGAGTGGACATTGCATGTCAGGATGGGACTCAGGCTCACGGGGTACAGAGGTGGTAACTGCAGTCCTGGGCTGGTGGTGGAGCAATGCTGAATCTCTGGCCCTACAGAAAGCCCAAAGTGACCACGTTCCTGATGTCACTGCCATAGCTCTTAACCTCATGTGAGACTGGGTGAATCCAAGACATGGCATGGTTGATGCCTGAAACACAGTTCTGTGTCAAAATTTCAATGAGTCATTTCACCCTGAAGCCAAGGGTCCCGCCAGAATTTGGCACCCATTTCTGAAGTATCCAAAAAAGGCCTGATTGCTAAAAAAAAACACCCAAGCAACCTCCTTCTGAAACCTGGACTCTGCCAAGCTAACCTGCAGGAGCTAAGGGACTCCAAATCACTACTCACTGCCAAAAACCGCACTCTCAATTCAGTCCAGGGTATTTTAATGGGAGAAAAAGCAATYAAAATCAGCAGTTCTGCAACTGATATTCTGAACTGCAATGACAACTGACTGTGCCACTTCAGAGAGACAATGTATGAGGAAAGGGTTAATTCTGTTTTCATGCTTTTTAAAAATAATTATTTGTTGTCACCGTGAAGAGTGACTGATAATAATAATCACAGCTCAAGTATACTGTTCAGTTGCTTTCTGTCAAAGGGGCTAAGTGCAAATCAGCTAGTCCAAGTTTTTTTGAGAGCGCTCATAATTAGGTTCCTACCACCACATTCCCTCTTTTCATACAGAAAGGGGGGAAACTGCCTTCTGAAGTATCAGAGAGAGTTTTGCCTAATAATAGAAGCTTGCTCTTGAGTGATGTTTGAAATCCATGGGGGAGGGGAGAGAATGAAGCAAACAAGGGCAAGATTTATCCCGCAGCATCTATGCATTGTCATTTCTTTCTATATTTTTTTCCTAGTTGCCTTATAATGTTTTAAAGAGAATTATAAAATGGTGCTTAGTTTAATACTGTTCAGAGCTCAGCTAAATCTCTTCCCTGATCATGTCACCTTTTCATTCAGTGACTCTATTTCTCCTCTGTGAAGTGGGGATGATACACCCTTTCCCTCAGTCTGCATCTGTCCGGTCTATTTAGCCTACAGAGTCTTCGAGACATAYAGTATTTCTCACCATTATACAGCACCTACTACCTGGAGACTGTTCTTAACTGGGTTTCAAATACCTAATTACAACAAAAAGCAGGCTACAGAAATGTTGATTAGGGATGCTAAACCCTGCAAACACATACAGCCTAGTGAAGTGAACACAAGGAATTGAGAAAGGGCATGGACAAGGAAAGGAAGAAGAGAAGATGTTTTGGTTGAGAGCTACATGGTGAAATAGTGCCAGTGTGAGAGAAACTGCCATGTTGTAACTCAGCCTTAATGGAAAAAGCCCACAAAATAGTTTCTCTACTGATATTTTAAAAACTGGTTTGTAAAAGAAAATGCCAAAGCATGTGGAATTACCTGCTTTGGGTTGKTTTTTTTTTTTGTCCACCTGAAGTACCAGCCTATTTCCAGAGAAAGGTGTTCAAACAGGGTCAGCAATGTGAGTATCGGACCCTTGAAGARTACATGGAAATCCTTCAGCATGAGCTTCCCCCCAGAAAGCTGGTGCAAGAGCGAGTGGTTTTGTGGTAATCACATGAATGCAAGACTGGTCTTGAGAAGAGAATTTTGCAAAATGCCTGGTGGACATGCAGACAATAGGGGAGTGTCTGCAATGACAATGGAAAGCACTTTCCCTAATAGGAAACATCCTCATTATTCATACCATATCCTTGCACTGTGTGGTTCTTTGGGTGGTGAAATGTAGGGTGGATCCAAGACCCTGAGTGCAGCTGATCCAAGTTATCTAATTGCTGCTAATGTTTTTCTCGTTGGTGGGTACAGGAAACTTGTGTAATGAAAAGCAACATTAAAATAGCACTAGGATTCTGTCTTACAGCACCAAGAGAAAAGAGGCACTAGTCTTCCTGCATTAAGGATGCCAGCCACTCCAGCTCCCCAGCCAGCTCTCTTTGAACATTTGGTACAGTATCTGCAACAATACTAACAAATGCAATTAGGATGAATCACGTAACAAGGATGAATCAAGGGTACAAAGGGGATCTGGCTGCTCAATAAAAACCTAAACCTAAAACTACCCATTGCATCCCTTTCAGAGCTGGAATGGYTTGACCAGAATACATTGCAATATAGTATTTTTCTATTCTTTGGCCTAACACTGTAGCTATGGCCATGGAAGCCTTTCTTATTTTTAATAATAGAGCCAAGCATAAGTTCTCTTAGAAGCGCTCATGAAATAACACAGTCTGAGCATCTGAATGGTGTGACACCAGTTTTCATCAGCAACTTCTGTTTGAGGCAAATGGCAATGAGTATTCTTGTTACTAAACAAGGGGATGTTCTCAGTTTAGTATGTTAGAGTTTGGCTGGACAAGTAAGGCACTTTCAATGCTTATTCCTTTCCGGGAGATTTGAACCCAAAGCCCACCTTTAGGCTTGGATCCAAAGCCTGTTTGCAGCCAACGGGGTGCATTAACACTATCAGGGAAGTGTGGATTCAAGTCCACTTTGCAGACCAGACTAATGGTGATGACAAACCACCATGTCTATGCTAAGAGGCCCATATAGCTTGAGTTTTGGAGCTCTACAGACAGGAACATGCAATAGTGCCCGATGAAATCATGCTTTAGCATGACGTCCAGCACTTGTTCATTTGGCAGATGATCAGGACAGATCACTAGTCTCAGCGCATATGCTGAAACTACCTTTGCACCACATTCATGCAACACAATAGATRCTAAGGCCAGGCTGACAGCCAGAAATGTAGAGAAACAATGTGCACAACAATGTGCTTTATCCCCTCTTTCCCTGGTAGCAAATACACCTACCAGGAGCTTCCACTGTTAAGTGCCTTCCTGCAAACTCTCACGAGAGGGGGAAAAAAGGGTGCGGGAATGTTATGACAAAAACTAGAAGCCAGATGTTCTGTTCAAAGCTACCTGGATTTTGTKGTGGACATGAGACAACATAAATCATCCAGAAGGACAGCTAGGAGACAAATCAAAAAGAAAATGCTAATGCCTTTGCCCAGAATTCATCTCTGTACTGGTGGGTAAATTCTGAGCAAAGAACTGGTTTACCTCTGTCACTTTACATTCTTCACTGATACAGTTAAATAAATACTGCTGTTCCCTTTTTTGAATATGCATTAGTTGATTTTTAAGTATCAGGCCAGTAGCCCCCAAGGGTGTGCTGGAAAGAACCAATCAACCAATTTCACAGCAAATCATTTATTCCCCAAATATTGCTTCCCTTCCCAGCTCCTGAGTTGGTTCTGGATGGTTCACAAAATTCTCAGATTTATTTGTTATTCAGAATTGCTTATAAATTTCTTCCATGAATAACGAAATTGGGCTGGAGATTGTTCACTAACAGCCTTTTGTGAATAGTTGTAATTCACTATACAAAATTCATGTTGTGATTTGATATGTTAGCTATGTTTTGTGATACTGTCTCCGACTGGATGAATTATATAGCTCACCAGGGAGTGTGGAATGAATTGTGATTGTAAAAGTCTTGATTGGCCATTTCTAAGCAAAGTGGGGAAAATAATCTGAGCGTGGATGTTTGTTAGTGGCAGGTATGTTTCTCCATCCACTTACACTGACATAATTGGGAGATTGCTTCACTGATGTCAGCAGAAATGCTGACTGTAAAACTGAGGTGAAAAAGGCATTACAGTCAGTATTTCTGAAATAATACAGTCTCTGGGGGCTTCCTAGCTGGCGTCTGGTTGCAGATAAAAATGACATAAGAAGCAGAACACTCTTTTAACCATTGTTTCACATCATTTATATGGGATTTTTCCCAGTGAATCTGGTGTACTTGTGTATTCATRAGTCAACAGAAAGGGTTCATAAAAGGCTTCTCTAGCTGCTATTTCCTTTCTAGTGGTATCGGCTGTAACAGAGCATTTTGTTCCAATTGCAGTGTTAACTCCAGGTAAACAGGAAGAACAAACATTGCATTAAACTATGTCTTCCCTGCCCCAAAATCCTTCCTCAAGTTCACAGCCTGGGTCCTTTGCCCCATTTTGCCCGTGCCCCCTCCCCTAGCTGACTCGTCCCCCCAGCCTGTCGTTTCCCACTCTCCAGCACGGCTGCGGTGCTGCCTCTGCAGACTCAGGCAACCCGAAATGACGGGGACCAGCATCCTTCCTATGCTACGTGCAGGGCTGCGGGCTCTGCATCTCCCTGCACCGTGGCACCAGAAGGTCCAGGGCAAAAGCTGAGACCCTGATGCTCTGTGTTAAGGGTAACACTTTTTAACCTCTGAAGTGGGGCCAAAGCCAAATTCTCCAAACAGAGGAGTGCAACAGCTCTGCAGTCCCCCCTCCTATTGCTTAAAGGTGGTAACAACTCAGAGAGGATGGTGGTGGAACAATGTAACCTGTTTTACGCAGCAGAGGCTGTGCATTGCTTCCTCCTTTTTCATGTGTGCATGTGGCTTTTTTTTTTTCTAAAACAATTTGATTCAATTGACTTTTTAAATTGCATTTATTTTATTTATCTCAACGGTATAGGGCAGCCCAAGGTGAGAGGAGGAGAAAGCACAGCCACGCTTTCTAAATCCAACAAACTGAATTCCCACGTCAGGAATATCGAACACTGAGGCAGAAGCACAAACGTACACAAACGGATAAAGCTCCATTATAACTTCCCAAATGTCTCCTGTTCCTCCCATGGCGTTTATATCACCAGGTACCTTCACTGTGATCACACCAAAAGGTCTCCCACTCCCAGCTCTCTTTCCCATTTCAAATGTCGGGAAAGGAGACAGCGCTGAGCTCTGTGTGTGTACGCAGTCGGGCTCATCTGAATGCTGAATGCGCTGCAACAGCCTTGCTCACTCCTCCAGTGCATCTCCAGTCTGCATGTTTATGATCCCTCCCTCTCTGATTCAGATGTACAAAAGCATTTGCTGGTTTTTTTGTCTAAGACAATGATGTGAATTTTAAAAAATACCCTTACAAATGAGAAAAAATCCAAGCGGACTTTTCCTAAAAAATGTGGTGGGGGAGGGAGATGCTGCTCTTAATTTGACAAATCTTTTTTGATTTCGGGTGGGATTTTTTTTGTTTAGTTTCCCTCCCTTGCTAATGAAATTCCTAAAGATGAGATGGGTTGTTGTTGCCATAGAAACTTAGTGCTGGCGGAAACTAAGACTGCAGATTTATTCATGCGGCTTGTTAGTCAAACTTGATGCAATAACAGAGAATTAATATTTAGGTCTCATTGAGATCTTGCAGCTTTTGCCTTTCTGCAGAACCTGTGAGCAGAAGGAAATGCTAAACTCCGCACTGTTGGGCTAAACGCCTCGCTCCTCTCCAGGCATTGCACCAGGAGCAGCCCTGCTTTGCGCACAGGGAGGGCTGAGTCCCCTTGCTGCTGGCTGCAGCCGGGGTGCGATCGCTGCTAGACATGGCAGGAGCTGGCCTGAATGGTGACTGCATTGTTTTTCTTTTCAAAGCCTCTAGGACAAGTTTGGCAGAGAACTGATTCTTCCACTCGGATGCATCTTAACGAACAAAGGGTCTTAACCCTCTGGTAACACACACAATACATTTTGTGTTCTCAGTAACACGTATTTTGCAACTACTGGTGGATGCATCCTTGCCCTGTTGGATAAATAAGCATTTACCCTCTTGGTGACAAACAGAGAAGCTGTGGAGGGGAGGACGGATGAATGTGCCATACATATGGCATACATAYGGCAACTGCAAATCCACCCCAGCAGAGCAGAATTGAGGGTGGAATTTAAGATCATTCCTTAACTCTGAGTCCCTGTGTATGTTACTCCTGTCTGCATTTGTCCTCCTTGAGCTTTATTTTCTGTTGATGGGAATCGGCTCTGGTCATAAGACATGAAAATTGTGTCTCTCTATGGTTTGCCCTCAAATATTCCCCTCAAACTCATGTTTACTTTTACACAACTCTTCCAAATGAAGATGTGACACCACAAATAGGATTATAACTGTGGAAGGGGAAATGGGCAGCARTAGCAAAGTCCTAAGGGGTTAGAAAGAGGAAATATTTTCCTCATGAAGTCTGCTGTTACAGCTTAGGCTGCTTATGGTTCTTGGGCACAAAGTCCAAGAGACACTGTGAGTCTCAAACGACTTCTTTTCTGCCTCCCAGACATGAATGAACCAGTCAGCATAAATCTGTGACCAGAACTGCTCAACTATGTGTCAGAAGTTCTGCGCCACTATGAGTCAACCCAGAGACTTGCTTGACCAAATCACGGAGTTGAGCCTTTGGAGGATGAAGGCTCTTCTACTGATAGCATCCCACAGACTGCATGAAAGAAATCACAGTGTTTTGAAATGTTGTCCTTGTTTCAAACCTGATGATCTCAAATTCATTTTTTATTTGATGCAATAGGAACTTTTTAGATTATCCCACCCCCACTCCTYTGTGCAGCTTCCAAAAACCACACCAGGCAGCTAAACAACACAAGGACACACAATTCAAGGGAAAGGGAGGGAGCACAGCAGAGCAATGCAGCAGTCTGTCCAGCACACTGATTCAGCTGATGGTATTCACCCAGAATAAAAACTAGCCAAAGTCACTACTCCTATACTAAGTCCACCCAGATAAGAGTTTACTGCAGATATCTCAACTGTTCAGTGAGTTCTGRAAGAAACTAAAAGTGGTAAGGGTCATGCCAAGGACATGGAGAAAAGGCACCCCCTGATGCTCCCAGCAACACCCGAATRTGCCTATATACGCATGTATTTGCTTACACAGACACCAATTTGTTGTACCTACATTGATTAATTTGCCCTTTCACAAAAGACAAACTATAGTCAAAGTATGTCTGATGTATCCCTAGAACAGGGAGGGAAAATAGCACACTAAAGGGACTAGCTGAACTGGCTTTGAATCGTAAGAGGTGGAGAATATTAATGCTCAGTTGGGATTTTAATTGTGGAGGATTACACTGATATAACTGGACCTGTATTTTGATAAAAAAATGTACGTAATTCTGCCACAGGATTAACAGTTTAAGCCCCTCACCAGCCTCTCCTTATTATCATTCTTCTCAAGGAAGCTAAGTTTTTTTTCTCTGAGATGAGTGAGATTTAAAGGTGCAGAATGAACCAGGAGGTTATTTGTTCTTATGGAGAACTCAAAGCAAGTAGGTGCAAGCCATCCCCRCCTTCAGGGATTGTCAGTACCATTCTGAGAGGGGCTCAGCACCAACCATCCTTCTCCCAGAAACACTTCAGTACCGAACAGATACACCTACTTCACAGCAATTGTTATAAGCTAGTGAATTCAAATCTGAAGTCAATAAACCTCTGAAAGGAAAGTCTTTTATTTATAACTGCTTGGCCCTCAAATTACTCAGGATACTTCAGGATTAGGCATACTGGGCAAGATTTTCTGCTTCTCTATTTCACTGGAGTTCCTAGAGGTGCAAATCTGTGCAGCATCTGCCCTATAATCATTAGTAAAATAAATTAGAATGCTTGAAGGAGCAGTCTGATTAGGAAGTGAAGTGATCACTAGCAACTATTGTCAATGTTGTGTGCTTTGTTCCACTTACAAGGCTAATTACTGTAACAAAGTGGATCATTTTAAATGGAAATTCTGGGTGACTCTCAATGCAAATGTTCGTGATTTTTTCCTGGATGCATCACAACCACATACAGGAAACAAAGGACAATGGAAATAATCAAAACACAACTAAATTGAACAAACTATTCAATAGACTTTTGTTAGAGCTCATTAAAAATGTGCATTTGTCCTCATTCTTTATGAGTTCTTTGTTTGAGGTCCCCTATCAAACCCTACCAGCTCTACATCTCTTTGCAAAACAGCATTGTCCACCCAGTGAGCCTATTACACTTTCTGACTTCAGCCCAAGGAACCCAGTCCACCTCCCAGGGGAATCACTGGCTGACCTCCTGTTAATCTCAGTGCCATGGGATCGAGCAGAAATTCTTCACTCAGTCACGCTGTTAACTTGTAACACATGTCAACTCTTACTCAGCAATGCTCTTCAGCGCTGAAGTTGGACTTAAGGAAAAGCTGTGAGTTAATCGCATGTTCAAATGTTTGGCATATTGAGCCTAAAGCCCATATTGCCTGGAATGGGCAGCGTCCTTCTCCCGTTTGCATCGACTGAGCTAGTTGCTCAGTGATGTGACAGCTGGGTATACGGAGAGTCCGCAGGACTGAGCCAAATATTGCCTTGTTTTCTTGATTCATAGGTGGTTTTTGAGGCAGGAAAGAATTCTAATAGGGAGGATTAAGGAGAAATACAGTTTTCAAGAAGACATGCTGAACATATGTTAATCTTCTTGAATGGTCTTCAGTATACTGCGGACCTCACCCATTCTCTGCAAAACCCAATGCTGTTTATAACAGTGTATGTGCTTAGAGAAAACTCTTTTTCACTTGACTATGTAGTTCCTAGCCTACTCATTCATTTCTAGAGGGGAAATGGGAGAGAAAAATTGTCTGTACATTTAGACAATGTATGAGAAAGCTGTGAAATCATTCCCTGACAAGGCAAAATCAGATTCTGATATTCCCCTTTTCCTTCGCCATATTTACTCCTGATTTGAGATGTAATGTTTATCATAGGAAAAGCACCTTGGAAAAACTGCAGAAGTATTACTCTGCATAGGAAATTTTGGCAAGCTGGGACTGACAGCTGTTTATTCTTTCAGTGAATACCACATGTCTGGGGAGAGTACTGAGTTGTAACGAGCACAGCAAAGCAACCACCTCGGACCGGTTCTCTTCTAAGTGGGGTTGAAAGCATGCAGACCAGACACGCGTCCACATTCCCACAGTTAATTACTCTGGATTTTAAAATAACACTGTAGGTTTCCTTTCATAACCCTTCTGAATTGATAGATTTTTTTTTTTTTTTTTTAAACCAAGGGTAGCCAAGAGGCTTGCAATTAGTCTCACCACTGTCTGCCCCTGACAGAAGTCTTCCTTTGTGCAACAGACACATCCATTGCCATTGCTGTCAGAGCTGGGAAAGTGGCATCCAAGAGGCCTGATCTGAAACCAAAAAGGAGTGAAAATACATACAATATTTGTTGTAGAGGGTATCCACAGACATCCCAACTGTATTGCTTTAGATGCTCCACTATTGCTTTTAGAAATAATCTGCACGTATACACAGGGTTCAATCCATCCTCAGTACATCAGATGTGCTGTAAATGCTCAGATCAGTTGTGCCTGCACAGCAAGTCAGCTTGAAACCTATTGGTCTTACCCTTTTTTAGAACGTGCCAACTTGGTTTGTCCATGTATAATTGGATAGAACTGAAAAAAGTAGCTGACTTGGACTATTTCATCCGAGGCAGTTCTGTGTTTATAAAGGGGAAAAAAACCAGGAGGAGAACACATTAAACTTTATCTTAAATGTACAATGATGTCAAACACTTTTCAGGCCACCAGTGTAGTGGTGTCAATGGTATTTTACTGGTCTGAGTATTATGTCAAGCCAGTAAATGAGGAACTGTTATTGTGATCACTCTCATTATGTGCTGTAAAACCAGTGTAAGTGGGATGAGAGTCAGCCTGGCTGTGCTAGCAGAAAAGAAAACAAATGTTTGTAATAACATGCAACTTCAACTGATGTGGCTTTCAGCGATGGTACAAAATGAATGTAACTTCTACACCACAGGCAGAAGTGTGTAGCAAACAAAGCAAGGGCGTGAAGGGCAATCACTACAATGCATGATTGGATTTTCATAGTTTTTTGACATCTGTGTAAATCCACTGACTTGAATAGAGTTACCTAGGGCAACTAAGAATGGAAGGAGAAAATATTTTTATGATTTGAGAACCAGGAAATGAAAATTATTGGAATAAAAAGCAAAACAGTTTAATCCAAGAGAAGTCAAACTCCTTGTCTTTCCTAGAGGAGCTCAATATGACACTGGTTTCAGTTGAGTCTCCCTTATACACCACCAGACTCATTAATAGCGCATCCTCTCACTGGGGTAAATTAATTTCTGATTTTGCCAAATGAGCGGCTTCTAAAGAGACTGAGGGCGAAGAAAGGTAGGGATTGTTGAACCTAGAAAAAAAGATTAATATGCCATTGTCCTGAGCCAAATATTTGCTATTCTCAATAAAATATTAGTCTGCCACCTGTGAGAAGAAGGTAAACAATTTGTCCTGGGCAAAATTGTAGTAGTTGCTGGGACACTGAGTGGCAGCAAAATGCTTTTTTTTTCTTTTCATTTGTGGGAACATGTTGAGCTGAGTGCCTGTTCTGCTGGGCTCTGCCTAATCAAACCAAGGGAGACAACCTCTAGCCCAAATCAATCAATAAATAATCGGAGTTGGTACCTACTGACATTTGGCCTAATTTTGGCTCAGACGGTTTTACGAATATTCTGAGCTCTTGACTTCCACTGAAATCTGTTATACAATTAGGGTATTCCTGACAGTTTCACCAGCATGGCAGAGGCATCACTTTCAGTTTTGACATGAGTGCAGCTCTATTAGGTTGACAAAACTACATGGCCACATGCCTGGGGCAGTTTTGGACCCAGAAGTACATTCTTGATGAGCTTAGTTGGGAAATCTAGCAGCCCAGCCAAGCAAATACAGACCAAGGACTTTGTGAATGTATGGGGAAAGAGTGATAATTAAGCCCATGTACTGTAATTGGACACCCCCGCGATGTTCAGCAGCTGCTGTCTAGGCATTTTCCAGTTGACAAACCGACTGACTACTGTCCTATCACAACAAATACTTCCCTCTTGAGAAAGCCTCAGTCCAGTGAAGGTTAGAGCCAGCTCTGGAGCACACTCAAGTTCATGGCTGCTTGGACCTGGTTTTTGGTCGAGTATCTCTATTTAGAGTGAGTTTAGTGGCTGGGGTTTTGCCACACCTTTTATCAGATTAATCCACTTGAGTTTCTTCAAGTAGAACATCACAGCAAGTGATGCAATGCCTGAGTCATCTTTACTCTGTTTTTGGACGGTCCCTTTCCCCTGTTCATCATTTTACCCATCATTTACAGCTCGGTACAGTGATCCTACCAATATGACCCAGAGAGTTCCCTCACATCTGGTCCTCAAGAATTGCTAGGTACAAGACACCTAAGGCCTACAGACTACATGGAGAGCTAGTACATACATCTTGATGCTTTTTTGTAAAGAGAGCAAGAGTTCATGTGATTTGCTGCTGTGCTTTGGCGGCCATATCTTTCATAGTCCTCTAGACTTCACAGTAGGAAACTCAGAAGACTAAAATTATACAGAGCTCAGCATAGCCTCCTCCCAGACTATCCCCAAGGAAGTACCCTCTTGGATCCCACCAGTGAGCAGAAAAAAATCACTGCCAGACACAAATACAGCATCTCACTGCCAGTGCCATGACCATTGCAGTGGGTACCTGTCAAAGTTACCACGACCTCAGGCAAATCCCTCTGGGATGCATGCCCATATTGTTGCTGAAGGTAATTAGCTGACATATTTTAGCAGCTATCCAAATAACATTTCCTGCTTATGACACTGACTTGGTAGCGCAGGGAATCTTGTTTTGTCACAGACTGTTCTGCCATGACCTGCAAGGATGCTTGTTACACGGGAAGCAAAAAGGTCACAAATATTCCCCGTACATCACCAAGGAGACGTGAAAAGCAAGTGCTATTATTTAATGGAGCAAAGTGCGGTGGGCAGCACTGCACACTTGAGAACTTTATCAGCAGGGCTGAGGAAGGAAATGGGTGGACAGGTGAGCCCTGGGGTGGAAACCTGCCATCTTCTCGCTTAACCTTTAGATTTCACGTCCCTTTTAGTCAACATGCAGCAGACGGGGGCTCAGCCATTTCAGAAAGCTAGTTATTCTGGAAGGCACCTCTCTAATCATTTGACAAAAGGCCTGTGATGCATGTTGAGGATAATTATCACTTGCTCTGTGTCCTTAAATGTCTCTCACAAATGTCAGCCCCATCAGATGAAGAAGAGGCGTTGAGAATCCCTGTTTCAAAATGCACGGGGAAAGCAGCAGCCATTTCCACGTCTGTTAGGATAGCACATATTAATGCATTTCATTCGTGCAGGGGTATTTTTAGGTTTCAGAATTATGTAAATTGTCCTCCAAATTACACACAGCCCTGAGATAGCAGCTAGTAGCAGTCGCAGCTGTCAGTGTCATATGGTGTTGAGCACCCAGCAAGTTGCAGGAGTGAGCGTGGAAATGGTTCTGAGCATCACCGCAGCCCCAAATATCTGCTGATGGATAGGCAAATCACATACAGCACTGATGGGCCTGATATAAGAAAGGAGACAGTACTGAAAATGGGCCTCTCCACGAATGTCTTTCCATGAGGCTTCTCACCGGTGGTGTTATTAAACTAGCTGCTTCCCTGTGACTCAAGGGGTATTGGATGCCGTTATTGGTACGAACTCGAAAGGACAGTTTTATTATCAAGGTCAACAGTGCCATTAAAATACTTCCAGGCATCAATCCTCCACTGCTAATGGAAAGCAACACAAAATAAATTAGCTGACCACTTAACCAGCTGGTAGAGAGGCAGGAGAAGGACTGGACAGAATGGCAGGTTTATTTCCTCTGTTTGTTTTTCAGGAGGCAAATCTTTGGAGGGTACAAATGTCTGTCTTACAGACAGTGCACTGGGACCCTAAGCACTAAGGGTATTGTTGCAGAATTTTCCTGAGAAATTTGACTGGTATGGCTTTTTTGCGGGGCTGATGGGGGCTGCACTCTTGAAGGAATTGCCTGGTGCTTGCCTCCAAAGCTGATACCCTTGCACATAGCTGTAGCACAACCATTAATGGGACTCTGTCTTGCTCCATTACCTGGAGCTGGAAACTGAGGCATGGGGCGATAGTTCCTCATTACTGGCTTGCCCAAGTTCACCCAGGATGTCTGTGGCTGAACTGAGAACCCAGGCTTCCCGAGTGCCAGTCTAGCATTTAAGAGTTGATGATGAAGGGGGAAGTTGCTTGCAATTATCCACACTTCCCTGGCTTACAAAAATAGAGCTGCTATTTCACCCTGGTGGTAATCTCTCTATTTTTAATCTACAAAACCTTCTATACGGCTGACCTCTATTGAAGAAAACCACAATGAAAGAAAGAACAGATGCAAGTCCCTGATAGAAGATTAGCATTAGAGGTGGTTCCTGGTGGAGGTTTAATTCCACAGAGCTCATATTTATGTTTCCCTGTATGTGGCGCTTTTTTTTCTTTTTTTTTTTTTTTTTTTTTTTTTAAAGAAAAATTAGGGGTTTTTTCCTTATTAAAACAGCTTGACTGTGCAGTAGGTTCATGTAAATTCTTTCACTTTGAGAGACCTGCGGTCAGAGCCTGACTTTTGTAAGCCAGTGGAGTGCTCTTCAGGCTTGAATACCTTGCTCTTCTTCTTGAATATCAGTCTAATAATCACTAGACTTCACAGGACTCGTAAGCTCAGGACCCTGTTAAGCAGGCAGTGAGTCCTGGCTGGGGCTGAGCCGCACTCACCGTGCAGCGCAGCAGGAGCTGGAGCCCTGAAGGTCGGGAGAAGCGGTAGGAGAGCACAGGAATGACACCCCCTGAGCTCGGCAGGACTGCTAGCTGTTGGCCGGAGGGTTTTGGGGAGGCATGCACACCCCTTGCTCACGGCTTTATCTGATCACRGCCATTTGTACAGGGCTTATTCACATTGTTACCTGGTTCTTAGTCATGAGCAATGAAAATGAGTTACCATCTTTCTTTATTTCTCTTTATAAAAAGAAAAACATAAAATCCAGCAGCCAAAAACAGACAATAGAAGAGAAATGGATGTAAATCAACAGGAAATGTTTTAAGGCTGCAGAGAGAGTACTATAACTGGGTAAATATGGGCTAGAGGGTCAGCAGCAGCAGATGTTAGGAATGAATGGGATAGAAATACAATGGTTCAGGAGGGATAGGCAGGTTGTCATGATAAGTCTTGTGGATCGTTTACTAAATTCTGTTTACAGTGTAAACATTTTGTTCAAGGGCTGCTAAAAAGATTTAAGAGAACTGTGTAAAAATGTTCTCTGCTCTATAAAATGCTACTGCTTTGCCTTTCTTGTCTGGATAGCAGAATAAATGAGCGCTACAAAAATACTGTTGCAACTAACACTGCACATCATTTTTCAATTGTTCAAACAACTGATCTGTATATTTCTCTTCTTTGTGATGGAAAGAAATTAAAGGGAGGGGAAGATATAACACTTTGGAGGGTCCTGAAGTGCTCTGACAAAGGGTGGCACTTGGGATCTGCTTGCCTAGTTCTGTGGTTTAATTGTATGAAGATGCCTAAGTGCATCATGTGGTTGCAAAGCTCATTAGCAAAATTAATTCACTGTGCTCTATTCATTTTTTACAATCCTGACATACAGCCATGGAGCATTTTGCATCTGGAGCTATTTGAAAACAAAGTCGCTCTTGAAATATTTTTTCTGGTTGATTTTAGTAGAATATAAATTGGATGTTTATGGAAACCACAGATTTTTTCAATGTGGGATCTCCCACATAACACCCTGCATACTGAACAAAAGTATTATACCAAAAGAATGAGGATCACAGGGGCAAAACAGAAGCCTTATTAACTTAAACTTTAGTTCAAAGAAATAAATGACTGCTATAACAACTGATTTGCACAGAGACATTAGATCATCCACTGGTTAGGAGGTGAACAGAAGTGTGAAGCCCTGGCTTCCCATATTCACGTGTTTTGTAGCCATATGCAAGTCACACAGATGCTTATGCTCTGCTGAAACAGAAGACGTGGTACCTAGCCAGAAGGAAGGTGCCTGAAAATCACAGATGGATCTGGGCTTTCTTTTCTCAACACCAGAACATGTGCCTGTGAGATGGCAAAGCCACGTGGCTATCACATCTTGTGGGGCAAGAAAGAAAGATTCAGCTAATCAACATGTGAAAACAATAAGAAACTCCTCTGCAAAGAGTTGGGGATAACTACAAAATTTTGTTATTGGTGTGAGAGATAATAAGGATGGAGATTAATAAAACATCCCCTGCCATGCTAAGCAGAAATCCAGTCACAGCAATTCAGAAGACTCCTTATTTCAAAGTGGCTCTTTTTTTGTTTGCAATGTAAGACTTAGGTCAAGTGTTTCACTGCCAGGGGTAACTTTTTAAACTGGAAGCTCAAATTCATCCAATCAAGCCTGCAATAAAAGTAGGCACTAAGCACTCGTGTACAGGGCTACATAGACATACCGCTTCAGGTTGGACTATTCTAAACTGTTAATTGATTGAGATCTCACCCTGTGAAATTCAACAGGGCATTTGCTCCAAAATCATTAACGTACTCTTATGCAAGACACTCTTCCCGCACTTAATTAGCTATTTGTGTGGGCATTTATTTATCTACAGACATGAAGCCACGGCCAGACCCTCAGATGACATAAATGAATCCAACTCACTTTTTACCAGGGAAAGACCAAGCCCAGAAGTCGCACATGCAGATAGCAAACTCCCAACTCGTGGGTGGTTCCCAGCCCTTTGCTGTTATTTTCCTGCTTTACACAGTTTTGTGATCTAATTGCTTTTTCAGGCACTTGTGTTTTAGGGATATTTCTTTTTTCCTTCAAACAACCCAAATTGCTCCAGGAAGAGTCAGTTGTCATGACTCCCTGCTTTTAAGGCTTCTGCTGCCACCGGTGCCTGACAATAAGAGGAATGGAAGACCAAAGGAGACAGGGAAAAAAAACCCCTAATTATAGCCCAGACTGCCTTTCTCTCTAAGGTGGAAGGGAATGTAAATTATCATTCCTGGATACAAAATCAAATAGAATTACTTATCTCTTGAAATCCCTGCTGATCTGGCCACCGCACAGTTAAGCAACATGTTGCCTCATTATTCCAATTACATAGTGCTGCAGGAAAAGAAACTCCCAGGCAGCACAATAAACCAGCAAAAATACAGGAGATGGCTCGCAATTTTCCTCCACTCTTTTTCCCAGGCAGATTTCCATATTTCTCTTTCACATTAAAACATATCTGGGCACCTTTCCCCTGGATCCTGAACAAGTCTGTTCTAGGGAGAAATGTGTGCAAATGACACTTGGAACAGCAGACAATCAAGAAAGTAGAACATGGTCAGACTGCAGTAGGGAAAGCCTACATCAGGATTACCAGTTCCTTGATTAGGTTATTTTCTGGAGAGAACTGGAGCCTTCCAGTTTTTTGATGGAGTCTCTTTTGCTATGTGGAGAGGGAGGGTCAGAATTGCATGCTGACATGATGGAATAAATCCATTGCTRATCTTTCACTGCATTATCAATTTATAAAGATATTTGGGTAGCCAAAGAAACAGATCAGTACCAATGGGGATGTGCAAAACCACCACATGCTCCTTATTTCTCTTTAAGC
The DNA here is from genome assembly GCA_030449065.1 of Oceanodroma leucorhoa. NCBI lineage: Eukaryota > Metazoa > Chordata > Aves > Procellariiformes > Oceanodroma > Oceanodroma leucorhoa. The sequence continues at coordinate 6,038,784 of JASVER010000039.1, forward strand.
CCGTGGGGATTTGGAACAACTGAAAGGACTAGGACACTGCAGCCTGGAGAAAAGCAATTGAGGGGTGATGCAATGTGCTCATGAGAGGTCTGGAAAGGGTGAACAGGGAACATACATTAACAAAAAAACATGCCTTTGCCTTGCTAATGCTTGCTGTTGGGTGTGCAAGCTTTGGTGGGACCCAAGGCAAAAGCTGACATTAGGGCAGCTTGGTGTGAGGGAGAAAAACCCACGGCCGTGTATGACAGCTCCGAGAGACAGCACTCTCCGGGGGAGCTGTGATTTAGACCTTATTGAAAGCATTAGCAAGTGGTTGGAAAAATCAGAAGACGGCACACACTGCAATGGATTTCGTGACATTTCTATTGCAGGGTTGAGAACAAGGCAGCAAAGGATTCAGTGTATCATAAACTGTAAACATGAAATACAGCAGGGGAGCTGCAGCCTCAAAACACAAAACAACCCTCCCTATGAGTATTCAGTCACACTTCCAAACCCACAGAAAATAAATCTCCTCTTCAGCCACGGCTTACAGATTCAAGGAGAGATCAGGGAGCGCGCACCCGGGTTATTCTCAGCCTCTCCRGTGGAAGTAGGTTAACGCGCGCTCGCAGGCTGACGTTCCCACGCTGCCTCCTCCCGCAAACAGCCCATGCAGAACGCTTAATAAACCACTCGCTGCAGCGGCTGCACAGCCCACACCGAGACCGACGCTTTGAAGATACCTCCCCCCGGTACCGCTCTGCACCCCCTTCACTCTTTAATAGTGATGGGAGTGATTTGCATGAATCAGACCCAGTGTATTCACCTTATAGATCTCCATGTGCTTAGCACTGCAGCTCTTTTTACGGGAGCAGGTGCAGGGATTTAAGAGGAAACAAGCTTTCTTCTTTCACCCTTTACAGGATATACTTTGGAGTCTTTATTCAAGGCAATGAAGAAAAGATAAGTTCATCAGAGTAGATGGTAATGGTGGGTTTCCCCCCCCGCACATTGCAAAGAATTGTTCTGCATACTGCTCCTCAGGCACCTCTAGTCATCTGCGAAAAAAGGATTTGCTGCTCTTACTCATGCTGGGAAGATGCTCTGAATAGCGTGATTGTTTCTGGCTGGCCTGCGAGACAGACGTAGTCACATCTGTGAGTTAAACAAACGTAACCCTGTCCTTGGCAACTGGTCTGCACCTCTACCAACCGTGAGCTTTTAAGTACGGAATGATTAAACACGCAACACGTGGATATGGGCACGTATGTATGGTCACACTCACAAATACATGTGCACTTGTGCAAAACAAARTTACTGGAGAAAGTAATAGTGATCAATAGCTAGCTCTGGCGCACCCATGTTTCTCCCTGACTTCTCGCCTCCTCCTTTATTGCACAATACGCTTTCCCAGTAGCATTAACTGTTCCTCAGGTGTCACCTCAGCATTTAAACATGACGTGGCTTTAATATATTCTGCAAAGAGGCTGTTCTCCTTCAGAGCAGATTCACAGAGGTAGATCTGATAGAACCTAACACTCTATTTTTTTCCTCCTATCAGTCTCAGTCCTTTTATTTCCAGTTGGTACCTCAAAGMAAATTCAAGAATGAAATTAATTAGCTTCTGGTAATGGGGATTATCACTTTATCGGTGTTAACAGAACTCTATCCATAGAAATGACATGCTGCACCAAAACTTTTTGGCCACAGCTTGGATACTTGCAGCAGAGCTTGAGGGGCAAAAATGACCACTGGTGCTCTGCCCATCAGAGGGACAGAGACACTAAATATATTCCTTGGGACAGCCTTGCCGTGTAAGCCATCCATTCTGCTCGAGGCACCAGGAAATCACACAGCATCCACAAAATCCCTTGCAAAGGATCAGAGTGAAGGAAGAATATGGTCTAAAGAATTGATGCTATGGAACAACAAATGTTTCCATGGAGACTTTCCAGCCACTTGCAAAGGAAGACAGAAATGCTGTTTCTTTCCTGTTACTAAGCAAACCGTGTATGGAGTTTGTGGGGGCTGATACCTCTCGTGTTATCTCAGAGATGGAGCAGCCATGGTAACACAGTTGGTGTTTGAGGGAAACAATGACACCATGCGTCACCCCTCRAAGGAAAACAGGAAAACCACTCATGTTAATGCAAAGCAGACACTAGACAGGAGTTTGGGGACCTGGCAGGGAGAAAACTGGCTTCTGYTGTAGTTTACTTGCATCACACAAGGAATACAGGCTAAGCCAAGTTTGACCAGGACCTCACCTCCTTTTGCACATYGCATGATCTTCCTTTATGAGGAGCAAAACTGTACAATTTGATGCATCTGTAGTGGTGTGTGGATATAAAGCTCCTAAGTGGCTTGAAATGCTATTGCACAGCTCCCAAAGCAAAGCAGTTGAGCAACTGTAGCATGGCTACTACAATCCCAACATGCTTGCAGAAGATMTTCCTCCATACAGTGTGGTCACCTTGCATTGGGCACATATTACRTGGCTTCTTACTCCCTCTGGCCTTTTGGTTGAGATAACACTGAGCAGTATGTATTTGTGTGTATGGGTGGGGGYACATGAACATGCACCACCATTAAAAAAGGGAAGGACAGAATGAAAGAGAAGCACAAAACCATCCAGAGAACAGGGCTGTTTACCCTAARACCTCCTTTTGAAAGGCTGGAGTCGGTCCCACCCCAGCGCATGACAATACAACATAACATGCAGAAGCTCATAAATCTCCAGGAACCTCCAGATGCTGCTGAAGAAGAGGAGAGAGCAAGGAGGGATCTGCCAGGCCCAAGCAGAGGGGTATGAGCCTCCTATGAATGGAGAAATCTTCAAGGGCAGAGGACAGATTTCAGTGCAAAGGGCTACTAGAGCCCTTTGGGAAAAGACGTTCGCATGCACATGTAGCTGACAGGGCAGAAGGAGAGACCAACAACTCTGTCTCACGAAGGGCAAAAGACCTTGAAAGTCYCTGGCAGGTAAGTTCACGCATTCCTACACCTCACTACCRCCTTTCCGCTACAGACAAGAGTTGRGCTTTCAAAGGCAGGTTTGAGCTTGCCCAGCTCCATACAATTAAATGCACTAAGACGCAGGTAACCCTGCTGGATATCGAACACTAGGTTTTAAAGAGCCACAATCTTAAAAATAAACCAGCCTTCGTTCAAATATATCAGAAAAAGCACTTTCAGAGGGACATGTGACCCCTACTTTCCTGCTACTGAACCTCCTGTGAATAACATATCTGCAGTCCTGAAGTTCAGTGTATTATTATATTTTGTCTTGGCGATAGAAATAAGTCCGCCTACTCAGCCAATTTCTTACTTATTCCATGCTGCTAGAACACTTCATCTTAAAGACAATTATAGTTTCTCTATATGTCATCATACATTTATGTACATTAACCTTGTGCTAAATTCCAAAGGCTAGAAACAACCAACTAAATCATGCTAATTAAGACGAATTACTGGAATGCTTTGAAGAATGCTGGGAAATGCATTTTGCTGCATACCACAGTAATGAAAACAAAGCTCAATTCCATAACGCTTATTAGCTTTCTTATTTCAGCCCTTTATTTTCTCTGGTCTTTTCTGGTTTCCATAATCTCTTTCCCCCTCTCAAGGATACAATTTAAATTAATTCCCCCAGCAAGACCTCAAAGCAAGCACATCCTCGCTAGAAGCTGGCCATTCAGGGAAAGTTAATGGACCAAATTCATCCCCAGGTATACCACCTGAGTTCTGCAGAGCTACATCGTGATGAATACRGCCCAGGTTTGAGAGATGTATGCTCCTTAATTTTCTGTCCTCTGTGCTTCACKGGCATCACAAGTAGACTACAAAGAGGCAGGAGCCAGCCCACTGAGATGAAGACAACCCCCCACTGTCAGATTTGTTTCAGCTGGCTTCTTCATGACCTCTCTGTGAGGGAATTTGGTGGTGGGAAGAAGGCAAGAATACAGCAATGGTGCAATACCAGAGAAAGCAATGCCCTACAGGTCTGCCTCTGCTTCAGGGATTTATAAAAAATTGAGTTAACTCTGAATTYGCATGTGCAAATGTCCCCAGTAACAAGGTTGTAACGGCAGGACTTTAGAAACACACATGGAGGTGGGACCCACATCAATTCCATCTCTTCATGTTATTAAGAAAAAGGAAACAACCTGCTGCCCTCAGCCTGCCTGAGCAGCCCAACACTCCAAAAACCTTAAACGAGGGGAAAGGAGCAGCATGAAGGGGGGGAATACACCTGTCTAAGCTTTACAGAGGGAATTGTATGGCTTAAAGGAAATACAGAGGCTCTGCAAGGAATCAGTATGGGACTATCCATATCATGCCAAGCATATAACAGAAATTAATTTTCTCCTAGAAAAGGACCCTGTAGTCAGACCTGTATGTCACCTTGTTCTCATTGCCGCATAGTCACACTTGAAGTTGCTGCTCTGGAAGYGAACTCTTCCCAGGGCCTCTTTTTCTCAAATGAAAAGAGAAACATCTATAAATTATCATCGGAAAGAAGATAATGGATGCTGACTGCTCCMTAAAAGCCATTTTTGAGTTTTCTGAGCAGAAGCTAAACAGTATCTACTGATATTCATTAAGCAGTCAGCATTCTCCTCTGAAGAGCTGACGTCAGTCTGCAGCCTAGGACCTGCAATTATCATCCCTTACCATTGAAGTGGATGGCTGCTTAGTTACAGCACGATGTGAAGTCTGAAAGGATCTGGCTGACACGAGCTGCCCTCCCTCAAAAAGTTTAAAGTGGGAGGTGAAAAATGAGAACTAGTCAAATCTAATAATTTTTGACCTTGGGAAAACTTTTGCCGGGTCACACGTTTTCCCCCCTCCCCGCCCCCGCACTGAGTATCTCTCTTCATTGCTGGCAGGAAGGAAAGTGAGTAATACAGTCAATTTAAAGTCAGTTCAGATAAGCATCTGAACTTCTGGATCTGTATCTAAACTCTAGACCTTAGGAGTATTTCAAAGCTGTGCTCATCAACACACAATGAAAAAGCAAAGCTTTTCCTCTGGYTTTGTAAATCACCAGAAAAATCCCCGGCAAACTTCTTTGCCGTCATGAACAGTGTCAGAATTGAAATGGAGTTCCCAGGACCGGTCTGGTGGTGAAATGGCAAACAGGACAAGGTGTGTTGGTAGGAAACCTACCAACTTGTTCTGGAAGAGGGAGAACACCCAGTGTCGGACCCCAAAAACATTGTAGAGAACAGCACCCATTCTGTGCTGTTAGCTGTGCTGCACCTCAGCTGGGCCTGCAAACCTGGCTAGACCCATGTATTTTCCAGATTTCAGAGCTAGCCTACAAAAGTCAAGGTCCAAGGGGAAGTTTGGCTGTGCTCAGCAGGGTGCAGAAAAACCATATGCCAAAAAAAACCCCACCCTAACACCTCCGCTTCACTGAGTGCTGATATTTATTAGCTTTTCCCCCCAGTTCTACAGAAAACTCTCCAGGTCCTTAAAACATGATCTGTCAAGGCAGRCACCCCTATGGGGGGCTACATGAACCGGGGCCGTACAGCGGGACGAGAAATTGCGAGAGCTCCTCACTGCAGGTCACAGGCAGGGGGGTGCGTGTGGCAACGCTGAGTCAGAGCACAGAGGGACAGGCGATGCTGGAGAAGGGACAAAGCGAGGACTGTGAAGGTGACCGTGTAAATACCATTTTTCCAAGGTTTCTGCCATTATGCAACCAGAGCCAGGAGCCTTAATCACTTCTGGCACAGGATAAAAACTTCACCCTCCATTTGTATGTGGATGGTATTCAGCCTGACCTGTTAAATGAGCAAGTTGCAMCAAAACAGGCTGTAGGATGTAGCATTGAAAGATGACAAAATATATTGTTTTATAACTACCGGGAGGTGGGGATCGGTGCTTTGCATGAGTACTGAATCAGAGGCTGATGATGACTTTTACCTTACACCTTGCATGATATCACCCATTCTTCTTTTGTGACACTTTCCACTAACGACTCACATTTGTTTGATGAATATCTAAACTCTATCAGACATTCCTACTCTTGTTCCTTTCGAGCCATCTTACTAACATTTGGTTGCTATTAACTTCAATACATAATAGCCTGGTATTTGTATTCATTGCACTGAGCCATTCATCATGTATGCTCATTTTTTGCTTTGTTTTTGAGACAAGTACAATTCTCCAACTGCTGCAGGGACTTCATTACCTACCTATTCTACATTTTTCACTATTAGGTAAGCATGTATTTAAACCAAAATATTGCTTAGTGCAGGGGGGTGGTCTCTCCTTTTTTTTTTTCTCTGGATGCTCTTTCAGCAAACCCCACAAACAGCAGTAAGAGTATCAGAAAATGCTGGAAAGTTACGGGTAGAAATGAAGAAATCTAGTGACTGGCACCCACAGAGAAACAGAGACCCAACTTCCAAGTTGTTTATATGCCTAATGCTGCAGGATTGCTTGCTGGGATGGTCACAGATACCTGAGAAACGGAGGTGCCAAAGGATGTCTAATGCTTCAGAAATCCCTCTGGACATCTTACGGGTGGTCCACAGTTTGATTATATCGTGTCAGACAGACCCCCAGTGTTTTATACTCAGTAGAGATGACATGAGTCACTTAATTCTTCATTGAAATTCAGTATCTGCTTGATGGAAGGCAGGATATAGATTTTCTTTCAGGGCATTTCATGAAAAGAAATAAAAAACAACTCCATAAACCCCTGAAATTACAGGTAGAATGTAACAATGCAGAATGCAGGCTGACTAGGACAACGTAATTCCCAGGAACCATGCTATGGGAGACTTAATGGCTCTGGTTTGACAGGACCTTACCTTCATGAGTGAACCCAGGGAGAAAGGTGGAAGGATGTAAGGAGACACTGATTTTCCGGTACTGTGGGAACCGGGCCAGTCTTTATCCAGATCAATCTGAGAACTGAAATTAGTGAGACTAGGGATGAGTCATCCTCTCACATCCTGTTGAGCTTCAGAAGGTCACTTAATTAACCACGCAGTGACAGAAAGGTCTTGCGGATGGGATTACTGCACACTAAGCGGTGGCTGCTCAGAGTGCGGTCGCATGGGAGGCTCGTTTTGGTAACAAGCAGGCCTAAAAGCTCCTCTCCCGCATGCCCGACCCCATCAAGAAGTTGCTGCTTAGGAGACCACACTGCTGAAAATGATCCAAGGAAGAGCAGTTTCTTCTTTTTCTTGGCAGGTTATTTTTAGCCTGGATCATTTCAGTGACCTGCTTCACAGCACAGCCCCATGTAAGGTTGTGCTGCCAAAAGCAAGGTGACGGTGAGCCGCAGCACAGAAGTGGGAACGGGCAAGCATTCTGCTGAGCTGCACCCTCATTTTCTGCACGTAGGTATGTGTCCTTCCCTTAGACACGGGTCACCTCCAGTTCTGCTTAGGGAGACTTGGCACAGTGAAAAGCACTGGGAAGACGACAACCAGGTTGYGTTAATTCAGGTGTTCAGGCTGCTCCTCTGAATCAGAGATGGGCACATGRCTAAGCTTCCTGGGATGATTTATGTTGTCTCAAAGGGTATTCGATGGAGRCAGGATATATAATAGATTAGGGTTGTTGAGTTCAGTGTTTTGTAAAGAGATCTCCTGTGTCACAATTTGTATTGTGCCTGAACACTGCTAAGGCATCTGAAAATAATTCAGGGAGTTGGGGAACTGCTGTGTCTGTCAGTTCCTGAAGAGTTGAGTTTTGTAGCAGATCGAATCTCTAACTTGTATCAACAGCCTAAACAGATGAATTAGGCCAAGCTGATACTGAGCAGTTCCTGACGGGGCATTCAACCTGAAGATAACATGCTCATGAAAGCGGAGATGTTCATGCAGTTGCTTACTCCTGTATTTCTTGCACAGATCCCAGTGCGGCACAGCCTCCTTTTCAGGCTACATTACACGCAACTAGTCTAGTCTACAAAGGGACCAGAGAGACRGAGCAGCTCGCAATGATGTGCGGTGTCATCCGATCACAGAGACAGCAGTCAGGTAGAAGACCATCCCTGAAGGGCTGTGCTGTCTTCCTCAATTTACCCAACCACTCACCAAGCCACAGATATATATGAGCTTTATGGCTCGCTATAGCCTTACAAGTGAGCCGAAGGGTGCCTTTTCTGTAACGGACACTTCTCTTTCACCACAGACGCTTGCTGCGATGTACTGCAAAGGAGAAGGCTGAGCTCTGGACAAGCTTTTATTCCATTCCCTGGTGCCTGGGAAGTGCCACAGGTTGCTTCCAATGTGCTCGGGAAGCGCAAACACAAGCAATTGACTGCAAATCCACGAAACAAGACAAGAGGCTCAAAATCTTCTCATGACAAAACCCTTCAGATGGAACAGTCAAGGTCTTTGTATGTCCCAACGCAACCAGTACAATACCTACAGCACATCCACAGATACCAGCATAATAGCTTGGGGAGTCAAGCTGACCAGCAAGGAGCTAGCTCCGAAGACAAACTGATGACACTTGGCCTGTTTATCCTGCCAGCAGCCTTCTGCTGGCTGAGTAAGACTGAATGGAAATGGCTGAGCCATTTGAGCTGTGAGGGCCTGAGGGTGCCCCCAAGTTACATTCCCTATCCCAGGGAGGTCTACAGTCCGTCTGTGCCTCTTTGAGGGAAAAGACCTTCCAAGTATTGTCCTAAACCTCCAGGTTTTCAGATTTTAGAGCTTCTCTTCTCCCTTGTTGCTGGAGTTCACAAAACCGCTGAAATTGTTCTAATCTTTCAATTACTATTCTTCCCCATTTATCCTTTAATTTGCAGCTTTCTCCACTCACATTCTTATTTCAGTCACTTCTTTATCCTTCCAGCTTCAGAATGTTTTGCAGATTTTAAATCTTTTCTTTTTATTTGATCAGCATCTTCCTGTTCTATATTTGTGCTTGCAAACACAGACACCTGCGTGCACACCCACACTGACTGACTCAATCTTTGTTTTGTTTTCTGGGTTCATTTCACACTTTCATTTGTCTCTCGCCCTTCTTCAGTCCCTTTTCATTTATCCTCTTTATTGCTGGAGGCTTAATTTTGTTGCTTATTTAGTATGTGACTCCTATCTGTTTAGTATCTCAGACTCTCCTATCTCTCAAAGGCTTGTTTATCTCTACATATTTCACTTTATCCCTTCTTTCCCCCGCTCTGTGATGCAAGTACAGCAACATCTCCACTTCATTATTTTCTCCCCATTTCTGTAGTTTCATGTTTCTGAGGACACACCACACTGATGTCCCTTCTTGCTAGAATAAGTACAGAACAGCCTGTCCTAACAACACCCTAGAAATTTCATGAAAGCAATTGTTTTGTTGGTATTTACACTGATTTATCTATGCCTTTATGTGATGCTCAGCACTAGGATGTAGGAAGACGGGACATCAAGCTGTGATACTTGCGCTACCATTACATTCATTTTCAGTAGTCCTTGCAGGATATAAAAGCAGTTGGTATTAAAATGTCCCATTCACTTATACTTGCCATTCAGCTGCATAGCAACCGCAGACTACCTTTTGCAGACTTATTGAACTATTTTTAGTTCAATTACTTGTTCCCCTGACTCAGACTGCAGGGTAAGTCTGAGCTACCTTTCATGCAGTATGTGCAAATGAACCTCATTGCTTGCACTCATCCTGACCCAAACAGCATGCAGCTTTTTACCAGGAAATTATTTTAGTTACTGAGATACACACTTGTATATTTGCACCTTGTGTCTGACAGATTTTCAGGCCAATTTAGCTCCCATCTTGTTTTCATATCCCAAAGTTTTATCATATGCATATCCTTGTCACCTAACTTTGGTGACAGAAGCTACCTGCARGTTGATTTACCAGCTTGAAGAATGGCTTCTAGCAGGGAAAGCACAGGCCTCTAATGACAATTTCCCAATATGCTAGCAAAATAAAACTTTAAAAAGTGAGAGGGAAGGACAGCAGAAGGCTTGTTTATCATCTTTGGGGGCTGAAGTAAGATAAACCTTTTCTCAAACCCTGCAGCAGGAACTCCAAGTGTGGTTAAGAGGARGTCTGGGAGAAAACCTCAATAGCTTCTGAACAGGATCTGCTCTTTGACGGTGGATGGCTATACTGAAGAGGTGACATGTATCAGTGCACATGCATTGTTTAAGTTTAAATTATTCACCATGTTCTCATTTCACCAAACAGAAAGGCATTTAAACTGACATCTCAAAATAGCTTTCTTTTTATTTTGCATTTCTACCTTTGTACCAAGCACCTGAACAGGTTATTTACAAAATGGTTGCCTGGGTAATATCTATAAAAGTGTATTAAATGTTTCAACCTCCATTTCGCTGTCCGCTTTCTCATCTCTTCAGTAAGATACCCTTTTCTTGGTTAGATGGTCTTTTCCTGGTTATCCTCTTATTACTAATACCCTTAATCAATTGTGTCCTTCCTCTTTTCCTTGCTTAATGAATGGAATTGTGGTTTTGCCTCTTTAGTGCTGTCCCTTCCTATTTTTTACTTTTCTTTTATATTTAATCCTTTAGCCAAATTCCCATTTCTTCTTCTGAGTTTGACAACTGATGAAACTACRATCTAGTTAATGTAGGTCACATCCYATCCTTCTCCTCTGAGGGGACACCRAACTACAGAATTTCTTTTSAACCAGGCTGTGCTCCACAGCTGCCCTTACCAGCTGCTGGTTTAAGCCACTAAGCTCTAATAATCTCACTGATGCCAGAAYTTCATATCTCCTTGCATTTCTCCTAGGGAGCTCACTGAACCACAAAGACGTTTAGCTCCACTGGGAGCAAATCATTTTTGTCCACCTGTTTTCAGAGCGGAAACAGAGGTGATCTGAGCAGAGAGAAAATCGTGCCTGAAACCTGGCATAAATAAAAGCCTAGCTGGAAACAGAGGGGAGAGGTAGAAGGATGGGAACAGAAATAGGCCTGCCTTGGGTATGGGTGGAAGGAGCAGGGACTGAGGCAGAGCCTGTTCTTGCTTCTGCCACTGTTCTGTTGGAAGCAGAGCCTTGGGCTCCCTCCATCTCTGCTTTGCAGGAGAAGGAATCGCCTTTTCCTGTGTCTGTGTGGTAGCCACTCAAGCATTACCAAACTACATATAATTAAAAGGGAGGTCTYCCTACTCTCCCTGTCATAGCACGGAGATCCTCTTTCCCAGCTTTCAGAAATGTAAAAATGAGCGTGACGTCTCATTAAGGTGGGTATCCAAACCAAGTACCTCCAGAAGGTCATTCCCCCATTTGGCCCCACTAACCACWGAGGGAAACTAGAGCACTGTATTACAATGGGTGCCAAATTATTAGATGGCTAACATTAGGTGGGAGAAATCTCAGTCAGTGCATTGGTTGCAGTGGAAGAAGGAACAGAGCTAAGTTGGAGGAAGGATGATGCAGAGCAAAAGCAGTGCTGGATGCAGGTCTGTGGATATTGTTAAATGCAGTAATTTTGACTCTATATCTGGATTTACTCACAGGTGCCGTTTTTTATATGCATATAGTATACTAAAGTTTAATTTTTAAGTAGATGTTGTTTATAAAAACATAACTAGTTTTTCTTTCCTTGGGGTTATGCTTTTGCAGTGTGGCCTCTGATTTTCTTATGATTACTTTTTATGGTCTAATTTTTATTTAACAGTCCATTACATGAGCACTGCATCTGGAAATGGTAGTGCACAGATTTTGATAGTAAATCCTATTTTCTTGGGTATCCTTCCTTAGTTTCCCCACTCTTTTCAAAATTATCTTCCTTTTGGGGAGAAATTGAGAAAGACCAGTCCTCTTGCCGAAAAGAATCCTCTCTTTTCATCTCTAAATCACTAAATATTCTTTAACAAAATTGTTAATGCTAATGACCAACAGTGACTTCTTAATTGCAATAACAAAAATAGTCCAGAAACATTTAGATTTGGACTGCTGTTAATGCTGCAATGTATCTAAAAGAAAAAAAATAAAAATCTGTTCTTAAAAGAAAGTCTATTCTTTTCTGTGTTCCAAGAAMGAATGATTTCTCTTTCTTTAGCAGGAAGATTCATAGCATTTTGCAGCTCACAAGCATTATATCAGCCTATGAAACAAACCAGCTGACCAGATGAGGTGACTGACCCATGTCTCTCCCAGTATCAACTCAGCTGTCCTGAGAGTGACAAACTCCTCCAGATGAGGACACTGAAGCTGTCATTAGTGCCAGCTAATGTTCTGCCCAACATTACTTTAACCAGCACATCTGATCTAGACAAGAAAGAGGCCTCTTTCTTATTCAGCCTCTCCCTACAGAGAAGCATCCTGGGTTGTATCGGCTGGCATGGGTGCAGCTTGGGGAACAATGTTTGTTCATTTGTTGTTTATTACAAAGCAGCAGGGGCAAGTCAGATTTTAAGCCCAATAAACAGGTTGGCAGATTCCCTGTAAATCTAATGTGTTTTATTGCTGGCATAAAATGCAAATAACTGCAGGTACGTTATGGAACAGGCCTGGTTTTTTGCAGTAAGCACAGTATTTCCTGTCTTAACAGGAACCTGCTTCAAATGTGATTCTGGCCATAAAATTGAGTTTGAGAACAGCTCCTCGGCATACACTCTGTGCATGTCTCCTGAGCAGCTCCATTTTCTCACGTTAATGGAAAAGTTAGTTCTTAAGGCCATCTAATACAGCTGCAAAGCTATATTCCAGCCTGTCTCATGCAAACATTAGCAAGCCCTGCCAGGCAGGGTCTGATTCCTGGATCTTTTATGTTGAAGGTGATGAACAACACAAAGCCAAGAGCACAGCTTGACTTCCCTGCTCCAGGGTGCAAAACGCGGCCCCAGCCACGTGAGAACCTTTTCTTGCCCTTGTCAGCCAYGGTGTGAAGGTTGCTGAGAGATCCCAATCCAAGATCTCCTTTTGCAGGAGAACCAGGTTTTAGCGAAAACACTTCTGAAAGCCAAGGGTGCTCAGGACTTAATCTTCAGTTCACTCTACCTTTACATGCTGCTTCACATTACAGAGGGCAGGACAGTCCTCTGTGATCAACACAGGAAAACAAGGTGCATCGAGATTTTGTACAGCTCAYACTCAGTTCGCTCTGCTCACATCTGAACTTTGCAGAAATGGAACAGATTTTATAGAAAAACATGTTCTCTACAGGATCCACTTGGGAAAGCAATGAAAACAATACTACCTTTGGGAACTGTTGTCTAGTTTTAAAAAGTTTTGAATTCAGGGCAAAGTCATTCTGGAGCTGGTAACGGTTCTCATTTAGGAGTCTGGGACATGCCTCCATCTATTTGGGCTTTTTCAGAGTTTGAGGCGATTCAGGTTTGTTAGTCTTTAAAAGCCCCTCTCCACTTCAAACCTGAAAGCTATACTGTACAAGAGGAGTTTTGCAGAACAAGACTTTAGAGCTGGCACACAGATAAGCTTYGGGTACTCACATAGGGTGGCATTGATTTTTACCTACATGAAACCCAGTATCTCATTCATCTGAGCTAGTGAGACAGATTCCTCATAGTGGTTAYGAGGAGAGGCAGGCACTTCCAGAGGGTTAATCACCCTTGGGCACTGATTTTAGCCTGGAAAAGACCACTTTCCCCAGGTACTTCTTGTGACCACAGAAAGCAGCTGCACGACATGTGCAGACCCAATGCCTCARGTTTTGCTCCTGCCAGTGAAAGAGGTGGCTGAAGTTAAGTAAGCAAAGCCCACTATAAGGCCATTTTTAAAAACTACAGTCATCTAAAAATGCAGGCACATCATAAGACTTTTCTTAAGTGGTAATTTTTTTTTTCCTCCTAAGAAAAAGCAGCTTAGGGATTTCTGCAGTCCCCAGTTGTGTCTGAGCATCCTTACAGTCACGGCTGTCTTCTCAAATCTAGCCCTTAAGCTTTCCAAGTGCTCTTATTTTTATCCCAGAAATAAGAGAAAGAGAGAGATTTACTGGGTTAAAACTTTAATACCTAGGATAAAGGACTCCTTTCCCCCTTTCTTTCTTAACCCTTAATACTTTCTTCCCATTATTCTCTCATTCTGCTCATCAGCCCAGGCGGCAGGCATTTAAATCCTGCCTCTACTTTGTGGGGTGAGCTGCTTTTGGCCTTTTACCTTTGCAAGCATCTTTGTTTTCCAGGAGTTGTGGTATTTGTTTTTAACACAGTTTTCTGCAGATGTCAAAAGTGGTGTGAATTCTGTTCTGTCCAATTACTGTTCCTTTCATTTCAGATGGCRAAAGGTTCGGGCCATCAGCCCACCCAGTGCTGCTCAGAGAAATGTCCTGCAGCTGGAGAGCAGAGCCCGGGAAGCCTGGCAGCTCTGCCTACCCGCCCGTGTACACCCTCGCGGAGCATCCTTCAGCGCTGTGACTCAGTGGCACAGCCATCATTTTCCCCTATTTCAGAGAAGACAGGAGAAAGCACAGAATAAATTGCCAACATTTAAGTGAAAAATGTTTTTGAGGCAGCTAATAGGTCCAAGTCCACACTTACGCATTTTCTACCTCCGTGTTGTGCATCTGTTCGCACTCAGACAGTTATTCCTAATAACGCTTTGCCCATTACCTCTTGAAGGCAATCTTTTTAACCAAATCAACCTCAAGACTGTATGTTTTGTGTGCCTGCATGTTGCAGAGAGGARGAGAGGGCTGGAAAAAAGCAATGAAATCACTCTATGTACAGAGTGCTGCTGCTCCAGCCCAAGGACTTTCCAAAGCAGCTTCTGGCCGGCGGAGCTCCCCACGCAGGGCAGTGCACCAGGGAGAGGCACACAGGACAAACATACCCACTTTGTGGGTCTGGGGGGGTTTAAGCCAGACAAGGTCCTTAGAAATACAAAGCAGGGGATTTTTTTGTGTGTTTCTCAGTTCCATCTCCTTGTTTTATTTTTAAATAGCTGCTGCCTCTGCTTGGTGCTGTCAAAGCTTAATGAAAAATCAAAAAAAGTGTGCTAATGTGCTAAACTATTCCTCCGAACACCTGTGAACTGTTACATTTCACAGGGCTAACAAGTCAGTCTCAAAATAGGATTAGGCATTTATGTGTCTTGGATTAGCACCTGCACAAGGCCACTGACAAGGATAAAGAGGTGGCAGCTCTTGACCTTCATGCTTTGGGCCAGAGACAGGTGAGCACCTGCAGTGGAGAAGGAAAATGAATAGGGATGGGCAAAAGCAAAACATTATTTCTTTAGTCCAGCAGACACCAAATAATGCACTGTAGAGTTTTTAGCTCCAGAAGCTTCTGCTGTGAACCAGGCACTGCCATGGCAGGAGATTGAGCAGACCTTGGATCCATTTTACCTGGGTGAGTAGTATACATGGCCACATGCTTCTGTTTAATTGTCCCGGGCACTTCAGGCATTTTAGTGGCTTAAGTCATTTGAAAATTATTCAGTACAGAAATTAATCTTTAGGCTTCCAGCAGTAAGGGGGAATGCTGCTTACCTCCATAGCCAGCTCAGCTTGACTAAGCTATCTGGCCTACCTGCCCCCAACCTTCCTGAAAACATGGGATTCCCCTCCATAGAAGCATTTTTCTCTCTGTTGACTAAAGAGGGAGCTGGGGTCTCCTGCACCCCCCCCCAGGTCCCAGTGGCAGCAGCTGCTCGAGGTGAATCCTCCTCCCATCCCGCTGCAGCGCATACCCATGGGAATGGCTTTAACTGCCTCCCACTGGGATAACRGCTACCACCACAAAACTCAGCTAATCAGTGGAAGGCCTGTTTCTTAGCTTTAAAGAAGTTACATATCTCACAGAACTTGTTTAAATTAGTCACTAGAGACATTACGGGTGATACTGTAAAAGTCTGATGGAAGACGACTCTATACTGGAAAAAGTGCCTGTAGACCCAAATCAGATACTTCATCCTTACCACTAAGTGACAAGATGTGTATTTTTCTCTTCCTAGAACACCCTGTGTTTGATAGGCGCAGCAGGCCAGGTTGCTCTGCCGGGAAAGAATTGGGGAGCAAYAGCTGATCACAATAAAACAATAATGTTGCACCATGGTAAGAAAGACCAACCTCAAACAAGGATACACAGATCAGAAGAGTCTGTGAGAACCCTGAACTATTTCTGTTCACTCCTGGAAAAGCTGTAGCTGGAGCCATCTGTCCTTKTGCAGATTTGGGTGCTAGACTTAAGATAAAAGAAATGGATCAAGTGGAGAAGTGCAGAGGCAAACAAGTACAGACTAAAGTCTAGAAAAATCTAATCTCTAACAAAAGATTCATGTGCATAAAGGAGAAAATTGAGAGAATATTACAGCCTYTGAATATTGAAGAGAGCTGCAATGACAAAGGAATAGTCTATCTGTATTTGTGCTAGCTAAGACAAGAATTGACTCAAATTACTGCAGGATGTTTTAGGTTATGCATTAGGAAAAGCTTTCAATAGGTAGTAAAGCTGCAGAGAAGGCTTCCTGCAGAGGCTGTGAAGGATTCATTGCTGAACGACCTTCAGCAACAGGCAAACAGAAATCTGCCAGGAGTGACAGAGGTATAACTGATCCTGCTTTGAGGCAGGAGGGTGGCTTATGTAATCATTTCAGTCTTTTCAGCCCTAACTCTCTGTGATTATCAGATTCAACAATGCAAATTTTATGTGAATACATATTTCCATTATCTATCCGGGTTTTTCTTCCCCCTCTGAGGCTTTTGCATCCTTACAGACCTCTCAATCTTTTTTTTATCCCTGACCTTTCTTCTTCCTTCTTAAAATTCTCTGCCCAAACTGGTTGATTGCTGTCCTCCCCCTAGAAGAATTTGGCATCTTTAACATGGTTCAAGTCTAAATTGCAGTTCAGGACCCTACAATTAGTCACAGTAATTCTTCCACTCCCTCCAAGCAAAGCAAATCCTCACTCAACCTCATGATGGCCCTCTGCCTTGCAGTCTAGCCAAGCAAGGGCTCCATCTCGTCGTGTTTGCCTCCCACACGGTCACCCACACAGAGCTGCTTTTAACACAGAGAGATAGGAGAAGCAATGATCGGCTGAAACCCTAGCAAACCTGCTCGTGTTTCTGAACCGTATATATCAGAGTAACCCTTCTCTTCCTCCACCACTCCGCTGTGATTAACTGACCTGGTGCCTGTCAATTGCGAGATAGGATTTAGATAATTTTATGTGTCTGAATAGCAGAAATCGAGCTTTAAGCCCAGACAACATTGCTTTTACTCATGTGTTTGTGCAAATCTCTCTGCTGTACCCTGGAAGCAATCTCAGCCTGCTTCATAGTGCAAAGATGATACACATTTAATCTTGTCGTTTATTACATTTTCACTAGAAGTAGTGCTGTTGCTATCAACAGCTGCTGTTAAAGTTGKKTTTTTTTTTTWAAATATAGTTTCCTCCTTAAGTCTTTATCTCCCTTTATTATGTGGCCCAGGAGGTCAGATTCATTTTCTTCAGCTCTTCCAGACTCAATGTGGGGGCACATCACATTTTTGCCCAGGCAGGAATGTCCTCCTACCCATGACCGCACAGCTTCCTCAAGTACCTTGGGGCAAMGAGGCTGCCTGGGCTGCCCACAGAATACCTCCTATATCCATCCYTAAATTGCCCCTACTTTTAGTTTACTGTCTACACTGCTGCTGAGTTCAATTCTTAGCTATTGCCCTTTCTGGAATAGYTGGCAGCACCAAATTTGTCATGTGCTTTGTTAGCTGGTTTGCCTGAGTAGTGACCAGCTGTCATTCAATACTGTGTCTGGGATCCATCAATGGGATAATTTAATGTTGTATTTGCTTCCTGCCATTTGATAGCAGGTAAAAGTTCTCTTCCTCRGTTATCTGCCAATGAACATGACTAAGTCTACCAGATACAAATTAAAAGGAATTGTGAATATCCTTCCAAACTGTATGCAGTCAGTGAACACTTCTGCAAAAACTGCATCTACCACTTGTGCAAACACCTATGATTCAAGCCCATCAGTATCAGCAGAAAGGCTCATCTTGAATCAAGGTCTCAATGTGAAGGTTCACAGACTACCAGATTTTATATGCTCAGATGCCGACAAACACTTTTAAGGCATGCTTTCCCAGCTCTTCATAGTAATGTGTCTCAGATACTGTGTACTCAGTATATTTTAGAGGAGCTCAGACATATTGGGCTGCATCTGCTGGTTTATTTTTAGGAAGACAAGCTCTGATAGATTTGCTTAGAAACAGCACACAAAGAATTATGTGAACTTTGCAAACAGCAGAATATTTCAAGTTCTGGTCTATGAACCCTGACAGCACTCCTTCAAATAAATTACTTGTTGTAAAACTCATGTTGACCTCTTCTCCCCAAAGGCTGAAATCCAAAAGTCATCCCAGTRGTGTGAAAGGTCTATCTTAAACCAATTTAAGCCTCCAGGAAATACAGAATTAAGGCTGACACCAACTTTTCTTTCCATCTTCGCCTGTGACAGTACAGTGATGATATTTGCACCTAGCAGAAGAACACAGTGGCCGTATTAAGAATGACTCAACTGCTCTGAATGTAACAAACGCATACATCATGGAAGAAACAGTTCAGTGCAAATATACCTTGCTATCAGTTTTGTTTCAGTAGGTTAATGGAGAATACAGAAGCTGATAGGATTTTGAAAGCTAATTAAGCAGTAGGTACCCAGTTCCCACCACAACTGGAGCTAGAGGCCTAACTCTTAAACTCTGATCTTGCAAGGGCTTATATATGTGCTTGCCTTTAAGGGYTGCATATAGACCCAACAACTTAATRTATTGGAGCATGTATCATAGCYGGACAGCCCTGAAAATTCAAGCTGCTAGCTTTACTAGTTTGTTATAATACAGCCTGCCTGTAAAACATTTGAGTACAAGCCTGTGAACTAAGATGAACTGCACTTGTTTGGAACTTAAATTTGCTTATTCAGAGATTAAGCCCTGGTGTCAACTTGTAAAATCTATATTGCAAAAGCATTGATAAAGAAAGCTTCCCTCTTCCACACAGCTGTTTCGTCAATCCATCTCTACTTTGGCCAGATAAATCATGTTACACAGGAAGAAGGCAAATCTACCTAACTTGAGAACAAATCCAGCTAGATTTTCAAGATTGCCAAGGTGCTTTGAAGATGGAGGAGTTAGACTGTGACAAGTAACATTTATTCCTCTCTGGGRAAAAAAAAAACAAAGTAAAAATCAACAGTATGCAAGGGTCCTTGTGAATGCAAGAGGACAAGGAGCCATTGGCCTGTTCTCACATACATGTCTGAATGCATCTTACACTGAAGAGCTGTAAAGGACCTCAGAGGAGACACCTGCCTTTGGGCATCTGTGGGACTAATCAAGAAAACATYATTTTGTCAGTAATATAGGTCTAATTGTACAGGGTGATTCTAGTAGCATGTTTTCATCTAGCATAACAAACTAGTTTTTACTTTAATGGCTGAGCTGCTAGCAAATTACAGTTCCTCTTTGAGCTGAACTAACCTAATTAGTTTTTTKGTTTGTGCTGCTACTGAATAAGCATGCACAAAGGATGCTTTCCCCTCCTGCTTGAATAAATCAGAATTTAAACATATATATCCAGGAGGCCCAATATGTCTTGTCCTGTCTTGCTGAAGTATAAATACAATGGCTCTACAGTTGCCCACTCTTGCCTTTTAACAGAGTAACTCCTTGAAGCCTGGCAGCTTGAAAATGTGAAGCTTTCTAGCAYTACACTATCTGTTGGTAAACAGGACTCCGGAGCTGCTTTGGGCTTGAAGCAGGTACCCAGGGTGCCAGTTGGGTAGCATCTTTCTTGGGGAAGGAGGTCTCTAGCCCCATCTTTTGGTAAACCTGAATTTCACATCATCTTTCTCCCTCCCAATTCATCCAGAATTTGGGACCCACACTGCAAAGCTACATAGGGGAACTGAAGTGGGAGGCTAGAACAGACCTTCATATTGCACCAGGTGGTATTTTCCAGGGGRAGGACCAGGCTTAAGCCTTTTTCTCTACAGGTGATTGCTGTAGAGAGGCTTCAGAGACAGCTCTTTGCTGTTGCCATCTGGAAATTCAGCAAGGCCTTTTCTAGCCAGCTACTCCCTATAGCTTAAGATGTCTGTGCTTTGTGTAGCTTATTTACTGACATACCAGTACAAAACCTGGTGTGAGAGCAGTTAGCTGCAATTGAGGATGTTCTTTGTACCAGCATAACAAGTAACAGCAATAAACCAATTTTGTTTTATGGCATATTTGTGCATGTATCACTTTCTTATACCAGCACTGTTAGTGGGGCAAATTGCRTGAGAAGATGCAGTTTAGTGCCCAGATGGTATCATTATTAAGTTCTCATTAGCTGTGCTTCAAAGCACTCCAGATTGAGGGAAAGGTACAACATGGAGTGCAGCAGGTACGATATTGGAACCCTTGTGCTGAGGACTAAAAATTGAATTTAGTGATTTGTGGCAGGGAGGATCGGGAGGTTGCAATGAGTGCAGAGAGGCTGGTGCTTAGCTGGTATCAGGGGRAAAAGGGAGCTGAGAATATATTCAGAGCAGGTTTGGCTCTGGCACAGGGAAAGGCGTGATGGACGCAGGGATATATGGTCAGCCCTGTTTCTAGGAGGAGGTAGGTATATATTAATGTCCCCGTTTGTAGCAGGGAGATAAYGTGGACAAACCAAACCGGCTATGAGAGCAGGAGGGAAGATTATTGCTCACCCACATCTCCTGTCTCTGTGTGAGTTTGCTGAGGGCAAGCTTGTGAAGGATTAAGGTAATATACAGAAAAGAGAGAAAAGGTGTGGGACAACCATCTCTCACAGCACTTGAAGCCATCACCAAGCCCTAGCTCTGCCAGGCAAGCAGGGGATTAAGCTTATCTGGGCTGGGGCAGGGGCGATCTCATCTCACACATGGCTGCCAAGCAGTTGGCTGCGGAGGAAAAAAAATTGCTGATGCTCAGAGTGAGTGCTCAGGACAACTTTCCCAGCCAGGCTTGAAACAAAGCCAGTGTGTCAGGTAAAGTGTCCAGCTGGGAAGCAAAACAAAGAAAAAATAAGGAAACTATCCCTATCAGGAAAGAGAACAAGAGCTCTTGTTTCTGCTGCTTTTAATAATGCATGGAGATCGCTAACAARTCTGCCATTTTCACACCGCTAATTGCAGAAATGTTTGCCACCTCCCCAGGGCATTTCTCACACTTTATTATTTTTCCTTCCCCCCACCCCTTCTCTTTTCCCTCTCCTTTTCCATGAGGGTTTTTAAAATGGCAGTCACTCTCTGAATCAAAGACTGAAGGATTAACACCACTGAAAATGTTTAAATACTGAAATGGTGTACACTGTCCGCCAGTGCAAGCTAATGGTATGAAAATTTTTATGTAATAATTCAATGACGACTTGCACAGCACATTTTCTGCATAAAAATAAATACCTATTAAGTTCAAATATTCAGCAAAAGCTCTTGGTTCTGCTATAAGATCTTGAATCTCAAATATTGCTTGACAGAAATCAYCTCAGGGCTTTCAGGATTTCATGGCCTCTCCCTCAGAAAAATGTACCACCTTATCAAAACTCGTAAGCATCATTGAATACAACAGCTTTGCAGCTACTGTCTGCTTATCAGCTGGAARTAAGTCTTTACTGCAAAGGTTTATTGATTTTGGGAGGAAAGACCATAAAATGGTAAAATATAGTTCCAGAAAACTATGGGGCTGATTTAATGTTTTTAGGAGAAGTGAAAGGGGATGCTGATACACAAAAAAAGGTTTTTGTTTTGTGATCTCTAAGTACCTAACAYGATAAAGGAGAAATTACAAGAAAGMAATCTGCATGCAGCCACTCTTACTGGCCAGACAGACAAATACTAAGGCCAAGTACAGGTTTCATCCTCTCACTTTGTTAATCTACATGTCCCATGACTAATATAACCAGGTAGGGTTGCTGCATTCAGCAGATAAAAGAAAAAAAAAAAAAAAAACACAACAAAAAAGACAAAGCCACACACAGTCAATGTTCAATTGCTCTAGGCAAGGAAATGGCCTCTCTGAGGCCAGAGGAGACTGAAATAGCTGAAACCTTACATTTCCTGCATGATGTCGCTTGAATCTTGAGGAATCTAGATGTGGTGGTCTGAGGGCATGATTAAATTATTGGGTGTATCTAATAACTTGTATATGTACAGGAAAAGAGCTAGCACATCAATTAAGTGCTGATATAAAGCCCAATCAGAGTCTAACAGGAAAATTGCCATCAACTTCGCACCAGATCTTARAAGAAAAGCTGAATGAAAAGCCACAAAGGAAGGATGAGCAACAACAGAACCATCTCTGAAACAAGCAGCAGGTTTTCAGAGTAAAACCTGCAGGTTTTGAAAACAGCTATTTTTTCAGTTCAAACAATTTCCTCATACAGCTCCCACGGCATTACCCCACCTGACATACCCCAGCTGTTTGGCTTTTCTAGGCAAAAATGAGATAATACCCACCAGAGATTCTCCCACTCCAGACGATGCTCTTCACTATTACGCCAATGCAACAGAACACCTCCCAAAGCAATGTCCCTCCAACCACGCCAGGGTACAACACTGCTCTGACAGGTGATACTCCCACTATTTATGACCCTGATGAGTCCAAGCTGCTTTGAGCTCTTCCCCCAAGGAGCCAAGAGGCACGCAGGGTCTGTCAGTGTCCAGCAGCTGAACAAGTCTTTTCTGTGGGCTCTGAACTCCAGTCTCTCCTCCAGCAAATAGATATAACATGAGCAACCTCAAGCTGCTCCCTGTGTTGCTTTGCACCTCCTGGACCCGAGGGTAAGTGGGCACACTGAGTCCAAAGGAGTTTTAATATACATTTATATCCCTTGATCCAGCTCCAAGAGAGTGAACATGCAAATCTGAGGGTCACTGGGATGTCACTGACCCTGGAGGGACAGTGGGTTTCACTGTCCATCCTGACTTGTTCTGCTCYCACTTCTGATGCTGTTGCCATCTATCTCGCCCTGCAAGTGACACCTGAAGAGGACTTCTCAGGGAAGTACCAGAATAACCCATACTTTATTTAAAACATTTGATTTAAGTAAGGCTATGTCAGAGATGCAGCAAGTGCTTTACATTAGCATGGGACTGATACAAGTAAAGAATCAGGCCTTGCGCCACTGGACATGTTTAGTCATCTTCTGAGTTAACAACTGCTTAAGCATAAGAGGCTSTCTATTTCTTGAACTGTCCTTATTTCTTGAATCAAATTCAAAAAGCAAAGCAGCAGTGATTTGAAGTCTGCTCACTACAAAACTCTATCCAATGAATTTCAAACACTGAGCTGGATATCCAGACTGAGGAGCAATTAACAGATGGGAAACCACAGATAGTGGATTTATCAGTGCTACACACTGATCCTGTGGAAGTTCAGTCTTTCTAAGGTCGCCTGGAGAAAATAGTTCTTGTGCAGCCTGAGAGCAGAAAACCACTAATTCTTACCAACTGGAAGATAAAAAGTTCATTTTTCAACAGCATGAGTCCAACGGGCAGCTGCAAAAAGCAATGCGTAGCAAGTTAAAAGGCATTTGTATGGCAGCTCTGCCTAATCTGCTTGTTGCTGGAGGCAGTACTGGGGGAAACTGAGGCTAATTCTTGAAAAAAAAAAMMMAAAAAACAAAAAAACTTTTCAGTTTAGTTCTGAAATGTGCTGTTTTCYCCAAGTTAAGTGGTTATGCAAGGAGTCTCTCAACTTGTGAACATAACTGCTATTTTTCAGATTTGATGGAGGAAAAGAAAATGAAACAAGTAGTGTATTTTCCTCTCCTTGCTCCCCCTGAAATAGAAGAAAATAGCCAAAGTTCAGGAATATGGCCAGGCAACACCTGTAAGTACACACGGCCCAGTCCTCTTGCC
The DNA here is from genome assembly GCA_030449065.1 of Oceanodroma leucorhoa. Classification (NCBI taxonomy): domain Eukaryota; kingdom Metazoa; phylum Chordata; class Aves; order Procellariiformes; genus Oceanodroma; species Oceanodroma leucorhoa. The sequence goes on from JASVER010000039.1 coordinate 6,062,552, forward strand.
CGTACCATTCATATGCTTTGACCTACATGCTGGCAGGTGAGCATCAGCCATCATCCCATGTGAAATGGCACCTTACATGTTGATCTCAGATGTTGAGATGTCTACAGCGTGCATTAGAAAGCCACGTGCTTAAGTTGACTAGAGTGATGCACGCAGAGCATATGTTTTGCAAGTAGAACTACATGATGCCAAAATTTGTATTAAAATCTGTTTGTTTATGGCTATATTCCTTCTTTTCAACCTGGGAAACTAAAGGTCATTGGCATTYCCCCTTGGTTTTCTGCCACGCAGTCATTCCCTCGTCTCTGCTGGCATCCTGCAGCTTGCCCTTTGAAGAGAGGTTATTGGGCAAAGAGTGGAGGTCCAAAGCTGCGATTGCCAAATAATAGTTTGCGCTGAGGTCAATGCAATATACATTTTTCACCTGATCACTCAAGTCAAACAGGCTGGAGAGYAGAGATTCATGCAGGCATTTTTCCTCCCACAAGACTTACTTGGAAGAGTGGTTATATCAGCTCCATGCTTTGAGCCCAAATGATTGTACACTGCATTTGTCAGGCTGCCTGAATCGTACTCCCTCCAGCTCCCTGTGCAGTTTCTGCCTGTGGGGAACAACCTGTGAAGCTGTACCCTTCGGCCTTTTCCTACGGTCTGTTCTTTCAGGGTGATGCTGGCACTCTTCCCTACCGTGGTAAAAACRGCGCATGTGTTTTGGGGATCCCAAAGCAATACTGTTCACTGCAGTGCACTGGGAACTTCACCTCCTGGGTAGCAGCAAAGAAAGAACCAATTGTTCCCAGGCCAGCTGCAAAAGGGGTGCTAGCTAAAAAAGTCACGAAGTACAGACACGATGTCTCACTGTGCCTGCTATTATGGTTATTTACTATTGCCTTCTTTCAGTCACCATAAATCTCAGCAGAAAGGGCTTAGTTAAGATATGATTAGGTTGGGATTATTGCATATGAGATTCTTACTAGGGCTTATAAAYGTGACAAACTCTGAAATATGGTTTCCACAAAAAAGGAGAGGGAAGGGAGGGAAGTGGTGCTTTTACTGAAACATATCACAATTCCCTAATTACTCCTCTACACTAGTGACTCTGAGTGGTGGGTAATAACAATTAAAGAAACATTCTCTGTCCTGCCCTCTTATGCCTCCAAACTTATATTCTCTTCAGGACTCAATTTAACAGCAGCTGCAGAGTCAGATTTGAACGAAATTAGGCTGATTTAAGAGCCTGCGTGGAGGACTGTAACAAAGGGAGACAGCATTGTACAATTTTAGAGATTAATACCCATTGCTTGTGCTTTACCACCAGGAATCATTAAGAAGCTAGAASTGACCAACCATTTCTTAGTGAAATATCTTTGGACACAGAAAATATCCAACACAAGAGCCTTCCAGATGCATTCTCTCTTCAAAGCCTTCACTAAGGGCCATGACACTCATCTCTTCCATACTCCTGCAATGCATGCTTTAAGGTCTGAAGACAAGTGAGATTATTCTTCTACTAAGCATTATTGTTACTTCAGCTTGGGAAGTAGCAATTGTTACTCCAGCTCATCTGGACAACACTTAAATGTCTTAACATGGGAAAAATGTCATCTACTTGTAGAGACAGATAAAGTGACTCATCTTGTACAGTTTAATACCAACAGATATTCTCCTTAAACCCCAGCTTKGCCTAAGCAGCCATGCAAAAGACTGTTGACTTCTACAATGGGATTCTGTAAGAATGTATGTTAATATAAAGAGTATGGCAAAGCAATAACTTATGTATTGACATGTTGAAGGAAATAGTTTTCTTTTCTCCTAGAGTTGGGATGGAGYCAACCAATAGCCAGCTCTTCCTATACCTTCTCCATAGATTTTTTTTTTTTATTAATAAGAGTAAAAGAACATAATAAGCAGGTATTTAAGATGTGTGAATCTGTCCTCGCCAGCTCCTTTTGATCATGGTGACCTCAGTTTGCTATGCTGCATTTAACAGCCCTACACCCTTAACCCCCTGTTGTTTTGAAATATTAGCCACTGGGGTCCTGGGACTAAAACATAGAAAGTTTTCTGCTTTGACTTCTTGCCAAAACCATTAAAATATTCTCTGCACTGTCACAGCTTGTGCCACCTCCCAGGGGAGTTGATTTAAAAGTAAATTACATGTAAGTGTCAGATGAAAAGAGCTTCATTATCTAATTCTTCCTACACCAGCAGTTCTTTAAATTGCTTACTAGGGACAGGAGACAATTAGTCCTGTGTTTGAAATGAGAAGTAATAAGTATCTGTCATTCCCATTAACCACAATTATTTTTTTKATATGCAAATAAAATTGCTTTCTAGAGAAGTTAGATGGGTCAGCCATGTCTACATGGGCCCAGGTGCCAAGAGTGCTTTGGCCAACTCTGAGCACACTCAGCCACCTTGGGTTTCAGAGGCTGTTGACTGAACTAAGTGTCTTACAGCACAGTCTGCTGATTGAATCAGCATTGCAATAATGAGAGAAAAACTGGAAGTCCTTCATCCCTTTCCAGTAGCTACAAGTACACAAATGTTTCCATGGCACCAACTAGCTTCCAAACAGATTTCAGAAACACCAGTGAGGGCCCTGAAGTCAGTAGGAGACTTCCTCACTGAAACTGGAATTGGCACAGCTCTTCCAGGCAGCCATCAGGACACGGGAGCTGATGCCAACAATGCAGCATTAGCAGTGATTGACCAAAAACCCACTTTCCTCAGTCCCTGCTGAGAAACCCTCATTCTGCCCATCATTCAGGCTCCCAGTGTGGTCACCTTTTCAGAGGGGCTCTCACTTGACCCTTACCACCAGATTTAATTTAAATCTGTACAGTATCTAAGATATTCCCATTCTTATCCATGCTTACAGGTGAAATTCTCATTGCGCCAGGTCAGGATCGAAGAGCAAATTGAACTAATACAAGCACAGACAGTCCTGCCCAGTTCATGTCATCCCAAATCTTATTGCGAGAGCTCTTAGCCTGCCCTTTGAATCACATCACCCGTATTCTTTATATCACTTCCTTTGCTTCCTCCTCCTCCTGGATCTGCCTGCCTTTCACTAAAGTAACTTTGAACTACCGACAAGATAAAAAGAGGCTTCCCTGGGGTAGCAGACAAGTTCAGTGCAGAAGTTAACAGACTTGTTCCCTTTTGCAAAGGAGCCAAGATGTTCCTCAAGTTCCAGAGCTTGTGTATGGTATCTTCTCTACAGGGCTCAGCATGTGTTAATCACTCAGCTGGTCTGTACGAGACATTTTTCTCAAGTTTGTAAGCTCTGTCGTGGTTATATATGACCTTTCCAMATTAAGTATTTAAAATGCAATGTAAACAAATCCTTTTAAATCTTCATATTGTGCGTACAGAGTCTCTCTGGGACAAACCTTGAAACCGAGGTCAAAACTGGGCACCTGAGTGTCACCTGGTTCTCACAGGCGGCTCGTGCATCTGAGCAACAAGGGCATATAGTTGCAGGGCTGTTTTAGTTACATTTTACTGCCTCGCTGCTTCCTTTGCTTTCTTCAGTGTTCAGGGTTACAAGATTACTACTTCCATACAAATCATTCTGCATAAAATACTTTAAACAGGAGGCTGATATTTTATGAGGTGCAGAACAGACTTCGCTGAACTGATGACATATCTGATTCTATGGTCAGTTGTTAAACTTGCACACTGTAAAACTAGCAGAGAGTCAGTAGTGAGAAATACAGGCCTCTCAAAGCACCAGCTTTAAAGCAAACTAACAAAAAGGCAGTATCTGCTGGGAGATACAGTTAAGAATCCAGACACACTGGATTTATTTTTGGCTCACCCAAATATACACAGGAAGCTTTTGCAAAGTGATTAGGGCTCATTAAACGAAACACTTAAGAACGAACTTAAGTAATTTATCTAATGGGGATAAACTTGTTTGTGCTTACAGTTACTTTGCCAGAACAGTGCCACAGAATTATATTTATCTTCTTCCTTAAGCCAAGAACATTAATATTTAAGGATTGCAAGACCAAGTTTAGTGTCAATGCCACTCTGAGACACGGCAAAGGTCAGTACCGTAGAAGGGACCATTGAACAGAGCAGGACATATAAGGAAAGCAGCAGTTTGCATTTGACAGCTTTGCCACTGCATGGTATTTACTTCTCTCTCATGAATAAGATGAACCTCCCCTCCAGGTCAAAGCTGGCTTAAGCCCAGAATGGAGATCTTCACACAAATCTCTGCTATGCACTCACCGTCAGTGTCTGTTTTGGAGGTTAAATGGAAGTATGGGGAGAGAATGAATGTGGTTACTTTATATGAAAGCCACTTGTACATTCTAAAGCTTCCAAATACAATGAGTAAAAGCCTCGGTCACGACAATTGTGCTTAATATGGGCACTGATGTTAAAGTTACCTCAGTTCTAATACAAAAATTCTGATGTCGAGTGGAAAAGTAATATTCAGTAGTCAGTTTGCATCTCCTTTAATACACCTGGTACAACCTTTAGAAATGCATTTCCCTCCCCTTCTATCTTTCTGAAGCTCCAAAATTTTGGGCTTTAACTARTAAGCATATTCCTTTGTTTCTTAACTAATTTCTCTGAAAACAAGGCTTACGGCACTATGCTCTGATAAAGTCCCCAAAAGCAAAGGGAAGGAAGTCTTAAAGATAAAGGTCTTTCAGGTTGCATGAAAAAATGGCTAAAGGAAAAGCTGCAGTATTAGCCTACAAAAGCAAACAATAGAAAACTATTTATTCATGTCAAGGGTCTATCAGCAAGTAAACAGCACTAGCTCTGCCAGCGTACTAGCAAACCTTATTATGCCTGCCCTAATTCTGCCCTACCTCATTGCAGGCACAAGGGTTGCTTGAACAGACTGCAAGTCGTCTGCTGTTTTTATGAAGCACACATGGGTACCAGGATAACAYGAACAAGATTTTTTTTTAATTTGTGATTTGAAGCTAAGATTTGAACAGATGTCTCTGGAGATGAGCATCCATTGTGCTACTCCTCTGCATATTACATAGGTCTCATGGGAATGTGCATTTTGAGCGGGAAGTCAAACCACTTTTTTTTAATAGGTTTTTAGAGCTAGGACAGGCGCCTCCTGTATCACTTCCCTCTCCCTACTCCTTCCCCCAAGAAAAACCTGTAGTCCTGCCTCCCTGTCCCTCAACTTCATTGTCTGGATAAAGTTAACTAACAGAAAATACTACACTTCATATTGCAGATTCAGACCTGAACCTGACTCCTGTGTTTCACAGTTAAAACTGGRCCAATTCTGCACACAATTGTGTATATTTTGTAGTTCACACCATTCATCTGCGTGGGAGTGTGTAAATCTTGGGTGTCAAACTCCTACCTCATGCACGCAAGCATTCGGTATTGGAGAACACTCAGGAGTGAATGTTCTTTTAATAAATTACAGTTTTCATCACAAGCCCTAGAAAAATTGGGGAAAAAAATTGTGTGGCTTTACACGGACACTCAGGTTAATTGRCATTTTGTCTATAAAATAGTTAACATACAGTTTAGTAGTTATTTTAGAGAACTGCTACAGCCTGTTGATGAAAGATRTGCATAAAGTCTTTGAAGAAATTGCATTTGGGAAACCACTCAGGGGAAAGAATCCAAACAGAGGCAAAGCTGACTGGATAGCCCTGTCTATTATGGGTGCATTCACCCAGGGAGCACCTCTCCTGACATCCCATCACAGAGAACCAGCACACTCCATCCCTGCATGCTACAAAAATTTCCTACGAAGAGTTTGCTCAACTGTTATCTCTGGTTTCCACAAAAGCTTGAAAAGAGACTGTTGAAAGCTTGTTCCGTTATCTGTGCTTTACACAGCCTGGTTGCTCAGCCTGCTTACCTATTCCTTCCTCTCTCTCAAAATAGAGCTCAAGTTGATATGAAAATAGCATACCTTTTTCAGAGGGGGTGCAGGATTGGTAAGGCATTGGGAAGGAATAAGGAAAGCTGAAATTACAGTGAACTGGCTGTATATTTGTGTTTGAAAGGCTTCAAGTAGAGACTAATTAATCCCATTGTTGATGCTAATATAGTTCTTTTTCAAGATTCACAATTCAGTGCTCCAAGCAAATTTACCTTTGATCTTTAGCTCAGAGAAGATGATTGAAGTTTTCATCAAATGCATTTGTCTGCCCTTAGGCTCATGTATGGACTGGGGCAGGGCAAGAGGACATGCAAAGTATCACCGTGGCAGAAGGGAAAAGGGAACTAGAGGGTTTGCTGTCAATGAGGGCAGAGCTCAGTATAGCTCCTGTGATCCTTTTGCTTTCCTTCAAAATAGCTGCATAGAGACCAGGAAGGTGGAGAGTCCAGTAGATCATGCAGTGTGCAGCTTTGTAGTTCTGTCAGCCTTTGAAGGCTGCTCCCATTGCCATGCTCACTTTGCTCTGCTACCTCTGATTAAAAGATTCTTCCTTCCTTGCTTATCCCCTCCAAATAGGATTAACCCCATGTGCAAGATATGAAAGCCCCCACTTAACAGGCCTTCTTGATCCACCACCTGGCAAAAAATAAATGACTGAGCATCTGCCTGAATTTCTGCAGGTGTCTCTTCACCTTTAGCCAACCCAAACCTTGAGCAGCCCTTGCTCGTCTGTTCCCTGTAAAGGGCACAGACACTGTGAATCCAGAACTCAGCCTTGGCCTGGTGACATCCTCTAATTCACTAAGTATGCTCTTTAATTGCAAGCTGGCACATATCACCTTCCCCTGGCATTCAAGGACCAGCTTTGGCACACTGGGCAGCCTGGTCTGAGAGCATGAGGCTTATCRGGAACAGGAAAGTGGACAAAGATATGGGCTGGAAGGATTGTGACTATCAGTAAGGCATGGAATATAAGCAAGCACTTAGGAAAAGCCAAGAGCACATACATTTTGTGATCTTTGTGTGTCCAACACTGGCCTAACTCCACTTCAGAGAAATGTTAATAAAAAACAGGTTAAACTCCTTAGGTTATGTAAACTTCTCTGCCAAACAACATAAATCCTTTTGATAAGGTGCTAGCTGTGGTAACAACTCCCAGCTTCTTTTCCTTACAATGGCACTCAATAACTATTCATAACCAGAGTGTTACAGCCCTTACAATCTTTAAATAAAGATGTGCAAGTCTGAATTGCCATGAGCTTGGTGCACTCCATAAGCTATCTGCCCAGGGACAGGTGCTTTGCAGGGTGGCTGAGGACATCATGTTCCAGCCAACTTGACATCCCACCAAGCTGCTTAATGATAAACTAATACTATTAAGCTGCCAGGTATGTGGTGTCCCCATATGCCCTCAGGAACACTGSTGTCTGCAGGCAGTGACACTAGGACAACCACTGTCTGGATGACCAGTCCCAGGGTGTTCCCCAAAGGATGGCACAGCCAYCCTCCTCATGTCTCTGCAGCCATTGCTTTGTTTAGACTTGAAAATGCACTTGAACCCTTTTTGCTTTATGCCACAGGGGCTGCTTTTCTGAAATTCTCATTTCAAGACAGACGAGATCTTTCAGTGCCATCTGTAAAAGAAGCTCAGTTTGAGGGGACAATATTTTTCCTTTACTTTTTTTGCAGTGTATACCYGTAAAAGTTATTGTCTGCTTTGGAGGAAGCAACAGTCATAGATGTAGTTAGTCAGACCAGGTCTTACCACAGCAGTATTGAACCTTGCTTAGGCTTTCTGAACACTAGTACTCTCCCCATTTAGGTTTAATGACTGTCAGAGGAGGAACATTTTACAGAGCTTTGAAGAAAGCAATCCATTCATACCACYCACTTCCCTGCAGCCTTGATCACACTAACCAGCACTCATTTATGTATGCAAAAAGTCACAAATAGGTGTGTGAGTTACTGGCTAGCAACAGAGATTAGGCACAATTTATGAAGGAGCAAAACAATGGGTTTATCATACCATATTGGGCATCCAGATCTATGGTAGCAAGATTCCACTGCTGGAATTTTGGATGTTTTAGGGGAGCTCTTAGGCCATGAGACAATATATTATCTGATATACCTAAACTCAAACAGTGTAAACTGCATACGTGAGATTAATCAGTGTACAAAGATGACTCTACACTGCCAGCAGAATCTGAATTTGTGACATCTCTGGTTTTTGAAGTGGTGCATTTCACAGTCTAAGGGCTCAAAAATGCAAGTGAATTACTGAATTACCACCTGTAAGGCAAGCTGTCATCCTGTGTAGAAAGCCAACAGTTTAAGGCACAGCTACAAACAGAAGTCATAAGCTTGCTAGCATTTTAGACAGGTCCAAGAATTGGCTCAAGGTACAATATAACCCATGTTTCCAGTCACCTTCAGCGGCCATAAGTCAGCCTCTGTGGCATTTACAGCCAGTTTCTTACACTCCCGCAGTGCCAAGAAGCTGTAATGCATCAGATGATTTAGCTTAAAGGTTACCTCAGCAAGATCCCGATCAAAGTCAGCCTCTAAACATCTAGAAAATTCTTTCTGACTTGCTCTATGATACCACCACAAACATGTCATGTGAGATCACTCAGCCTCATGTGACATGAACATTGTTTTCACAGGTCACACCCCACCCACTGTGCTTCAAAGAAAGGGTTCTCTGCCTCTTCGCAAGCCTGGAGAAACTAATTCCAGTTATCCACTCCAACACAAGACATTTACTGAGCCTTTATCAAGCCCAAAAGACTAAGTCATTGCTCTCTGCCCCATTGTCTGTACMTGATGACTGTCTAGTTTTGCCTGTAAATTTTTGAGTTCTGTCTATAGATACACAACTCCTTTTGCTGCAGCAGATACTCAGCTCTGGGCTTTCAGGTCCATGGGCTCCTGTTGCTGGTAAAGCTCAAGAATTTTGCTGCCTGGYGTTACTGTACCCAGCACTGAGTGAYTGGACCCACAGYTTATAGCACATGACTTGTTCAGTTTACTTCAGTTCCACYTAGTCCTCCCCAAACTTTCTTGGTTTTAGATGTTATCATGGTTTTAATCTTTCCTTATCTCTGCCCCACCAGATCCTGGCCTTCACCTTCCTTTCTCCTTACAAGGTTCCCACACAAAGCAGGGAGCCCTAGTAAGGCAGGTTGATCAGTGTTAGTTTTCCATCAGAGCMGCTTTTTAATTTAGCATAAGCTCCAGCACAAAAAACATGCTCTACTCAGGGATGTTGCTGCTGCAGAGGGATTAGGGCAGTCCTGCATGGCCTGGGTCAAGTTCAAGCTGGGGCTTAAGAGCACCAACACTACCTGGGAACATGACAGACATTTCAGCCAATTTCACAGCCGCATTCCCTGCACTCAAGTGTTGAGTTTTGTGAAAGCATAGGTTTGCAAGCAGTCATTGAAGGCTTCTGACATGTGAAGTATGGTATAAAAATTCATCAATGAGAGAAAAAAAACTCCAAGTAGATCTGTAGAAACAGATCGTACTGTGCGTGACCGTGACCAGGCTGGCAYGTGGCTGCCTATTTAGATCTGGAATGGCCCAGGAAAGAAAACTTTGTTAAGATGATTGCATTGACTGCCGAGTCCCAGAAGAGCCCTGGTATCAGCCTTGGCCATCCAGGACTGCTCTAGATTTGTCCTGCTGTCTTGTGGGGGAAGAGGTCTGTGCTCATTTTCTGGCAAAAAGGCAGGACAAGGCAGAGATGAAATGTGAAGCTTCTTTGCAGAAATAAATCAGCCAATCAGGGTCAAGCTAGAGGAGTCGCAGAGATGATTATGGATTATTTTATCAAAATGCAAAGGGCTGACAAGTAAAAAACAYCCAGGATGTCAAAGGACTGTCACAAATACACAGAACTTATACTGTAGATGGGGTATCTTGGGGTGATTAATGCAGGAGTAATCTGCTGCCAGGCTTGCAAATTGTCTGCTGCTTTATAGGCTCAGTCACTTATAGCCTCTGCCAGACCTTGGCTCCATATATGTACTTTGAGATGCATTAGAAGACATTATAGCACTGTAGATTTGCCCAGCAGAGTTAGACCTTAAACTGTGATCCCAGCTCCGGGGAAATTGCATTTTGAGCCAAGCTGAATAAACACAGCATGAAGAATATAGCACTTCGGAAAGGGATTTTTTGGTGGTGAGGAAACAGGACCGCTTTAAAAGATTGGATGGAAAGAAGGATAGATACATAGGACAGTGCTTAGTAGATGAGATCTTTCACTAGGYTGGTTCTCAAGTGTACCACTACTACAGGTCATGCTTTTATACTCCCTGGAAGCTTATGCCTAAAGCTGCAAAGGCTTTAAAATCCAGATGAAAATTCAGTCAAACTCTCAAAAAAACCCCATCAAWAAGTCAATATAAGAGGCAAGCCTCTTGCAGCTTTTAGTTCAGCTGTGATGCCACTTCCCCTGGATATCTATGCAATCTGCAAAAAGCACAGTCTCRTGGCTGGTGGGCACCAAGTTGTCCTGCTGGTGCTGGACAGGCTGTGRTAGGGAGGGGCTTTGATTAGTGCAGTACTGCCTTGCCAACCTTATAGAAACTGGGCACTTTCAGGGAGATGAAATGCAGAGCAGGCTTCATTTAAAAAGGGCTTTTACAAGTGGTGCATGCACTAAATCCAGCAGGATACCAGGATTTCCCTGCAACTACCTGCACTTCTTGGTGAGAATTGTGAACCAAGGAACAGTAATTCTGAAGATCATTARTTTTGCAGAGCTGAAGACGGAACTACATCCTGCTCCTGTTTAATGGGGAGGTGGGGGCTTGCCATTGCCTTCACCGGAACACAGTTCAAATGCTCAGCCCTTGATGTCTTTGATTTTTCACTACCTGCCTTGAGCACACTTTGGAAGCACAATGATTAAGTGATACTCTTATCTGTGGTGCAGATAGACAAAGGGAAGGCATCTAAGGATCTAAGTCCTATTCATGGGAACATCTAAATCCTTCAGACAGCTTTAAAAAGAAACTGAAGCCTAAATACCTAGTTATTCAGTTCTGGAGTTCAGGCTGAAATCACAAGGGGATTCATTCCCATCCTTGTGGTCTTTCTGCTAGACCACACTGCCTCCCAGTTAATTAATTCTATTGATTTGTTTGTTTTTATCGGCCTTTCCACACTCAGCAGTTGTTTAGGACTGACATGGGTAATGCATTTTTCCAGTTAAATTGATCCTACTTTTTATATCCTTTCATGCACTTATTTGAAATTTTCCTGCCAAGTGTTTTAATGTTTTCAAATTGAATGTTGATTCATATTATTTAAAATACCCTGCAAGAGGGGAAAATCTGTGTAGCAGAGTAACTAGTAAAATGGGCTCTTTAAGCCTGATTAATGACCAGTGAGGGTAAAGCACTTCCCTCCAGCAAAATAAACAAAACAACCCAGACCATTACATATAGTGGTACCTGCTGAGGTGGAATTCAATTGCTTCCATAGGGCCATAAYAAAACCCTTATCTGTCTTCCTGCTCCTTTTCCAAAGCTACTCAATTTGGTATCTAACCAATTTAGGTCGATGAATTTGTATTTTGAGTGGTATGTCATGGTGGCTGTTCCAGAAACCACTGTACCTTACCCACATGGAGCCAAGTCACTCCTAATGGCCAGGCTGAAAGCAAGTAGCTTTGTGCACAGCAGTGGCATTGGCCTGTAGTTGAATCATTATGAGCTTGAAGTAATGAATTCTGTCTCCATTAGCAATAACTTACTCCTGATGGCAGCTGTTGTGAGAAGTCTCCACGCATATTTAGCAGGGGAGTATTCAAGGGCCTTGAAATATCACAGGGTAGCTTAGTGTGGGTGATTGGGTTTAGAGCTTCTGCTGATGGGTTTATGCCCCATAGCCTGGAGATTGCCCATCTGTTTAGCAGCTAACCAGCCCCAGCCAGCCCTGTCTAGACAGCCACATTAAGTTCTGGATGGGACTAATCAGTTTTGGAAGTAACTGTGGGCAGCTGCCACTCACCAGGATTTTTAGAGGCAGACCATGCTGTCATTCAGTGATGCTCCTCTGTAGACAGTGAGATGGGAAATAACTTACCAGAGGGAGTTTGAAGTCTAATTATTTCAAACATATTACTCTCTGCTCAGTGGGAGGGAGTCTTCCCCTTCCTGATTTGCCCTTGTTTGGTTTATTTACACTCCCTCTAGTTTCCTGGTCCTCTGCTATTTTTTAAATCCAGTGATCCTGAAACAAGGTGTCACGCTGATGTTACCTCCTTCTAGCTTTGACGCCTGGGTTCTGATGGCTAACTTGAAATGGCACCAGGTTTTAGAACAATATTAGGTCAGTGGCTACAACAGCTTCTGCTTGGAAGTGGTCACCTCTTCACTTCGAGAGACCACAGTGCAGCCCATATACAGACATAACAACATAGCTCCCTGGCTGTACCTTGTATGGAGCTAATTCAGGAGAGGAATATTCAAGATGACAAGATGGACAGCATGTCAAAGCATTGCAATCCGCAACAGCACCTTTCTCTGAACAGCACTGACATCTGTCTCCGAGAAAGTAGCATTAGAAGAAGCCTGTCCCCAGACTGTACATATCAGCGTGCATAAATAAATCCCATGAATACAAGCTTTGTCAATCTTCTTGACAAAGATCACAGCCTTTAGATAAGGAGCCCAGCCAAAAGCACATTTCTATTCCTTTCTTCATCATTAAACTTGATAGCTCAGTGGTAGGCAACTATTCAACAAGATTAAAGTTTGAAGCAAAATGAAAACTCACACAATGACCACAATACTTTCCTCCCCCCATTTCTTTACATAAACATTTTCTGGTTCAGTTTACAGTAAGTGAACAGCAGTGATACACAAGTGTGATCTCCAATGGAGAAAAATCTCTAGTCCATTTACAATGAAATCTATTATCTCAGGTTGTTCAGGCTCAGGAAAGATTCTTGCCAGGAGGACCTGTGAACAAAAAGCAGTTATTCACAATAGTTTATCAGGTGGGATATCTTTTAAACCTAAATGAGTTTCCGGAGATTTTCATGACTGCATCTCCCTGGGTCTTATGCAGAATGTGGGACTGGATATGACTGCTCTCATTCCGGCCAGGACTCAAACTAAGCCTGACATTTTGGTGAGCTTCCTAAACAGTAGACAATCAGCAAGTCTTAGAAAAACATTTACTGGCCAGGGATAAGAAATCAATTCAAACCTCAGATAACTACCTCAGTCAATGGGTTTGAGTCGCTGACACACCAAATATTTATTTATAAATGCAGAATAAGTAGGATCAAGGGCACCTTGTTGCCAAGTTATTAACAGCAGCAACTGTGAAGCAGTATAGATACACATAGTGTAGGGACTCATTTGTCTAATTTTAGACATCTACAAAGTTGACTGGGGAGGGCAGACACATCTGGCCTGCTTTGGAGGTCTCTGTTTGATTAAACTGAATTGTTCCACAGGAGAGTCTTCTCCAGTGATAGCTATAAGGGAGCCCAGTATTAGACCTAATGAGCTGTCATACCAGATGAATCCACCTCTGCAAATTAAAAGCTCCTCCAAAAGGATCTTCTACTACATAGCTTAGTATTTTTAGTCTGATCTATGATGTGCACCAGCAGGTACACTCCTGTTAGTGTTTCTTTATGAAAACATACRTTTTCCTAAGGCGAAGACAATTCCCTTGCAGTACAGTTATAGGTCACCTCCCCACCCACTTCAGGGAAGTTTGACTACATCTCTCATTAAAAAGTCTCTGCTTCAGTCAGAGCAGCCAATGCAATACGGCTGTGCAGTGGCAACCACAGAGCTGGATGAAAGAGGGTGCTCAAACAACTTCATCGCAAATTCCCTAAGGCCTGACAGTGCCTATGTCAGCAATCATCTTGCTGCATAGATCCTAGAAGGGCCAAATGCATTAGAGACCTCAACCAGAGTCCCAACCACATGGAAGTCAGCTGCTTAGTACACACAAATTTACCCCATTGTCATCTCTTYCAAACATACTACCTCCAAATTGTATTGGAGCATCAGTCAGCGCAAGTAGTCCTCTCCAGAATCACATTACCTCTTGTGAAGAGSTTTCTCATCTGAAGCCTCAGTCGGCATAATTAGTAAACAGAGTTGCTTGCTCTGCAGATCTACAACTTTTTTCCTCAAATTTTAGCATGGCTTTCACTGCTATATTTTAAGCGCTAGTGGAATTTTCCTGTGCTGGATGTACTGCTACCAACTGAAGATACAGCAAAAGGTGGGACACTCCACCCCATGGAGGAATTAATGAGCTGAGGGTAGACGATGGGCACTCACAAAGCAGTAGAGCACAGCTCTCAGCTACTGATTAACTCAAAATCAGAAGTCAAAACTGTCCATTTTGTTAAAGTTTATCTTTAAACAGAGGAGCTCTGTCTTCTCTCTGCACCTCAGTCACCTAAGGTGTAAGTGCAGATACAAGGCCTGTGAGAAATACAGCATATAAGTATCTAGTAGAGGGAAGATTTAATCTTCGGCAGTGTTTGCATTATGACTCCAAACTGCTGTGATACATTACATTTAATATATTCCAAATGAGGTACTGTTGTGCCCATGCCTGAGAGAAAAAAGCARGGAGGAGGAACAGCCAGTGGTGAATCTGGCATACTGCTGGCTTGCTCTAGCCTTGCAACATGTCTTGTTTGCAATATGCAGCAGATGACGCAATATTTCAAAGACATGYTGGTTTCTGAATACATTCTAGCCTACATCCAACAGCACGGAGCTAGCTGCAAGCAGTCACTGCTACTTATATTGTGACATTAAGTCAAAGCATCAGTTCCTTACTTAGTTCACCAATAACACTGAGCACCTCCAGTCAATTTAATTTACTTGAGACTCCTGAKATGAGTGGTCTGCCCACTGTTGATTATGAGTACAATTAAAAGTGACTAGCCCCAAAATTGCACAGTGTCTAAGTCAGACCTAGTTTACTTCTGCCATCCTTTCAAATGTGTCCTAGAATGACTCATGGAAAATAGAAAAGCCTGTTTTAATAACCAAGCTAATAACCTCATCACCAAGAGGCCCATCCATTTCAGTGCTGTGACCTAGTTGCCATGTTTTGACACATCCAACTCCTCACATCTCGAGTTACATGACAGCAGCAAGCCCATGCAAATGCACAAATGTCACCTTCAGAGCTAAAACCTGGGCTAGACCCAGACCCACTGGAAGACATTCAAGAGTAATTAGAATTTCAAAAAAGGCTAAAAAGGCCTGTTCTCATCACATTTTCCAGGTGAGTCACTCAGGGGGCAAAGTCATTAGGGCAGCTGGGCTGCCTGCAGGACCATTTCAATAGACCATATTTTATCTTAAAACCCTAGATTGAACAGCCATTSTTTTTTAATAGGAGTGTGCCTCAAACTGCAAGAGATCAACACAACTATCTCTAGAAGATAACACCTAACATGACCTGGATTACATTATGCTTACTTTGCTCTGAGTGGGAGTGGAAAGAGAAGAGTATGTGCACRGTGGCCAACATGGCTCTTAATGCAAGTGGCAAAGAGCCAACCGCTAATGCTGCAAATGCAGCACATCACCTCTGTGTATGAGTCTGCTGATTAAACAGGTCCCATTTCTTTCTTCTGGCTTTGATATCTAGTTGCACCTTGTCTGAACAGAGCCRTTAGTGTCCTTCTGGTGTCCCGGGACACTAGTCTTACTAAACGTTCAGCTCATGCACCAGTCCTGGCAACTAAAGTCGCATYGACACCGAGTGTGTTGGGAGGCCCACTCCTTCTTGGGAAATCAGATGCAAGAGTCCCTTCTGCCTTTATTTGATTAGATCTTCTGAAAAGGATCTCTACCTCTCACTGGAGCTTGAGAATTGGGAATTGGACAAGAGAAGCTTCTTTTCCATGCAGTACTTTGGACTTTCTTCATTGGCAGCTTTTGCCAGAGCCCTGCACTTTAAGCTTCTCTGCACAACTCCATGCTCCTGAAATGTTGTTCAGGTTGATGTTTATTAACACCCCTTATTAAAGACTTCTAGAATAAAATCTTTCCTAATTAGTAATGCTGGAGTGCCTTTTCCATTATTCATTAGAAAGACATGGGTTAGTCCTTTGCAGCGTCTTCCAGAGAGCAGAGTTATTGAGGTTAGTCTGATACAGTTCAAGTGTCTCCAGCTGCAGCTGTAAATTTCCACTCAGATTTTCTGTCATTCCCCTTCCTCAGAGAATCGTGTGCTCTGGCTGCTAATCTTCCCTGCACATTCCCCCTTGCGTACTGCCCACAGTATACAGGCACAGCATAGGCTTCCATCTGGAAGCACATACATAAGACAAAGCACTAGTTCTYCCACACATGCAACATACTGCAACCTACCAGTGCCTACTCATAAATACAAATATTTTCACACCAGTGCATGGCCTGTCATGTACTTGCATTGTCCCTTTGGAAGAAATTTGAAGGGAGACATGGCAAACACCGATTTGTGCATGCAGGAATTAACACCCCTACACTCAACGTTAGAYGTATCTAAAGACAGTACTCTTCCTCTGGAAATCTTTTCTCAGGTAACAGGTGTTTTGTCATGGGACAAGGCATTAGAAAAGAATTAAGGATGGTAACAAGAAACACCAGACTTCAACAGGCAAAAATAAAGTCTTTAGGCTAATTCCCTAAATTCCCATCCCCATACCAGGTAATTAACTAATTCCCATTCCATCCATAGCTGAAGAGGACAGARCTATCATTCTCCTTTGTGCTAAAAATACTAATTGATCTAAGAAGTGTTTAATGCTCTCCACATACAGAGAAAATGGTGGTGGGGAAAGATGTTTTTCTCTCAGCTCACATATTACATATTCAGACAAGTCAGATGACGAGAGGTAAGTGCAAAGATGGGGGAGGGGATTAGCAATTTAGGAAAATACCTTTTCTGGCAGAGGTGAATAAATTGTTTTTGATATATTCATTCTTCTGGTTCTAACCTATTGGTGGAAGCAATCCACAGGAATAAGAAATACAGGCAGTGGCCATGAGCACCGTTATGCTATCTGCCTATTAAGTCAAATGTGATTTAAGGTAAGCCTTTGACTCGCAGAAAAGCAGCACTGAGGGGAAGAGGATATTTAAAAGGCATTGTAACTTTTTTGCCTCACATACACGTGAATCTTCTGCCATTTTCCGTTTCATCCATTGCATCACAGTGCAGTCTTGCCCAGAGCTAGGATCTGCTGGCACTCAAGCAATATTTACTTGAAGGACCTCAGGAGCCTTTCACTGCAAAACTCATCCTTTTTTACCATAGAAACGGCCTCTTGGAAGGCAACACTAGAAAATCCCTGGGASATGTAATAACAAGGGAGTGTTTCCTCCTGAACCCCTAAACCACAGCAAAGAAGGTGTATGCTCTGATCTTCCCAACTGCTACAGCAGCCTCCCAGTGCCTTCTTTTCACTGAGGAAGGCAGGTTTCCAGTTTGGTGGTCAGCCCTTGGGCTCCTAGGGTCTCATCTGAAATCCAGCTGGGTCAACTGAACGGATCAGGAATTCATAAAGTGTTTTTTCCCACCTTGGAAAGTAATGGTTTGTTAAAATGAAAGCAGATGTCCAAATCGCACCCATTTCTGACAGCTCCTTTTGCTAGGGTTGTGGGGGAGTTTGTGGTTTGATGCTAAGCATCTAAGTACAGTCACTCTTCACCTATAAGGAGCTTGGGCACTTGACAGTGGTTGCTTTTGTACACAATACAGATGCTGAAAATAGCCTGGAGTCAACTAATTGAAGTCCTTCAGCATTTCCCTGGAGCAAAGGGCCCAGTCAGTCACTAGCATCCTCTGCTTGTCATGTAATTATCAAAGAAATTCTTCCCTTAGGCTTCCTCATTTTCCACAAACATCTAGTTTTCCATGTAATCTTGGAAGTAGGGCAGTTTCTTGACCTTGCATCAACACCTGGGGGGATTTCCTGAGCTACAAACACACTCACAAAGCTTCTTCTGCGGTCCTCAGTTACTCCTTGGTTGAACAAAACTCACTGAAATCCATATATGTTTTGACTGAGCAAGAACAAAGGAGTGCAGAATACATTTAAAAGAAATTAAAATTGTTTCTCTGCCACAGGCTAAAAAAAAATCCCCCTTCCCTTGGGTTTGAGTTTGATTTGTWTTTCAATAAAAATAAATCAAAGTGGACAGATTAGTGTGTTTTGAAATGCAAATGTTTTGAAAACATTAAAGGACAAATAACAAGGTGGCATGTTCTCTGTTTATTTTTGGTTATTATTTTTATTTACCCTTTGTTCTTAAATGATCATATGTATCCTATGTGCCTAATGGAAAATTTTGCTCTCTGCAATAATCCAGCTGTAAGAAACACAGTGAGAGTTACTTCTGCAATATTTCCTTACCACTGAACAATGCAAAGCAGCTATTTGAAATACCTATGTAATTTAGGTATTGATCCCAAGGCACAGCTTCAGAAAGCTACTGGGTTGTTTTGTCTGAACCTGAATACAAGTAAATAGCAGTGAACTGTTTTTCAAGTGATACTCAGACGCTGAGTTTTGAGGGCTTGTTTCTGATCTCACTTAACAAGTAAAAGACAGGAGAAACTCCTGAGTCAGTGGTGGGCTTACCTCAATGCAGAAAGGAAAAGCAAAACATGAACCAGACCCAGACATGGTTTTAAGAGGCAGGATGCCATAACAGATGAGGCAACATTGTGGCTSCAGGTTAATGGACAATGGATAGACAGTGCACAAAATACTTGCAGAGACTGCTTAGGACACACTGACCTAAGCTCAGCAGAAGTACAGAAGAGAKATGACCTTCGTGAGTTTCCTCACAAAGCAGTTTTACACAGATAAACATTTCATATTTTAGTTACATTTGTCTGAGGCAGCTACAGCCCTGAATACCCCTCTTATGCTGCTACCAGAAGCCTACTAACACTTGCATAGAGGTCTCCCCACATAGGGCATCCAGCGCAGGAACTGTCAGCTTTACCACAACACCAGCCTCCGACCCACAGCAGATCTCCATCCTCCACTCTAAAGGTCTCACACACATGGAGTAAATCCCCAACATCTTCTACTTGACCACAACTGAGCCAAACATGATGGATTTTTTTTTAATGTGTAAAACTGAGCAAACAAAACTTTTAAGCTGTTTGCTTTTATTTCTTCAAATAGCTTTTCTTAAAGGACTGAAGGAGTGCTTTCTCTTTGCAATGGATCATAAGATCTTATGAAAGCCAAGCAAAGAGAAGGAAGAGAGCCAAAAAGGCTTTCAGTATGTACAAGTGCTGAGAAACAAAGATCTTTCTAAATTCCTTAGACCACTCTGTGTTCCTCCCAGGATAATTTCACATCAGTATTAGAGGGAGGGGTTTAAGCCAAAGTACAGCTCCAGCTTCAAATTCCTCCAAAGCTCAGAGTTATTTAGAGCCTGGCTTTGGGATCCAGTCTCACTTGGAAGATGGATATTTTACAAATTGCAGACCTAGATTAAGTGTTAAATTCAGCTTGAGGCTGTCTAGCAATAGAGATTTGTCTGGTATCATCTGCAGATACTCCAAGGAAGCTGACAAACTTCAGTGAGCTGTTCTAAGAGACTTAACTTATTTCACAGAATATTTGAAATGCTTTAGAGAGAACAGCAATCATTTGTGTAGAGATTAAAGTTATGAATTCAGATCTAAGGAGGAGGGAGAAGCAACAGGAAAATGACCTTGTGGTCACCAATTTTCCAAACTTGGGATATTCTGTCCTGGGAAGTGGTGTAAATTCCAAGTGAACATGTCTTGTAAACAAGAGGATATGCGTTACTGTGTTGATCTAATAAGGTATATTAAATCTCCCTGTGAAGTGTGCCTGGGGTAGGTAAAACACCATTGCTTCTTCTACTGCTATTTACTGTTGCCAGAGAAGCACAGAAAATAATGTTCTTCCATTGGTATGTCAAGAAGGAATTCAGCCCACTAAGTACGTGCCATCTACACACCCATTAGCTTGATTTGGTCCTAAAGATAAAGGACAGTCACCAGATTTGCCTTGTATAGTCACCATCATTACAGCCTCCTTTCACAAAGCAGAATAATGGTGGAAGGCATTTTTAGTAGTCTAGTCTGCCTTCCAGGAATTACCTTCTGTGAGATCAAGCAACAAAGTCCTGTATTATGAGGACTTTAAGTGCTCTATATCACCTTCAGACCGTGGACAACTGCAGTCTGATGGGGAATAGCCGTTTAGGCAGTTCTTAAATGATCTTTTAAGACCCTATTTGCATACTCTGAATATATAATATCTGGACATCTGAAGCTTGCTATGCAGTACCAATTTTTCTAACATAAATGAAATTTATGTAGAAGTTGAGAACATTAAACTTGTCACTGCAGCTATACAGCATTTCTCAACCATCTCAAGTGACATGGAAAAGCCAAAAGAGCTCCCTTTCCATATTATAGCTCCAGGCAACATTAAAGGAGACTGCCTCGCAATGCATAGCGCTCACCATCCAGATCCTCAGATGTGCCCACACTCAGCCCTATGCAAATCCATGGCCACTAAGTACTTGAGTACCCATGAAGGTCCAASTCCTTATTAGCTAGAGACAGACCGGCATTTGTAGGTGCCAAGACCCTCACTTCAAGTAACCACAGGCATTACAGTCACAATAATGCCACTGAAATAATAAAGGTGCTGTTCAAAAGCTGAAAACCACGAATTTCATGTCTATAAATGCTCTCCTTACTAAGGACATGCCACATCCCAGAAGTGGTATTGAATACTATGTTAGTTAAAATTCAGAAATATGCTGTTTACTACACTTTCTAGGAAGCACTGTCACCTTGTACTTTAGACATAGAATTTAGAAATGCAGCTACGAAGATTAAATGCAACTTAAAGGTCAAATCAGGGCTTCGCTCCATACAACAGCACATTGAGAAGGCAGCCTCCACCAGTACTCCCAGCTCTTACAGCACTTGGCTCTTTAACTTCCAGAGCAAGGCCCTTTAACTTCACCTGGAGAACACAGAAAAGAATCATTTTCAACAAGCAAATCACATTTTAAAAGCCGTTCTGGTACATTATGGACTCAATTCTCTTCCTTTTCTTTTACATATCTTTAAGTGGTGTTTAGCACAGCTGTGCTAGGCTGGGTGCAATCCGTCTATCAAGAGAAACATACTGACATTGAACTGTAGCCCTCAAGAATTAAATGTGTGCATCATGAGAGCTTGCACTGGAGAATGAGTAGAGGAGCCTCTGTCCTCTGCAACTGGAGCATAACAGGGACAGTGTAACACTGAAGTACAATTGCGTTTTATAATATCTTTTCACTGATGTAAATACCAGACTGTCATGAAAATTGGCCAGTAGTTTGATATACCAACAAGGCTGAGATGATGAATATGTTTTATAACACTTATGTTGAATCCATTACCTTTTAGGATAATGCAGCATCACAAGAAGCAGCAGTTACTACAGCACATAAGACACTTTCTGAACACTAAAACTTTTGGAAGGCAGCCCCAGTAGCTTTTTCTTTCCAAATGTATTTTCTCTTTATGAATTCAGTAGAGAGTATCACTTGCCTAGTTTCAGCAAAACTGCAGCCAGATGTCAGCTTTGATCTCATCACCACATAACGAGGACAGATAAAGGACAAATAGGTTACACTGCACTTCAGCAATAGGAAGAATTAACTTCACTGTTCCTTGCAGCACCATCTGGGTTTGGCAAAGTTAATTCTCATCCGTGTCAAGAGTTCATTCAAGGAAATAATTTTGTTTTCCAAATGCTATTCCTTCCTGTTTCTTCTGGATATGTAATGCCTGATCCCTTGATCTACTCCTTCTGTCATCATTATTCATACTTCAAGCATCTTAAAACAAAAAGTACTGCAGACAACTGCTAGAATTAGTGCAAGACGTATAAAGCACATTTTTTAATATGTAAAGTAACATGCTGTGATGTATTTCTCATCAAGACTGAAATGAAAGGAGAGGACCACAACTCCCTAGTCAGAGCTACAGGCCAGGAAAACCAGGATCCTTCATTTCAGATCTGTTTTCTGATGGATGCCAGACACCTGGCAGACCTTAGCCTCCCTCCTGTGGAGGGGAGTCAGCCACACACTARCTCCTAACACCCCAGAGACAAAAATTGCCCAGCAGCACTTGAAGATCAAGCACTACAGAAACACAAAGCATAACTACTTCACCAAACATGGTGAAGCTCTAAAGCAAACAGGTCACAACTGCTCCATCCACCCAATTCTCAGTCTTCTCCACCAAGAAGCCAGTGGGTCACCAACTCCACCCTTAGATGTACACTGCATTTCAGAGTCTCCAAAAGCTGAAGGGTTTCAACCACCCATCACCTCCTCACCCAGATACCTCTTGCAGTACCTTTGTGTTGGTAGTTGCCTCCACACAGCTGAGCAGTTTTTGTAGTGCAGCAACWCATCATCCCACAGCAACTCCTGCAGTAGCTCAGACTTTCATCAGCTGCCCTGGGCCACCTTGCTGGTTTATATACTGACTGTAGGGTGGAGCTGGAGGGCAGGTAGTTCCCTTAAAGGGCATGTTGCACAGTAGAAGACCTTCCTTGTGCCAGCAGGGTCATGGGTCCTTGCAACCAGACCCTTCCAGAAATGTTTTGTTACTGGCAGAAAAAAGTTATTTTGTTTTCCAAAAAAATATTTTAAGAAAATTATATAGAAATTGGTTGCATTTTCCATTCATATTATTATTAAATGGGGGTGTGTGTGTGTGTTTTAAAAATATCATTCTTGGTAATAGTAAGACCTTCTTTCTGGATGACTTAACCAATTGTTATAGATTATATTTATTTTATTTTCACTTTCATA
The DNA here is from genome assembly GCA_030449065.1 of Oceanodroma leucorhoa. Lineage (NCBI taxonomy): Eukaryota > Metazoa > Chordata > Aves > Procellariiformes > Oceanodroma > Oceanodroma leucorhoa. Next base: position 6,085,313 of record JASVER010000039.1, read on the forward strand.
TCTCTAATTTTTTGTTTCAAAATGTACAACACTGATGTCTAGATGATATGTCATATCATGTCAAATAAATGTTCTATGATCTTCTCATACTGAACACATAGTAGGCATGACAGATAATAATATAATTTTTCATCAAATTTATTGTAAAAATCTTTAAGGACAGCTGCTAATTAGCAGAGATCTAAACCACCGTATTTTTTAGATCAAAGTGTCCCCTATTTAAGTTTGTAATGAAATCACCTAACACTTTGAAGAAGAAAAAAAGTATATTAATTAGAGAAAAAAAAGTTGTCAATGTCTGTGGGTTAGCCTGCGATCTTTTCTCTTAGTGCAGTTCTACGGACTTTTAATTTCACTGGAAAAGCTGACATATCCAAATTTCCAGGGAAATAGATTTCAAAGTTTCAAGTTGCTCTTGTAACTTATTGTAACTTACTCCACTTGTGGTTGCTCCATCCTTATTGATTCCAGACGTCGAAAGACTTCATCTGCAAATGCAAGTGACAACCACGTTTCCTGCACCGTCATTTCTGCCAAGTACCCAACAGGTTTATTGAACAGTCTTCATGTCATTGCATAAAGTCTTAAAATATGATAGCGTCAGGGACGTTCTCTGCCATGTTACGTCGCACTGCAGCAGTTAAAATAAATGGAGAGAAGACAGGAATAAGACAAATCTAAAGTTACGTTCTCCCGAATGGAACACATATCTGGGGCGCTTGGCAAGGCGCAAAGATCATGTTTGTGGTTCCTGGAAATCTGTGGGAGTCCCACTGCTGAGAACTTGACCCAATGCATTTTATGTTGTTGGAGACATATGTTTCATTTCTCCTGCTGTGAGCTTGATGGCATGGTGTGGCTTTGCACTTCTTCTCTCTTTCGCTTGCTGTCACAAGGAATATGTACAATAGCTTAGAAAGTGTACCTTGTTATGCGGTAGGTGTGTGTGTGAGAACACCAACACCCAATGGGAAATCACAAATCTTAGCGGGGGCGGGGGGAAAAAAAGGTTCTCTACAGATATTTTAAATGCATTTATTGAGGATGTCAATCCACACACAGAGGTGCCAGATCTGAAACCAATTCTGACAGTGCTGTGAGTTTTCCCCTTAAGGTACAGCAGTTTTGCAAGATGAGATGATATAAAGCAGCTCAGGATTTTAGGTGAATGGACAGCATTGTGTTAGATATTTGACCCAGAAATAGTTCCATAATATTTGAGATGGCTATGCTGTATAGGGTGGGCAAATTATGATGAGAAAGCGTGCTTGCCTCTATAGTCATAGGAGGGTTTTTAGCACTGAAGCTATGTTTGATCTCACTTCTACTGATGTTAACTGCTTTTATAGGTCATTTCATTATTGCCTTATTGTAGAAGATTGGACTCATTAATATGCAGCAGCTAAAATCCTTTGCATTTTAAAATGCTAATTTTTAGGTGTCCATATGGCAGTAAACTCAGGCTTTGAGCCATCCATCCATATCTTTATATGTCTGTCTATATAAAAAACAATTTTGTGGTCTAGTGAGTAGGGCACTGAACTGGGAGTTGAAACTGGGTCTGTTCCTGTGTCAGCCATTGACTTTGGGAATAGGAACATGAACACATTATTATGGGGTACACTTAGCTGTGAACTTCCCATATGCCACCTACTCTTGAGTAATGGCCCCAAAAATAAACTTCTATCCTACAGAAAAGCAAAGTAATTCAACCCTTTAATGAAAAGCAGAGACTGCTGCTGGGTGTTCATTGAGAGGTGCCACAGCTGACCATCGGCTGAGTTACAGCCCTGGGCTGATTATTGCACTGGAGTTTCACATCCCCAGTTGTAGCTTTTTTATGGGACTACTGCATTTCTCTGCTTTTTGGAAAAGCTGTGTTGGATCTCGGTGCATCCCTTCTCTTTCTGTCTCTTGTATTTGTACTGCTAACCCTTTTGCCAGGCTAAAATCTCTCACTGCATGTAAGCTTAGGGGGCGAGGGGAAGGAAGTAGGTTAGGGAGGATGCGGGCTCTTCCAGGGATCCTGAGTGCAGCCATATATAAATTATAAAAACAGTGAATGCCATCTCTGACATTAGAAGAAGGGTATTATTTCCTTGTGATGAAGTAAGGAAATTTACAGCATCTTCAGGTACCCTAAACTGCTATTATTGAACCCACATAGACRGATGCAGATGCAGCATCGTTACTGCTTTTCCTCAGCTCTTATTCCTGAATTTCTACTCCTCTATGTTCACTTTCTTGTCATATTTTCCCTGTTGGATTTTAAATTTGTTTTCAAACAGATAAATGAGGATGTGCTTTCTTTAGCTGAATACTTTGGATGATACTGGAACTGCTCTACCTGGTGAGATTGGAACAGCACATTCCGGCTGAGATGCTGAAGATGGTTCCTGTAGGGATAGCTTAATTGCATTTCTGCTAATTATCTTTCTGTCTAAGTCTTATTCATTTTGCTTTAGCAAAGTTGCTCTAAGTCGAAACCTGCTAAATTAGTATTTCTAAATCCTGCCTTTCATCTCTGTCCCTACTACTTATTCAGCCCCAGGTTGGAAGAGATAGAAAGATCTAAGTTTGTAGCTCTTCTCAGAAAGAGTTAGTGAATCACGGGCCATTTGTATGGGTTTGTGTTCAAAGAACATCACCAAAGCTAGCCTCCACTCCCAAGGAGAAACAGACCCATCTGTTCCACTCCTTGCAGAAAGGTTTCTCAGAAAATGGTAAACTTGTAATATTCCACCCCGAATCATCAACCTCTAAATTACTTTTCCTGCTCTAGGAAACATTTTGCCATGGGCAGAGAACATGGGCTATGTAGCCTGCAGAAGGTTATTTTTGCATCACTGATATCTCTGAAACTAGTTTGAGGCTAGCCAGTGATTAAAGATCGGTCAACATGTACCGGCTAAATGAGTGGATGTTTTTTTCTCATCTGAAGTACTCTTCTAAACTGAAGCCCTGTTCAACAGAAAAGGCTTCTCTTCCTGGGAAAACAAATTAATAAGAATTTTCATCTTCTCATTATTTAAGTCTTTTTTCCCCAAAACAAAAACACTATCTGCAACTGCTGCAGCCAAGAAATGACATGAATAATTCATTCTAATTTCACACCATTTAAGCTACTTTACTAGCTAATTAACATGTGTAGATTATTTAAGGACAAGAAAATTGCTTTTAAATGCAGGTAAGAGTAAGCTGACTATCCCCATGTATTATGTGATTTGATGCCTTCTCAGAACCCAGCTGTGCTGATGAATTTCCCAGGGTCATAGCAGCTGAAGACGAAAGCTTATTTTTTCAAAAGTGGGCTAATGACATCACTTGCAGATACCATTAAATGTCTAGGATATCATGCAGACTGGAATTTTTAAAGTACAATTTTTAACTGCTATTTCTCCAGCCTGCTATGGCAGCAGAGAAATTAAAACAATTACACAGACTAACACTTTCTCTGTCATTCCCACGTTGCTTTGGAGTTGGGAATTAATTTTATGTTCTCCTCCTTTGTCACCAGGAGGGGAACATCAGGAGAACAAAYCAAAGCAAGCTTTGCAGAACACAGGGCCTGTAAATAGGTATTGCAACTGGCCTTTACAATTCAACCCACTCTTTTTTTCTCTTTGAGTGCCCAGAAGAGTCTATCTGAGAGTCAAGAGTCAGTTCATCAGAACAAAAAGCTGCCTTCCCAGGCAACTTGTGGCATCTACAATGTCTGTCATGATGTAGTGAGGACAGACCTGACTGCCAGAAGGTCTTAAATCCCTTTTTTCCAGACCTTGTAGAGTAGACAAGCTGAGACTACTTGAAATGTAATGGTGAGTATCTCAACCTGCCTTTCTCTTCCCATCTTTGAGGCTGGCTGGGAAATAGGCCCATGTTTCCAGCTCCTGTTTACCCTAAAAGCAGCTGCCTGGACTTGGAGATCAAACCAGAACTCCTGCTACACTGAGCCAGAAACCCGCTGTTCCTTGGGAACAGGCAGCTGCCGAAAGCAGTGATTCTGAAGCAGAGCTCAGCACTGCATCCTACTAACAGGGCAGTTATACTTCCACTTCATTTTACAAATGCAACACAAGCACCTAAACGTCCTAGTGAGAATGATCAGTACTCTCAGATAATGCTTAGGGATTACAGGCAGACACTTCTAAATGTTTTGCCAACAAAATGCCTTCTGACACTTGTATTTTACACTCCTCCTCTGTACAACATCCACTGGGGAGTGYGTACCACTGTCTTCCAGTGGTTCTCCTTGCCCTGTACGTGTGATTACCATGCTTGTGCAGTGGCTGGGCCACAGGTATAGCAGGAGTCATAATACTGCAACATTTGTAAAGGGCTCTGCCTTCTGCTTGAAAACCTGGGCCTTTTAGGCTGTTTTCTGCCTTTACACACAGAAGGGGACATATCCATCCTCATGTGGAGGTTTGTAATAGAAACCTGCATGCAAACCCTTTGTCAAAACTCCTTTTGGAGACTGCAGAAAGAGCTAGACCACCTAGAGCACTCGCTGTCTCATCCTATGGCAGTCGTTGAAAAGAGGTAAATCACAATTTGGGAGCGCTTATTTCTTCCCCCTGGAGAATGGGATCCTGAATAGTTAGCACAGAAATGGACATCTGCACGAGAGGTGAGAAGACTCACACACAGGGTTCCTATGGTCAGCGAGCAAGTCTGTGTATACACGTGGACATTATGATGCTTAAGGCTCCTGGGGCTTCTATGAAAGAAACAATAAAATGAAAGTCCGAAGCAATATGGTCACTTTATCATCTAAATTGGAAAGAGATTAGCATGGAGAACTGGCCTGAGTGTTGGCCGGGGTGAATAGTGAACTCACCTTAAGCTCAGTAAATGGGATAATTATACTTAAATTGCATTTCATAATTAAAAAGATACAATAAATTAATCAGATCTTATCTTCAAATAAAGTTAATCTGAAAGCCAGGGTTTGATTATTGCTAAAGGAAACCATGGTTATCAGATTAATGGCAAATGCATTTTCAAGCTGATTAGTTAAAAGCCTAAGAAAAGGGAAAGAGAAACAGGATGCTATTTATACAGAACAATCTGAGCACTTCCATACCAGTAAATAAGAGCTAGTATAATAAAATTCTCATTAAGCTGCTGAGGTCTATTTGGTTTTGTTTTCTTTTTAAGGAAATGTTTTAACTCCACAAACAAGCAGAGGCAAAACTTGGGTTCACGCAAGGTTTTAATTGCCCGTTAATGCCTTGCCAAGTCCAAATGCTTCTGAAAAGTTCCTACTTGTCACATGCCCTTTATCTGGTTGATCCTTGTGGATAGATCAGAGAGGCATGCTGGTGTGTGTTTTGGCAAGCATTACCCTGATAAAAACCATGATTTTATTTCAATTTTGGATCACTGAGGGTTAGACTGTGCTGAGTTCATTTTAGTCTGTGGAGGCAAACGGCTGGGAGGCTGAGGGGACCTTTGTAAACACCACCTATTCCTTCAGCAGGAAGATGTTTGATTGTCAGCTGGGGCCGATGGTGATGACACTGATTTAATGCTTCAGGACCTAGAAGTCTCAGCTGGAATTGTGTGGTGTTGGCTGCACAAAAACATGCCGAGAAACAGACCTTCATCTGAAGATTTGGGCCCCAGTCCTGCGGAAACTCTGTGCCTTGCTTGTTTTTATGAATCTGCCTAAAATTAATCATGGATAAATATTTACTGGATTGAAATGCAAATGGACAGAACAGGCAAAAKAATGGGAGAGGGGAAGAATTATCCTCGTTTCACAGCTGCCCTGATCTGTTGGCTTTGAGTTTATCTGTGCATAAAGCCAGCATAAATCACTCCTGATCTGGATCAGATGTGTCCTGCTGGGCAAGCAACAGAGCACAGATCGAAGATTAATGATGGCTGAAGCAGAGACCTGGGCCCCTCCACCAGGAGAAGATGAAGCACCCTCTGGGGGACTCTCCCTCTCTCTCTGACAACAGCGAGAGCATATGCAGAAAGCTTGGACTAGGCACCTAATTTTAGATAGCTGAAGTTAGGTCAGATGAATTTCCCTCCTGAGAAGATAAGTGACTTGACCAAAATCAAATATGTAGTCTTTTGCATAAATTAGGTCCTGCGCTTAAGAAGATACAAGAATAAGACCTAAATTGCTGGGTAGTAGTTGGGGATTTGGGTGGAGGGTGTTGGTTTGGGGTTTTTTTTTTTCATTGAAAGATTAATTTTATCAGAAATACACATACAGAAATAGAAAACTAAGGGGAAGAGTATGCTTTGCAGGGCATGTGGTACCAGTACTGTAGGTTTCCCAGCTGCAATGGCAAAGCCTGTACAGTAGGAGAATGCAGATATAATGAGCCAGAATTAATTGACCATTAACTCTTAGCTTATCTGCCACTATSGCTTCCTTCAGTTACATGCTGCTGGGCAGCCTTGTTTTAAATGAGAAAACACCTTACACCATAATCTTCTACTTTAGCCTTCTAGGAAATGGATACAAAAAAAGAGCAGTTATTTTTGGTAGCATATCCCCAAGTTCTGGGGGCACTTCAGAAACACGTGAAGTTTTGCTTAGTCCCCTGTGCCCTTCGGCTGAGCCTGAAGCCAGTGGAAGACCTCAGCCATGACATTCCTTGGCACCTGTATTTGGGAAAAAAGAGATGGAGAAGAAAACTGATCCACGACACTCCTGGTGTCCCCATGATGCTGCTGTATGGGGACATCTGTCATTCACGCCTTCTTTCCTCCACAGTCTGGCTGGAATTAAAACCATATTATATTTCCATTGAATTCTCCAGTTCTCAAACAAAACAACATTTGGATCTAGCGGGCACTAGAAATGTCCTAATTTACTATAAATTAGACCCACACTGCACTGGCATAAATCCAGGCACTTTACCAGATGAACGATGAGGCACGTTGCTCACCTTTAGTTCCCCCAAGCCAGCTGTTTCCCACAATGCTGCCATCTTGCAGTTACAGGTAATGTGATGTTTTACACTCAGCACTGCTATTACCTCCTTGCTGTACCTTTATAGTCTGAGCATTCAGATAGAGATGAAACCCATTATACTTCACAGCAGTTTGAACACAGGTCCTTGAGTTGATTTATCTCCTTTATCCCTCTGCGGTTGGGTTCTCTCCACTACTTCACTCACATCTCCCTGATTTTTTAACTACGGGATGTGTCTAGTGTCTGAATTGTAATTTTCCATGCTTTCAGACATGGTTAAGGTATAATAAAATTCTCATGCTCACTGACTGTGTTTGGATCAAAGTGAGTGGAGCTAAAAATAGTGGTTTTAAAATATAAGCATTTTTTATTCTTTAAATTTGCAGTGCTGAGCATGTTTATATTTTGCTGAGGATTTGAAAGTGGTTTTAATTGGGCACCGTGCTTTATGGCTTTTACACCCTTTCTTCTCTGGCACTGGAGATGTCTCCAAATACAAATAGAGAGGCCAGATTCAGCCCTGAAGTAAGCTGCAGCTTGGTGAATGCCAAAAGACAGCTGTTCACAGCGGTGTAAGATTGTTTCTCACTGTGTTCAATGGAGGTTGGGCTGTTTGCTTTGTGGTGTTGAACCTTATGCCTTTCCCTCCTTGTTTTTCGGAGTGAAAAGTTCCACCTGATAATTCAGCCCTGTCACAGTAGGGTAACACCAAGAGCAAATAGCCAAACCCCCTCTTCTCAGGGGTCTGAGCACTCATTCAGGTCTTTAGGACCCCCAGGCCATTTTTGCACTTGGCTGGAGAAAAAAACCTATAAGTAAGGTAAAATTGGGTACCCTCACCCAGTATCTTCTCCACCATCTCCTTGCTTACCACGATGCAGAGCACATAGGTGCRCACAGAGAAAGAGCTACCCCATCCCAACGTACTGGGATTGGGCTTGGCACCATGGTGCCCAAGAGCCCTGCCTTGTGTTTGCGGTGTGACAGTCATCCRTGGGGTGGGTAGCCACTCACCAAGGTGGCCAGGTCAGCTTTGGGCTGTGTGTGGGTTTTTTGGTGCCCCCACGATAGCTGTGCCTCACGCTGATGGAGCTGCGATGCGTGGCTGCTGGAGACGTTGGGTTGTGTCTTCTGAAGGTCACAGACTGGATCTGCTCGACATGTCCCTTGCTAAATGTAATGTCAACAGCTGCAGAGAGGGGAAAAAACAGGAAAAAAAGCCCTCTTGAGTTTACACTTAAACACAGTGCAGTGAAGCCCGGTGTTATTATTAGCCAGCAGTGTTTCAGGCCATTATCTGGCTTGACAGCTCCAGGCCTCCAGGCAGCCCTTCTAAATGCTGCTGCTGATTTGCTGCAAATGTTAAACAGACACACTGCAATTATTTGTCAGCAATATAACTCTCCCCTTTTGCCCTGTGGTCTTCAGACACATATGGTGATGTGTGGTTTCATGAGAAATGATCCACTCCTGCATCAGGAAGCAGAGAGCCCCCGATGCCCGTCTTCACGACCAAGTCATTAGATGACAAACATACATTAGAGAGAAGCAATTGGCCATCACAGAGCCCTCTGAACCTGGTGGCAGATGTGATTGCAATCTTCTTTTAAAATGGATGCAAGGTGCTTTCTCCGGTCAAGACTATTTGTGCTTTCATCGCTGGGGTTGCATGGCAGCAAGCTACCAGGCAGAGGGAAGTTTGTGTGACTGGTCTTACTGAAGTCAGTGAATAACAGCTGAAGCTGATGAATTACTTGGTTGCTTAAAGATAAGCATGTGCTTAAATGCTTCACCGAATTGATTTAGATTCTTGTACACCATTTAAAGCTTTAGTTTTGGTGAAAGAAAGAGAACAGAAGGAAGATACATTTATTACTGTGATTTATATGGTGTTTGAGTAACACCCCAAAGCCTTTTTTGTTTCCTCAGCTTATTTTTTGTATGAATAAGGTATATGCAAAACCTGAGCAGGTTTTTGATTTATACTAATGTGCTAGTCATAAGTAAATACTGTTATCCATAACAAAGAGTTTACCTAGCTCAATTTTTAACTAGGTGCAAGAAGAGCCATTCAGAACTGTTAATATGATAGGCTGAGGGGTTTTAATGTCTGGGAAAATGCAGAAATTGGGATAAAGGTACTGGGATAGGACACTGGAAAGAGTAAAAATAAAAAGGAGAAAATTATACTAAAGACAATCTGAGTTTGGTTTTATAAACTTTCACTAAACCAGGGATAGGATGCTATTAAACTAAAACCACCCTAAAAACAATCCAAAAAACCTTTTGGATAGCTCTTGAGCACACAGGGAAAGGAGTTTTTTGCAAGTCTCACGCTGAGTTTCCAAGCTAAGCAAAACTTCCAAAGCTGAGCCATGGATCCATCTCTGCCTTCCTGCTCTCGAGAAGCTTGGGAGATATTTCTGGAGAGGAGTGCAGGAGCCAGTGTGTGCCCTGTGGCTACGTGCCATGCAAGACGAAGCAGCAGCATCCACCTTCCCAGAGCAGCTATGGAGAGTAACTGCCTTTTGATCCCATCATTAAGGCATGAGCTGCTTTGAATTGCTGAACTAAATCAGTCATGAAATGGGGAGCAGAGTCACAGAATCATAGAATCATTAAGGTTGGAAAAGACCTCTAAGATCATCAAGCGCAACCATTGACCCAACACCACCATGCCCACTAAACCATGTCCTGAAGTGCCACATCTACATGTTTTTTGAATGCCTTCAGTGATGGTGACTTCACCACTTCCCTGGGCAGCCCATTCCAATGCCTGACTACCCTTTCGGTGAAGAAATTTTTCCTAATGTCCAATCTAAACCTACCCTGGCRCAACGTGAAACCATTTCCTCTTGTGCTATTACTAGTTACTTGGGAGAAGAGACCAACACCCACCACGCTACAGCCTCCTTTCAGGTAGTTGTAGAGAGTGATAAGGTCTCCCCTCAGCCTCCTTTTCTCCAGGCTAAACAACCCCAGTTCCCGCAGCCACTCCTCATAAGACCTGTTCTCCAGACCCTTCCACCAGCTTCWTTGCCCTTYTCTGGACACRCTCCAGCACCTCAATGTCCTTCTTGTAGTGAGGGGCCCAAAACCAAACACAGTACTCGAGGTGCGGCCTCACCAGTGCCGAGTACAGGGGCACGATCACCTCCCTGCTCCTGCTGGCCACACTATTCCTGACACAGGCCAGGATGCCGTTGGCCTCCTTGGCCACCTGGGCACACTGCCGGCTCATGTTCAGCCGGCTGTCAACCAGCACCCCCAGGTCCTTTTCCGCTGGGCAGCTTTCCAGCCACTCTTCCCCAAGCCTGTAGCGTTGCCTGGGGTTGTTGTGACCGAAGTGCAGGACCCGGCACTTGGTCTTGTGGAACCTCATCCAACTGGCCTCAGCCCATCGATCCAGCCTGTCCAGATCCCTCCACAGAGCCTTCCTACGCTCAGGCAGATCAACACTCCTGCCCAACTTGGTGTCATCTGCAAACTTACTGAGGGTGCACTCGATCCCCTCGTCCAGATCATTGATAAAGACGTTAAACAAGACTGGCCCCAAAACTGAGCCCTGGGGAACACCGCTCGTGACCGGCCGCCAACTGGATTTGACTCCATTCACCACAACTCTCTGGGCTCGGCCGTCCAGCCAGTTTTTTACCCAGCGAAGAGTACACGCGTCTAAGCCATGAACTGCCAGCTTCTCCAGGAGAATGCTGTGGGAGACAGTGTCAAAGGCTTTACTAAAGTCCAGGCAGACCACATCCACAGCCTTCCCCTCATCCACTAGGCGGGTCACCCGGCCGTAGAAGGAGATCAGGTTGGTCAAGCAGGACCTGCCCTTCATGAACCCATGCTGGCTGGGCCCTATCCCCCGGTTGTCCTGCACCTCCCTTGTGAGTGCCCTCAACATGAACCGCTCCATAATCTTCCCCGGTACCGAGGTCAGGCTGACAGGCCTGTAGTTCCCTGGATTCTCTTTCTGGCCCTTCTTGTAGATGGGTGTCAGTGAGTCTTTCTGCCTCACTGAAAGATCAATACAGTCAGAGATGCTGGAAGGATCCTATGCCTTTTCCATGTTGCTAAAGTTTCATTTAAATAACAAATAAATTAGGGTTTCTACTTAGCCCTCAGGGTTGACATGATTTTGCTGCCTTCATGTATTTGGTGAATCTCCTGCTGATTTTACTGGTGGCTGAATGACATCCACGATGAATATTTTTGCAGATCCCACCCAGAAAGCCTACAGTTTTCAATTATTAGGGGGATATTATCCTGATGGCAATTTCTGAGTGAGAAACATTCTTTTTACTGACAGAGGAATGCAGACCAACAAACTCAGCCATGGCTTTCAATGCCTCTGTAGCCACCAACCAGTGCCTGAGTAATGACTTGCCATTATTATTCCAGAAACGTGTCTACAAACAAATGGAAAGGCAACAAGTGGTTCTTCGGTAACATTTCCCAGTATTGATTTTGTGGATTAAATTAATCTTATTGGTTTATAAATTTCATCTGCCTACAATGGGCACTGCAGTTCCCTTTTCTTCCCATCTAAGATATGCCATATACTGAAATTTTGTTAAAACCTTTATTTCCCATTTGCACACTCAAACCTTTTTTTTAAAAATCAGCCTTTCCTTATGAAAAATGCTCACGCAAGACTCATGGAGGGAAAAATGAAGGTTTATGTCAGGACTTTGAAATTAATGAGTGTCAACACTGTGTTTCATTTCATTTCTTCTGCCCCTGGCCCATCTGAAGTCACCTAAAGAAACAGTGCGTGAAATCAGGCCAATAGTAGGTTTTAGATGAATTAGAAAGAGATCTGGGTCAGGTATTATCTGGTGCTGAGCCATCTCTGAATAAAGTCAAATTATCCACTTCAGAGCTGCTTATTATCTGATCACATTTTTGAGTGGATGATGATGGTTTTTCACTTGGAACACAGTAACCTCCACTTAGATCCTGGCATTGCTAATGTATATAACGTGTGGTCATGCACCCACAACACAGCACTTATTTGAATAAAATTAGCTTCAGAAAACCTATCACTAAAATTAAGCAGATATCTTTTCTGTTCCTCTGCCATGTCATAATTTGGCTATTTTATGCTCAGTAAATAACATCTAAATTCAAACGAAATAGGAGACAATAGGCCAGACTCTGATCTCATTCCTCATATTGCCAAATACCACATCCAGGAATAGTTCCTCTGAGATAAGCATGGAAAAAAGTGCTGGCCAACAGATTTTGARAGTTTCTGTCTCCTTTCCCGACACTCAGCTTCATTAAAAATACATTAGGTACTGGGAAGCATTCACATACATGAGTACAGCAGGTCACAGAAGTACATTAATACATTATCTCTTGTCTGTGTTTCAGTTGCTCTGCCTGCACAGAAGTGGGTTCTCTGGTAGGGGAAGTTTGTGGATCAGTTTGTGTGTGTTGTTCATATACATATACATACTTAAATGCACACACATGCTGAAAAAAGGTGTTTTTTGATAGCCTTAAGTCAACTAAATTTAGGCATGTGAGTAAATCTACTGAGATCATGACCTAACACCYAGAGCTAGGGCTGTATATGGACCATAAAAATCCCATTTCCAGACTTGCCTGTCACAAGAACACGTGGAGGAGCTGGTCTTGCACACATGACACATCCCCATCGAAGTCAATGGTTCTGATGTTCAAATCTGGGAGGTGGACTTGCTGTCTTGATTGACTTCAGAGGAGTAAAGCTGCTTTGAAACTCTTTGTCAGCAGGAGCTCAGAAGGCAGGACAGACCCTTGATCAAAGATACGTATTCCCAAAAGGGGTCTGAGACTGGAGCAAGGCATTTAAAAGAAGGATGGCAGAATGGGCTTTAAAGACTGAAATATGTAAGGACAGAATTTCCTGCCACCTGGGAGTATCTCATTATTCGCAAAATGCCAACTCTTTAATTCTTATAAACAACAGTGTATCATCCCTCCATCATTAATTTAAGAAAATGGCTAGAAAGAACAGGTTTTGTTCCAAGCATTGAAGTGACATGTTGCTCTTTTCTTCTTGCTTTCCATGGCTGTTTCAGACTGCCCTTCTCCCCACTGACTTTTAAGCATATTCTGAAAGGTTAGATCTTGAAAAAGGATTGAACCATATTTATTTTTAAGCTCCCCCCCACCAAATAAAAAGAGTACCTTGAAATATGAAGTAATATTTTATATAACTGCAAGGTAAAGGAGACTTTAGTTTCATGGATTAGCCATGCCCSCCTTTTTAATTCAAGGACAGAAGATGAACTCTAATTGTACTAGTTCCATAATAGCAGGGTTTTTACAAATATAATTAGATTTTTCTCTTTTTTGCTCTATCCTGCTTTTTTTGTACTTTAAAAGATTTCTTTGTTTAGAATTGTAATGATTTCTGTTAGAGATGATATTCATTTCAGCTCCTGTCTTTTATAGTATTGATGGATGCCATTCAAGGACAACTCTGCTTTGTGCAGAGCTGGCTGCATTTTAATAGTACATAAAAGGATTTCTGCATAATGGTAGACTACGGACTTGCTAGCCTTGAACAGGGGCGATAGATGGAGTCATTCTTTTAATCACCCCGAGGATATGCAGAAAGTCACCCTTGGCAATTTTTCATCTGTTCACATTCACCACTTGGCTGTAGTTTCCGTCAGCCCCTCGCTCTGTCTATCACTGTCTCTAGTAGTCTCTATCAATTCAGCCAGAGACAAAACTCCCACCCTCAGTGCATTAGTTACCACCGTTGTACCGCTCTTGTTGCAGAGTCAGCTGAATGGATGGTGTGTACGTACCCCACGTAGCCACCAAACTACCAGCCTCTGCTGCAAAGGGCAAGAGGCACGGGTGCCCAGGGSACATGGGTACCCAGCCTGATCACTGCAGTACTATCTTCGACAGCGCCAGCTCTTTGTTAAAGCAGTGTGAGCCAAGCCCTGAGAATATTTTACAGGGTCAACTGAAACACAGTGGCTCTTTGTAGTATGAAATGGATGCAATCCACTTTGCATATTTGCATTACCTAAGTGGAGATTGCAAACTGGAAGCTGTGTCCCAGTGAGGAAGACAGAGAAAAAGACAACCACTTTCGAGAAAGCAAAAAGTAGACATGCAATGTGGCAAACGTCAGACAGATTTTGAGGATCAGCTTGCTGAAGGCATAAAAATAATAATACAACCTGCCCCGAGCACATTGGGAGCCAGAAACCTTCCTGGGAGTCTGGAGGGCAGGTAAGTGCAGTGGAGCCCACAGGGAAGATTAATTCTGTAGACCAATGTTCACAGCTCTGGAGTTCAAGCAGGGTACCCCACCAGAGCTTTTCTCTATGGGAAACAAGGCAGAACAACTGCCTCAAACTGAACTGCTGGTAGAAGAGGCCTAGGGATAAATCAGTACGATGAATAATAAGAAATTGCCAGGAGCAGATGGGCTTTGCTCACGAGTTCTAAAGGAACTCAGATATGAAATTGCTCAGCTGTTAATGGGGGGATGTAAATCTGTGGTTTACATCATCCCCAGCACAGAGGAAGCAAAGGCTGCAACCGGTGTGCTGATTTTTTTAAAGTCTCCAGGGAAGGGGAGCCTGGAAAGATGCAGGCTGGCAGGAATTTAGGGTGCAAAGGGTAAAAACTATACTAAAGAATGGAATTAGAAGACAGAGGGATAAAGATGACAAAATAGGAAAGAACAAGGCTTTGCAGAGAGAAGCCATGCCTCACAAATATTTTTGTGTTTTTGAGGAATMAATGAGTATGTAGGTAAGGGTGATCTGGTTGCTACAATATACTAGGATTCTCAAGAGCTTTTAACAAGTTCTCTCCCCAGAGATTCTTAAGAAAATTAAGCTGTCATGGGATAAGAGAGAAGGTCCTTTTGTGATTTAGTAAGGGGATAAAAGCTAGGAACAGTAGTCTCATGTTGGAGGGAGGTTACCCTATGCCATTGGATAGGGACCTGTGCTTGGGGCTGTGTTATTCAGGGTGTTCCAAAACGATATGCAAAGAGCTGAGGTAATACCATTTCCCGATGACAGGAGTTTGGGCAGGGCAGAGAAAGCTAAAATGAATGTAGGGACCTGCAGACTTGCAGAAGCTTCTAACGGTCCTGAGTGACTGGGTGATAAAACAGAAGATGAAATTCACATATTAAGAAATGCAGAATAATGACCATTGGGAAAAACAACAGTAATTATAACCTACACAGTGATGAACTGTAGATCAGCTATTAGCATTCAGGAAAGAGATTTTGGACTCGCTTTGAACAGTACTATGAAAACATTAGCTTAAGGCTCAGTGGGAATGAGTCAGAAGGTGCAGAGAATTTTCAAAATTATTAGGGAAGGAATAGAGAACGTACCAGGAAATGTAATTAACCACTGTTCAGGCCACTTGAAATCTATGTATAGCTTTGGTTCCCCTGAGATGTAGAAGAACACGAAAAAGCACACAGAAAGTCAACGACGATGTCTGAAAGTGCTAAACAGCTTCCTTATCGAGAAGCCAAACAAGGAATGATTCTTCATTCCTTCTCATTATATAAGAAGCTGTAGGTCTCAAACAAAAAAGGCCAAAAAAAATTTTGAAAAAAATCAAAGGAAATTTTTTTCCTGCACAAGACATCTTTAAACTGTGGGACTCATTGCTGCAGGATATTGTGGATGGCATATTCATCCACGCTAAAAATTAGTAGACAAATTAATGCAGGGAAAGTGCACCATGGTCACTCTGTGATAAGAGGCTAATAAATCCGTGGATGGGTACAGCCTCAGTAAGCTGGGAGGACGGACTAGGGAAGGGATCAGTCTTCATTTAACCTGTTCTTGAACCTTTTTCTTGAGCATCTGGGAGGAGCAAGTGTCAGAGACAGGACTCAGGGCAGTGGGGACCTTAGTGCTGTCCTGACTGCAGCTAATCTTCTGCTCCTATGTACAGAGAAATTTTATTTACTTAGAAGAAAGAAGCTAAGCCTCGCATTACAGGAACTAATCTTCTAGGTCGAATCCAACAGGCAGCAAACAGATGGATTTTCTGTCGCTTCCTCTGGGTACTGCCTTTTCTGATTGCGTCCTTGTCTTCTTATCCTTTTTTTATTTGACCGTCTGGTGCCTGCAGTACCATGTGATTGCTCTCCTTAATTACGCATGGACAACATGAAGTGCCCCACCAACTGATCATATTTAATTTATTTCTAATTATACTGCTTTTTTAAATGAACCTGGCACACTGAGTGTAATTCTTCTGTTGTTGTTGTTGACTTTGGTGTAACTCTGTGGGATGCCCATGGCAATAGCTAAGGAAATGCGACTTTTTTGAACAGAAAATCTGAAGTGAGTCATGGGCTTGTGTTACGATTTTGTCATTCTGACTAATCAGTTTCAAGGCCGTCCTGTCCCGCTTTTGCCATTTCTTTCCATATCTCTCTTCTCCTGGCTGACTGGCACAGACACTGTTACATACTTCGAGAGGATGCTGTGGAGTTGTTTCTCATTACGCTTGTACCACAAGCCCTTAGGAACCTGAGACCATTTCTCCCCCCAGACACCAACCACTCTCTAAAGGACCTTAGAAAAAGGTTTTTCTGCCTTTTTTAAGGGTTATTCCCTTCTGACCTTTGCAGACTAGAACCTCTGACACTTCATTTTCACCCATGCCAGGAAGTATCATATATTCTGTGTTTAGGACTAGATTTTAGTTGGCAGGTGTTCTTTCCATATGGCATTTTTTTCTACACCAGGATCACACAAAGCTTTAGAAATTAAATCTTATAATTCCCTTAGATGGATTTCATAGTAGTTCCACTTTATGGAAGGGAAATAGCATTAGGTGGAGATGACGTGAGAGAGTTTGAAAGGCAGCCAGCTCCGCTGGGTAGGTAGCCTCCCTGAAGACATCTCAAAACCTGCCCCTCACTTATTGGYTTTGGCTGGGACAGCTCAGAGGTGATGCACCGAGGCGTTACTGGTATTTGGTGCTCAGGGAGCAGAGCTTGCTTGAGACCAGTTTGGGAGTCAGGCTGAGCTGCCTCCAGCATAACTCTTATACAGTTGTAAGGCAGAGCCTAGAAACCAGCTTTTCTTTCTTAAGAGTTTCTAGAGCATGCTTCCTTTTCTTGGGGACCTGTGTGTTGCATGATGCACTGATTTAGTTGTAGGAATTATACTGGCAGGCTGTGTCGTACTATTAATCAGGTAGGTCATATACGGAGACCTAACACAATAACATCCCTGTTGTACACACAAGCGCATACACACACACGCACTAAAAAGATGAATTGTTGAGTGATTCAGTTTTAATCTGAATTAATGTTTTCATTCAAGATGTGGCTCTGCTCATGTGAGGAACACTGGTGCATTTCTAATTTCCTTTTCACACTAAATTGTCAGCATAATCTGCTGGCAGAAGTCAGAACTGCTGAAAAGAGGACAAAGGAAAGGGCTTGCGGAGGAGGTGGGAAAAAAACATATATTCTGTCAAACACAGTTAGGCTGTCACTCGGGGGGTGGGTGAAAACAGACGGCTGATCTGTGTGATGTGAAAGTGAGCCCTAATGGGGGTAGGAGAGAGTACCAGGCAGATGGTATGCGGAGCCTGCTGCTGCTTATTGCATTGATCTTGTATCCCCGTTACCTTGTGCCCCTCATCCCACCCATCCATTTCTTTGTTTTACTGTTCTTAAATGTGTATTTACAGCCCCTTGCCTGGCAGAATCCCCTCTCCTGCTAGACTTCTAGATGATGTTGAAAGAAATATATTATAGCTTGTTTAAAATACTGTACTGTCCTTTAGTATTTTCATTGTTTTCATTACCTTGTTCACAAGTTATTCCCTATTGCATTGTTATTGCTTCTTGCATTAAAAGACAACTTTTGAATAGGTCAACTACTGCATGGGCAGTAAGATCACTGACCAAACTGGTGTACATGTTCAGTTTACATCACTAGAGTGACTTTTTAGTCTTTCTATTATCTTAGGAAAAAATAATTATAATTATTTAATTAAGGATGTGTCTAAACTAAGAATAGAGTACAGAGCTGGGGAAAATGAGAATTCCATTTTGTGAAAGACATTGCCCAAACAACAAGGATGAGTTCCTGTTCAACTCCTTGCCCCAATCACTAACTGAATCATTCATCTGGGAAGAGGAGGACCTGACTTCAGCTCAGTCCTGTGAAGGATGCAAATCCAGCTCTACCAAATTCTAAGCTAATGACCAAATCTCCATGTTTCAAGCTATTTCTAAGTGAGTTTCTCCCCTAGGTGTGATAAGAAATTCCAGACTGCATGTGAGTAATGCTCCAAAGGAAAAAAATTGTAAAATCCAGTAGATCTCCAGGAACACTTTTGGTTTTGTGATTCAGCACTTTCTGAAAGGCTCAGTTCATCAGAGATACCACTGATTGGCTCCACATGAACTTCCTTTCAAAAAGAAATCTCTTGACTGGTACACTGAGCAGATTTAATCTTGTTATCTGTAGGAGAAAATCAATACAGTACCTCCAGCCATGATGCCTGGCTGTCTTCAGAGTAACCGCATTATGAACAATTCCAATGAATATTTATGGAGAATGCTTTGCAGTTTTTACTCACTTCTAATCTCTGAGTGATGATCTAACAGGACTGGTGTAACTGCTCTTCCATATGTCCTGGTGATAGACATTAATAAACGTAATAATGCATGAACAAAATCTGTGATGGTAATATAAAGTAAAGTAAGGTAAAGTCTACAATTTCTGCTACCTTGACTCTATTTCACAACACTGTGATCCTGCAAGAGAAGACAAACCCATCCTTCAGAAAAATAATTTAAAAGGGAATGATGTAATAGATAGCTTTCACTGGTATCAGAACTCACCGGGTCTTCATTTACAGGGATACAGACAGGGAATGTCAAAGTCCATTCACAAATACAGGGAACAGCAATTCTCCTTGCCTGATTCATCTGAGGGAGATCGGACCCTGAACAGCAAGATAGTTTTGAGAAAGAGCTACACTGGGAAAGCTCTTCAAAAATGAGTGCTCATAAAATATCTGTGAGACATGTTTTTACTTCATTATTACGGCTGACTCAGAAAGAATAATGTTTTACTTGTTCTGTGCTTGTGAACAACAAAACTTGCCTTGAAGAGTGCAAATAGATGTTAACTATTGGGTTGTTTGTCTTCTGGCACGAGAAATAGGCCATGCAATAACATGATGTCTCTTTGTGCAGCTCTGGGGAATGACTTCCTAAAGGAGCTGAGTGTAAGAAAGCCCAATGTTTTGTTTGATACTGATGCTGGTCTTTCATCCTGCATTATTAGTCTGTCCCAGTTTCCTCTACTGGAAAAGGGTCATTTCTCATCTAGCCAAGCAGTACTTTCTCAGCATTTAGCAAGGGGAAATGGAAAAAAAAAGACAGGGGTATTTGTCAGGAACAAATCAGAGAATGGTGGGGAAAATATGAAAACTCTTTCCTGAGTCTCATGAGATGCCCTTAGGACTGTGAATCTGGAGCTCACTGCAGCAGACCTACGTTCATGTTTGAGGAGATTTGAAATTGAGTATTATGGGCCTTGTCCTTTCTTGAGCAAGAAGCAGCCATGGCTCAAACCCAGCCATCTCCATTGCAGCCATCTCCATCTCCACCCTAAAGTTAACCCCTCCCCATTGCAGAAATCAGCTGAAACAAAAATTTCTTCATTTTGTGACTCTGTACATGAATAATGGCACAAGACAGCACATAAATCCCCATTACAAAACCAAACTGGTTGCCCTCATCCAGTCTTTCCTGTGCCAGCAGATGGAAACATTCAACAACCCACCCTTCAGGACATCTTCTGTAGATGCAGATTGTTATATGCTGAGACAGGATCATGCCCAAGCAGAACATATTCATGCCGTGCAGCCTTGATCAGCAAGATTACATCTGACTGACAGCGATTCCCCACTCTCCTGCAAAGCAACATCAAATCCTTCATGAACAAAAACCACCACCAAACTGTAAGGAGGTCTAATAGCACACCAGTGTTCACATGAAACGTGCATTTCCAAGTGTAAACTGTACAGTTGTGGCATCATCTCAACCTCATGGGACATTTCCATGCTGGTCTGGAAAACATGATCCCATATTTGTCCAGCACATATGTTTTCATATTTTAGAAAAGTTCCCATATTTCTGGTATGCTTTGCCTCAACAAACAAGAAAAATGTAACAATGTTTTTCATTTTTTGTTGGAAACATATTTTTTCATGGGATATTTTGCTCAGCAGAAAGAATTCTTTTGCCCAGGCATGCCCTTTTTTTCTTTCTAACAGCAATTCTTGAAGGCACTACAGCAGGATCCAGAACTTCATCAAAGAAAGGAAACAGCCTGCAATTTCTCAAGAGGTGTAGCTTAAAACAAAACCACCAGAAAAACTCTGACTTCACCCTGTGGGATCCAACAGCGTAGACTAGGGAGAGCCACGGGGACAGAGCAGCAGCCAGGTCTGGGGAGCTCCACTGGCTATTCATCCTCATGACCTCAGCCACCAGCGAGGAACGTGCTTTGCTTCTAATAATTGGAGTCTATGGGGACAGAAACTAAAGGGCCATTTTCTAGGTGACTATGTGCTGTTGGCATCTATTTAATTGCAGACAGTGACTGCTTCTGAAACTGCAGGGCAAGACTTGGCAAAGTTAGATTTTTGGTGATAAAGGAAAATGAGAGATGCCTAGAGATACCCTACAYGCAGAGATGAGCACAGCCTATTCCCAAGCTGAATATGCATGTTGGGGTATGATATAGCAACTCTAGCTTTTTTCCTGTCAGTTGATTTGTTCTTTCCACCCCAGTGACTGTTTTCATTTATGAAAAGGGAAAATACTGACCTGTGAAATACCACCAGGCTGAGCGAGATGCTAACAATACTGCATGCCTGTTAGCTGTCTGGAGCGTCTCAGAGGTCAGACTATGGGACAAATCTATTGCTGGTTTGTGCTCATTTATGTGTTACACTCAAGGGAGGGAGATGCAACATTGTTCAGTGCCCAGGTGAAGTAGGTGTTGTACAAGTGATGATGGAGGAGGCTCAGCCCTGCCTCCACTGCAGGGTCACATTTCTCAACCTTTTCAGTGCTGCTTAAAACACACGCTGGAACAATCCAGTATGTTACATTATGTGTAGGAAGATTCCTCACCCAGCAAACCKCCCTCTGATAGCTGTGCCTGAAGCTCCAGCTCAGGCTGAGAGCCGCTGCTGTGTGGACCACAGCTGATGTATGGTGGTGGGGAGCACTGTGGTGGGGATGGGGGGTTTGGGAGGACAGAATAGAAGAGGAGGGRCAGGAGGAGAGGTGGGGTGAAAATGATGAACAACCAACAACATCAGGATACATGAGGAAAGCAAATGATCCAGAGCCAGGTTTTTTGTGTGAGTGTGTGGTTTAATGCTGTACCTATATACCCATATAGTTAGGCCATACACATGTATATACATAAACATATTTATAATATAGCTAAGTCTCCTGTATTTAGGGCTTAGAGGTGACAGCCACTTGTGTGAAGACAAGTATCCATAGAAGTTGTTTAAAGAAACTGCCTCTCCTAAAGAGAAGGGAGCTGTATCTGCTGTTACCTGGAGGCATCATTTCTCCCTTTTATATCTGGTGACCTTTAGTTGCAGTAGTGCTGGCTGCTTTGAGGAGGAAGCCCTAAAAGCTTGCTATCAACAGGCTGTAGTTATGGAGCCATGTATACGCATGCCAGGAGRCTTGCTGCTTTACCATTGATCGTGGTCTTAGGTATCGCAGTGACAGATTCTCAAAGGAATATTTAACATGTTTCCTGTGCTTTTTTGACATCTGTCTGGGATGCAATCTCAGAAGAAGCAACCATGGAATATTTGCCATGTAGCATTTTTCTGCTTTACGCAGTCTCAAAAATGGGTTGCAGCATGACAGTCTTGAATCCTTACAGCTTGGGAGAGAAAGTTGTGTAGGAACAGTGGTATAAGTTATGTAGGAATAATCAGGTCCCTTAACAGACTCCACTCATTAGCTCAGAGGAGCAAAACATTGCCTGCATACCCCAGAGTATGATAATCTAGTCCCATTTGACTTCAGACTCTCAGGCATCCAGGAGCCCAAATAATAGATGAGCTCAGACAGAGGGATTTCAATTCACTTCACATCAGGAAGAATAAGAATTAAGGTTTCTGTCTTGATCAAGGTCGAATGCTTCCTAATTGGGGATCTGCATAGTCTCCTGGAAACTCCTGGCCTTCTGAAAAAGCATATGGAGTAAACAAGACATTGCAGGTCAGAGAGGTGGAAGGAAGGGAGCAACACAGGGCTGAAATGTGGCGCTCCTCATACTTTTGTGTTTTACCTGTAATTACATGTTGTGCACATGGCACCACACAGCAGCTAAGACAGTATAGTCTCGTGTTTCACGGTGGCAACAAAAACCTTTCCAAAAAACTACGTCTCTCTTTCCAGCTAGATGTATATAATGCTCTGCGTTATTTATGAACTTGCCCACAACACACAGTAAAGCAAGTTCTCTTTGGGGGCTCACGGTTCAAAGGGGACGGAGGCTTCCTTTGCTTTTCCGTATTCTTTGTCTGAAGCACCAGAAAGCCTCATAAATTGCAGGTTGCTTAAGCAGTCAAAGCCAAAAGGTTGCTGCTGCTGATGGAGAAACAGTTTGTAGGAAATAGAACACAAGGTTCAGCAGGGCAAAGGATTCCACTCAATTTCTAAAAATACACGCTGTGATTAAAAACAGCTTTATGGCTCACCCGACATCTCCCAGGGCCAAAGCCACTGGCAGCRCACGCCTTGGGAAGGGCTGTAGTCAGCCTGGAGGCGAACTGCCCCCCAGCAAGCACTGCGGCTGGATGTGACAGCCCCTCCGAGTAGCACGCGTGGCCCACGGTATGCACGCGTGTCTTGTGTCCACACCACTTACATGACACTTTTTTAATGTAGCTTGAGCTTATGGTGCAGACAGGACTGTCAAAAAGGAGGAGCCGCTGTCTCTACAGAAATAGTATCCTCCTCTGTGCGGAGTATCAAGGGATGCCAAAGATTTTTGCAAAGTGTGTCTGTCTGTCTGTCCTGGAGAAGCTTTTTCTGTCAGTGACAAGCAGCCAAATGTGGGAAAAAACCTCTGTCATCAATGCGCAGCAATGCTCCCATAACTGTTTCAGAGAAGAGTGATGAATACCGTGTCCAAATGAAGCCACTGGGGGAAATTAAACTGCTTGTAATGACCTAGATTGGAATTTGGCTGCGACACTGGGACTAATGACTTGTTCTCCTGTGGAAAGTGGCAGGGGAGCTTGTCAGAGATGATCAGCTCGCGGCCACCCTGCAAAGGCAGCTCCAGCGTGGTGCCTCTCAGCCCCGTCCCGTGACACGGCTTACAGCAGACTTAGGTTTTGGCTTGATGGGGAGAGCAAGGAGGTTTAGGCAGGTGGCTAAGAAAGGCGTGAAGTTAGAGGCTGCAATGGAATATGGGAGCTTTTGTTTGCTGTAGCATGGACAGTGCATTATGTTTCACATGAGGGCATAATAGCTTTTAAATTAGGTGCTTTAGGATATGGTCAGATGATCACAGGTGAAGGAGTTAGTGTGTTTTAAGAGGTGCTGCTCATTACTACAGATTTCCATTGCTCGGATGGGACATGGAAATTGACTGGAAGTGTGCTCCTAGTCCAATGCCACGGGAAATTAGATTATTTTCAGAGTGTTGGTCACCAACTCCTTCACAAGGACTCTGAAAATAATCTTAATACTGATGAGATTCTTCAGACTTAGAAATACATCGGGTGTAGTTTGACCCATTTGTAGGTCATGCAATTTAAGTATTAAATCTTATTTAAAGAGAATGGTAGAAGCTGTTACAGAAAGAGATTTGCAAGCATAGAGGTGTGATCAGCTGTACCAAGGAATATGAACTACCATTAATGAATACAAGTAATGCACACAGTTTATATGATGTACAGGCCTGATGCTCAGCATGATCCACTAAATCGCAGCATCATTACAGAACTGTGAATCTGATCACCTGAAGTAATTTCTGGGAGCTCTGGGCCATCTGTATTGTCCCTGTGCATAGGAGAACTCAGCGACAGATGCCATCATGCATTAGATCCCAGATCTAGAAAGGTCTAACCAATCTGCAGTAAAACCTGTGAGAAAGGAACAGCAAAAAACTATGTACTGACTCTGGGCTGCCCATAGGAACTATTCTCTCAAGCTAGGCAGATGGCTTCCAGACTAGCCTGCTGCTGAGGCAGAGTGAAACCTCTTTAAATGCAGCTGAGAACGATTTTCTTACATTCTTGAGTCTGTAGCTATACAAGGTATCACACATTCTGGGCTGCGGTGATTAATTCTCACCRGGTGAATAGCACTGATCTGTGCTATGGCTGACTGCTTGTTTCTTAGATTGTGCCACTAACTCCCGTTAATATTCAGGCATATTGAATTCAAATGTGTTGTTCCCTCCTAAATGCTCGTCGGCAATGGATTTGACTGGAACACTTCAACAAAACAAGTGCACTACAGGAAATGCAAAGAAACGCTATTTTCATTCTGGTCAGAACCGAACAGAGAAGGATTCTCTGCAATTACCAGTGAGAAATCCCTGACAGGCAGACGTAATGGAAGTCAGGGTTGTGTATGTGTGTTGGGTGAAGATGCTGTGAATTCACAGCTACAAGGCTGGGCCTAAACCCCTCCAACCAAAATATACACAGAATTTCTTAATGCTGCACAGCATTTTCCATGCTTAAAGCATGGGCTGGAGAGCAGGCTGGAGGAGGGGGAAATTACATTTATTTCCTCCTGACAGATCACTCCATTTTACGAGGGTTATCTGCTGCACTAAGCAAATATTTAAATAAGGTGGCCCAGAGAACATTACAGAAGGATTTACTACAATGCAGATCTCGTCAGAGATTCATAGATTTTAGGGCCTGAAGATCATGTAGCGATTGCTATTATTATTACTAATTCATGTTTATTATTGCAGTAGTGTCTGGGGCCATCCACACTGCAGAACCCCTCGAACAGGCTGGCTGCAGCCCCCAGACAGCTGATGGGGTGGGGAGGGCGAGGGGTGCACTGTTGGCTGGTACCTGCCTGTCCCACACCAAACCATCACACCCTGCACCAGGCTGGTAACAGGGAAGCTACAGCTCCCTGTAGCACCATCCACTGAGATAAATCTGCCCTTGGCATCTAGACACATATTAGGAGCTTGTCCCTGCCCCCAAACTGCATATACCCTAAAAAAACCCTGTTTCTCTGATTTTCTGTATGAGAAAGGCCACAGATTCCCCTGTTTTATTCACATCTTCTCCAAGTAGCCAGGCAGGAGATGAAGCATTTGGTACCAGCAGTGACACCATCCTGATTTCCCTCTGTCCAACTTGGGGTTGCTTCCTTGGAAAGCTCATTTTCCCCCCTTGGTCTCCCAGTCTGAGCTCTGGTGATGTCTGCCTTGCCGAGGGACCGCCTTGCTTGTTCCCCATGCAGAGATTGGGCTGAAACAGACATGACTGCTCAATTTTTCACCTTTCCCCAGAAAAAAAATTATATTGAGAAGGGACTATTTGGACTCGCATGTGTATCTCGATTGCCCTCTAGTGCTGAGCTGCACCCCTAGATGGGATCTTCTGCTCAGGCAGGATTTCAAGCTGCCGAGAAAATTCAATTCACATTTAGGGTTTTATTTTGTTAATTAAAATTCTTATTGATGACTGGAGGGAAGCTGCTGGCTAGCCAAGAAGCAATATCCTGAGTCAAATAGCAGAAAAGCAGTTTAAGAGAGTGATTTCATCATCAGCCGATGGGAAATTGAACTCGGTAATGCAAATTATTCCATCAGAGTGTCCAAGGCAGTTTGTTAAGATTGTAAAGGAGCTGCCATCTATTTGCAGCATTAAACATACTGCGTCCTGGAGAATTCAAAGATCCTTAATGTGTTAGACCCGTCAATATCAATTTGTTATCTTATAGAAATACACAGGCTACTGTCTTTATTAGACTCTGTGTTAAATTAAGTACCTTTCCCTCTCAAACTTGCAGCTCTCCCTCTACAGTATAATTTATAGTGCATTGTTTAATATCCCATAGCAAAATCAACTTTATTCTGTTACACATGCTGGAAGCAGAGAAGTGGCTTTAAATCCTGGTGTCTAAATTGTCATTATTGGGCTTCAGAGTTAAAACAGGTGGGCAAAACAAAATTACTTGCTTTTAGGCTACCACCTGTAGGATTAATCACTAATATTGCTTCTTGTGATCCTAAATATTTCCAGATGAATAAGCTTCAGTTGGAAGGGGACTGCTTGCCCCAGCACTGTCTCATGCTAGGGAGAAAATCTCCTCTCCCCATGCCCATTTCTATGCTCAAATACATGCTTGGAACAAGCCCTATGTCAGTCCCACTTTTCTGGCAAAAATATTCTTTCTAGTCAAGAGTTAAATATCTCATTGAAACCTTCCTCCAGCCCTGGTACCTAACCAGGCTTACCAGGTCTTTGTGAATGACATTCATTTTAAGATGTGAATTTTAACAGGCAAACTGCAACCCTGCAGTCATCCCTGGAAGACTATCCTCCTTAAAGGTGGTCTTTAATGAATTTTAATTAAGGTGTTTTTATTTTAATCATATTTCTATACAATGAATCATCCTGAGTGCTCCAGGATGTTTACAAAAGCAAATTATGATGAGATTTTTTTTAAGCTCAATATTACAGAATCATGAAGATGGGGGATAAGAGAGCTCTGTTTTAGCAAGATCATGCAGTGTATGACACCTTCCTATTTTAGATGATCTGTTCAAATAACACTTGCTAAAATTAGTGAACAAATCAAGTATCAAGTACCTCCTGTCCTTCTTATTCTTTATTTAATTATATTCACATATCTCCGTATTTTCTGTAAGCTTCTGTGCCAACGGACAGTGGTTTTCCAGTACGTGCTGTGCTTTATGAAAAATCATTATTGTTAATCTGCTGGCTTGTGAAAAAGAGGGAGAAATATATGTGTATTTCAGAAATAACTGATCTGGTTTCTTAAAATGAGAAGGTGGGGAAAGAAAGCCCTAAAACGTCAGGAAATGCCTTTTGTATTTGGCATGCAGCGGGTGGACAATCTGTGCATTGCACACCCTAAAATCCCCCATATATTTAACAACAGTGGCCTCTGGTGGAGATTTGGCTGAGTATTAATAATTTACTCAAGGTTGGAGACATCTGGGCTTGATGATAGCCCTGTGATTATGGATTGGAGCTCAGGAACACACCCCTAAGCATCGGTGCTTCCAAGTAGGTTGGATATTGGCCTTTCATTAATACTGACCCAATTTTAGCATATGCCTCAGTGCTGCATTCCTAATCACTTGGAGATTCATGGGTGACACTGCCTGAATATGCTGCTTCCTCCTCATTCCTCCTAATACGTCCAAGGGGAGTTCTGGGGGGCATGGGAGTCCAGTCTGGGCTTTTCTTTTTGCCCAGACATTGATTTACACCTACCTCATAGGAATTCAACTCTCTCTGAGATTTCTGCATCTCTGTTATATTTGGTAAAAATTCAAAAGTTACTGGGAGATGGGAGTGGCAAACTGCTAGAGACAAGGATAGAGAGAAGAGCAGTTGCCTTTTTATTTCACTAAAAATCTTCTAGGGTTAGTGAACCACCCCAGCTACTTTCTTAGGCTTTGGTTCAGCAACCTGTTCTCATTTAATGAGCATGTAAGCATATGCTTACCCTTAAGTACCAGCTTACATCCCATCTGGCTCAAGTCAACTGCTCGCATATGTGCTTTTCTAAGGGCAACCTATGCATCTGCTAAAATTCTTTGCCAAATTGCAGCCTCCATTTCTTGTTTGGATATCCAGACTGATTTAGATCCATGCCTTGCAAGGCTTAGTCCAGGACTTAAACCATTAGGTCATATTGCTTATAATACTCACCCACACCCTTCTACATTTTAAAACACATTATGATAGTAGCAGAGCTTCATTTGATCTTATCACTGCAATATAGTTGTAAGTAGCTGATCAAAGTAAAATGTGTTCTGTTTAATTAGCTTTCCCAGTGACCTGAGTATGCTACCATGAGAAATCACCATGCGTCACTAAGGTCTTATGTATTTGTAAAAAGATATATACCCCTCCCAGCATTAAGGACACTGTCAGCATTCGCCCTCCAGTCTGGCAGATATCTGGGACATGAAATACATTTCATGATATGCTATTCTTTACTCAGCCAGCACTTAATGACTGGAGCTTCAGGCCAAATACAGAATCCTAAAATGAGGCCATCAACATCATCCAATTACAGCTGTTATTAAAAATGCCAAGTGTAATCATAATAATAATTAGACACTTATTATGCAGCGCTGCCTAAGGAATATACCCTATGTGTGTAAGATGTCATGCAAGTCCTATTAGTGGAGCTGGGCAATCTCACCACCTCCACATTACTGCATGAGATAAAATTGCATTTGAATGTGAACTGCCTGTGTAAATCCAGTTTTCTCAGTCTTTCACCTTCTGAGGGTTTATTTTTGGTTTTTTTTAATACTGCAACTGGTTATACCCTCTCTAAGTTTACGTCCTGCCACTAACGCCCTCCCAGAGACTCTGAGCATCCAGAGAAATATCTCCCTTTGATCTGTTATTTATTGTCAAACAATTATCCAGACAGACAAGTTACACCCACAGTCAGTTGGTGCCTCACATGCCAGAAAAGCAGTGGTCCAGAAGAGAAGGAACACTCTCTGACTAGTGCCAGATGCTTATTATTGACTTCAGGCAAATACTTCCCCCTCCTTGAGCTTCTGTTGGCTCATCTGTAAAATGGGCCTAAAAACCACAGTTGTCCTTGTGAAAACGCTTGAGTAAAAGTCCTACAGAAATGTGCTAATTATAAATGTACTAGTCGTGAGTGTGCTAATTATGTTGAAGATTACGATGTCCACAGTTGATCTGCTCCCATGTTGCCATTTGAAATCCAGGCTTCCAGTTCCTTCCAAATATATAGAAAGAAAGCTGATACAGCTTCTTTGTCCCAATCTACTGCATTGCGTACTAAGAGTAATCTCTCTGGTTTTGCAACATTCTAGCAAAATCACAGCTTTTGAAAGAGATTAGGTGGTGTAACTTGGCTCCAGTGATCATTCAATCCTGGCATCTGTTTTATTGTTTTATGTGTGGTGGAATTAAGGGAGATTATCTTCTAATTATTCCCTGTAGTCTGCAAGTCAGATGGAAAAAAAGCAAATTGTGTTTTATCAACGTGCTGCCATTATGTGCTCAAAATACAATCTCTTTTCTGGTCATTGTCCCAGAGTGACAGAAGTATGGGCATCATCTGCAGACGAGATATGGATCTGTAAGACAAGAGTCGATACAAGGTTCACATAGATCATGCCTGCATGACTGGCCACAGCATAGCCAGATCTTCAACAACTCTTAAATTAGCTTTCTTTTTCCAGCACAGGTCTGATGGTAAGGAAAGAAAAGCTGTTGACTCCAGTAAGATCCTGCAGTCAGTCTCACCCAACGATGACCTCCAGCAGAAGCTCTTTCAGAATAGTTTAGAGGCTACATCTGAGATAACACCTCTGGAGTCAGGACTGCTGTACTTGCCCATGTATTATCAGGCCAGGCTAAGTTATCTCTTTCCCCAGAGCATTCCTTGCTCTTTTTTCTGTTTCATTCCTGTATGTGCCGGGACTGTATATTGCCTATAAGCATGGCTTAAGGCGTGGCCAGGGGGGTCTTTTGGACCCACAAAGCCCCACAGGCAGACATGGCCTTTGGAAAAAGCACTGACCTCTGGTTAGAAAACTGGCTGACCTGGAGGAGAAAGAAAGGGAGCAGGAAGCCGTGGTAAGGCCCACATACCATCCTCACGGATAACGCTGGTATGCCATGGGCCAGCCCATGGATGAGCTCAGTAAGTCCATAAAACTTACACAATAAGGGCTCTGAGTCCCTTATCATGAGGTGTGTGCAAGCCTTCAAAGCAAAGGTGGGCTGACATGATAAATGACTTTTTCCAGGAGTGTAAAGAGCAAAACAGGGCCTTCCTTCCTCCCGTCCCTCACACCCTCGTGGCTCTGTGCCCACAGGCCTCCTGCCCAGTGCCGGCGCACTGCCTCCCGGCAATAGCCACGCTCTTCAGCGGGTCACACGTTCCCTGCCTGCACCTATTGTACACAAACCACCACTGCCACCACAGCTTAGTCCAAGAATCAACCTTGCTATTTATTCTGGGGGTTTGTTTCCTCTCCCAGCCACCTGCCCTGCCTGATTTTCCTTGGATGTTATCAGCCTGGAAAGTGAATTTAGGCCTATCCTTTGATTTTCTGCCCAGCGTTCCATCTACGCAGTCAGAATCTCTTTGATTTTCTGGATGGGGAAATGCTCCGTGTGGATTTGAGGTGGAGGTATCTTCCTTTGCCTAATTGGTTATTCCAAAATAGCTCCTACTCTGCTGTGGCTAAATGAAATGAAACACTGCTGGGGTTGAAGAGCAAGAGGGACAGTACATATGATGGCAGGGCCCAGACGAATGTAACAGTGAGAAAAATGTAGGGAAAAAAAGCAATCCAAAAAGAGAGCGAGAGAAGGACACAAAGATTCAGCTGGGAAAAATGCCGAGTTTACAATCAAAGCATTTCAGCTGAGTCCAAACTTGCTCCTAAATACAACTTCAGCTGTCCCCGACCCTTTTTGCCCCAAACAAGAAGCGAAGGGCTCGCCATGGGGCATTCCTGCTTTTTCTTTTCAGGCAGAGGCTGCTAGCTCAGGGCCCACCCCCACCAGGTACATCCCCAGAGGGAGGGGAGCTTGTCTGAATGTGCTAATCCCCAAAGTAATGATGCGTCCTGTGAGTCTCATGACATCAAACACTGGGAGGGGAGGGGGTAATTAGCGCCCCAGTGACTGTAGCAAGCCGTCAGCGGTAAGGTTAGTTCTGAGCATGCGGCTTTTATTGGGTCATGAGGAAATGGCGTGGGGCTGGTAGAGAAGTCTCTGCTCAGCAGGAACAAGAGAAATGGGTCAAATTAAATACTGTAATGAAATATCAATGAAATGGCAGCCAGTTTTGGGAAGGCTGCATTCACAGCCGGGGCTTAGTACAGCTGCAGTGCGAATGGTGGGGCTCATGGAAGGCATCACCTCTTAGACCCTCTTTTCTACAAATCCACACCTATCCTTATCTATAAAAATATTTTTGTGCATCTAGGCACACATTTGTGCTTGCCCTTTACTTTTAGAGTGGCCTGAAAGAAAACTCCCAGGGACCTTGAAGCTGTGGAATGAGCTAGGATTTGGTATCAAATCCTGTGGCAAGTACCATCTGCAGTAGAAGTCATGTTCACATATCCTTTGAGAAGAACATTGTCAGAAGACTTTTGTACTCATAGGAGGAGACAGCTTACTGCAGTTCCTTATCCTTTCTTATTAGGGAACCTTCACAGACAGCGGGCAGTCCTGCCCAGTGGTTAGAGCTAAGCCTGGAGTCAGCATGGAAGAGAGTGATGGAGGCAAACAGAGATCAAGAACAGGAGCCAGGGAGGGGAATAAGGAGGTCAGAAGCTAGACTGATGCTCAGGATCCCTACAAATGCTGGGTACTGAGCAAGGAGCAGGCAAGGCTCAAGCAAGACCAAGGCATGGCCCTTGGACTCAGGATTCAGCAGACCTCCAGCCAAGGGTGACACTGAGCCACAGGAGCAATCAGTGGGAATCCCTACACATCAGACATTAACCCAGCTCAGAGGCCAGCACCTCTCTGGACAGGTTGATCAAGCCCATAGCTCCAAGGGGGCCTGGAGGACTGACAGCTCATGCAGAGGCTGGAGGTGGTCAGGTAACCAACTGCTGATCCAGACACAAAGTTCACACACAGGCCCAGTGCCATGAAAAATAAAACATGGCATTAACCAGTGCTGAGGGAATTCAGCACTGTCAAGTGCTTTTTTAATATTATCCCTTTGGCTAGAACGTTGAGCAACAGTTTTCTAGGCCAAGCAAAGGAAAGCACATTGTGGTGACCCAGTCTAGTGATAAAAGCAAGATACATATGAAAACCCTGTAACAGCTGAAGTACATACACCATTTATAGCTATTCCACAACGATCCTTGTCCTCTCCCTTGGCTATTTCTGCATGCACCTAGACCATGCARAAAATAAGAAGCACCTATGTGTCAGGCCTTTTCTAATGTCCATTAAGTTTCCTCAGTCTCCAGGTTCTGAAAGCTCTTTCCTAATCCTTGCACCTCCCTTGCAAAGTGTAGCAAAACCCAAGGGAACGGCCTGTCCATTGGAGGCTTCTGACCACTGGGCAACGTGGGTTCCTTTAGAGGAAACCTGCACAAGGACTATGGACCAAAAATGCCCTATTTCTAAAAGAAGACTGACCCATTGTAAAGTTGCTGAGAAGTAAACATTCTATAAAAATGAAAGCACCTCAGAGTGATTAAAGGAAATTACTTCATTGATCCAAGAAAATGTTAGGAGGCAGCTTGACCAAGATTTATGAAAATTTGCTTCTGAGTCTGGAGAGATCCTCTGGTTGAGCCAAGAGTGATGTCCCCAACTCTGACTAAGTCCTTTGACAAATGTTTGGCAGCAGTTTGATGAGGAGATCACACAGGTTTTCCAGGTCCCTGCGTTCTGTGAGCTGATGAATTCAGCCTGCTGACAGCTGGAAGAGCAGCGTGGTTTGCAGGAGAGCAGCAAGGTGTATCGGCAGAGTGAGCTGCGGTACAAGATGAGTGGCTCAGAAGGCCACAGCAAAGGGAAACTGTGTGCACAAGCAGATGTGGCGGGAGTGGGGTGAAGAAGGAAGAGAGAGGACCATTGGGGGCACGTCAGGGGAATAACGGCATGTAAGATTTGAGATCCTTTTAAAGCACTATAGGTGGTACCTTCCAGAGCAAAACCACCTTTTCTAAATGAGAATCAAGAAAATATTCTCACACTAAACACCTTCTCTGATTTCTTCTACATGAGCTCCGTTTGGGAGGGAGGGAGAGTTGTTTAAGATGAAAGCTAGACATTGAACAAAATGAAATATTATTAAATTAAATGCCACAAGACTGCGGTGGCTATAAAGGTATTTGATTTCAAACCACAACACTCATGGAGGCCAGGGCTTGCTTGTTTCTTTTTTTTTTTTAAAGCTCACTTTGCAAGTGTCAGTCACAGCCCATGATTGCTATCTCATCAGGTTCATGTCAAAGCCTCTAGCAAGTTGTACCACACAGAACACTGGACCCCCTCCCCAGCAGCTCACTGCTGGTCGAGGAATGATGTGAGCACAGAATAGATRCCGGACATGATACACACACAGGACTGGACTTTCGCATCCGACTGATGAGTGCAAAAAATTCAGTATTGGCAGGCCCATCTACACATACCAGGCTCAGGTCTTCTGCATTTTTCCAGTTAGAAACCAGAAATCTAAAACACATTTCTAAGCATATTTGGCTTTCCAGCTGAAGCGAGCGCTGGATGTCATCTGTTTCGGCAGTGCAGCCCAGCATGGGAGACTTGCAAACACAGTGCTGCATGGAAACAAAGTTATCACTGACTTTATGAGATATTTGGACAACCTTGCACCCGCAATTAAGGCAGTTAAATGAAATGAATCATAAATTCATGGATTTTAAGGCCAGAAGGGACCTTCTTGATTATCTCGTCTGATTTCTTGGTCTGGCATAATATAAGCTGGAGAATTGCACCCTGAGGAACCTCTGTCTGGCCCAGAGTATCTACTTGGACTAGAAAGAGCATGTCTTTCAGAAATACACCCTTTCTTGGCTTTAGGCCTTCACATTTCTAGATAAGGGTATCACTGAAGATTTTGTACTGCACTTCTCAGCTGAATTTATTGATCTTCAGCTTTGAGCAACTACATAAGGGTTTGGTCAGATAGATCAAGAAATATTTCCTCATATCTTGTCTTTCTGTAACAACTTTTATGATCAAATTGCTCTTTAACCTCATCTCTGTTCAATAAAATAATCTTTGTTCATTTGGATGCTCACAATTTTGGTGGTCTTGAATATGGTTAAGTTACCCTAGATCCAAAAGAAATGCCTCCACTAGCCTATGTAGTAGTCACATTTCTTGGTCATTCTTGCCTATCTGTGATTATGCCATACAAAAATGGCATGGACCCGTTAGACCCAAGGAAAAAAAATGTCCATCTAATCAATTTAATCTAATTCACTGTTCTGTGGCCCCTCTGCAAAAACACCTGTGGTTTTTTTTGTCAATCAGAATAATTTGTACAATATACTGCAAGCAAAGTTACCCCACCTGGTAAACTCCTTCCTGAACAAGGGTGTATTTATTGTTGCTATATGACTGCTTAATCCTTTTGTATTGTTTGTGATCTGGTACTGAATGAACATAACTGAAATGAAGAAGCACAGTGTTTAATTACATCTGCAGGCTTTTGATGCTCTTAAGAAAGGAGTGAGAAAGACTTGTGGAGTTAAGAACTAGGCCAACAGCATGGAGAAAAGGTAGGTGCTTTTAAGGCTTCTCTTTCTTGAGCATATGAATTAGGTTTCTGCACAGACATCCCTGCTAGAAATTTAGTCTGTCATACATAGAGACTAGGTTCAGAGCAAGTTATCTGCTATGAAACAGCAGCAATTGAGTTTGGGGTATATTAATTGAGACAAAATGCCAGCCCTTTCCAAACCAGTGGAAATATCTTACTGCATCTTACACCCCAAATTAATTTGGAATATTTATTTATTTTCCAGAACCAAATCTGTAGTGCGAAAAATATCTTGATGCTGAAGGCAAGAGGGGTACAAACATAATGTATTTGAAGTCAGTGCACAGAGTACTTTCTCCTCTGCTGAGTTATTTCTCTCCCCACTCACACTGAGAACGCAGTGCAGCTGCATTCCCCTGGCAGTGTACACGCTCCTTGATTTTCATATGATACGCAGGCAGGGGAAATCATGTATTGATCCTGTACATGACTGCCTTAAACACTTTTAAGAATAAAATGCAAATTATATAGCAAAGGCAACAATTAAAAAAAAATTGAATGACTATAACCTGGTTATGATCACGGAAAGCACTGTCAGATTTTTACAGAAATGCTTCCACCATCCGATTCAGCCTAGCTATACTTGAAGTATGATAAAAGAAATGACATTTCCTATTCTATAATCCATTATTCATCAAAGACCAACATGTAATGAAAACAGAAGTGCAAACATCTGTTTTCAAGTTAGATCATTTTGGAGATCTAATTCCTCTGAAGAACTTAAACCCAGAAGTCAAACATCATAAATAATTAGACAAAGGGTGCTGAAAATTACAGCAGTCAGGAATATCTCCAGTGCCTTTATATGCATCTTTGATTTTCCTTTCATGGGAAAACACTGGTTTTCAGGTAACAACGTCATATAACATAAGCAGCTGCTCTGACCCATTTATAATTCCCAAGCAGGCTAACAATTAGCTCAGTCAGTTGTGTCTGCTTCTATACCCTCTTCTAATGACAAATAAAAGGCAGTTGCAAAGAGGAAGAGGACTATGATATTAAATACAGTTTCTCATGTGGAGGTATCCATCTACAAAGGGAGAATAGGGCAACTAGCTCAGCTTTTAGTGTCTCACTATGAGACATTTATGCTAGAACAAATTAATTCTGCCTGAGATGTCTACAGTAACCCACAGCTATCAAAAGAGTAGTAATCTCTGCGATCTGCACCATATTTCTACACCACTCAGCAGCTGAAATATGGAGGATAAGCACATCAGGACACATTAACTCAGCAAGGAAACAGCTTCAGCCACAGTATTTTAATGGTCTAATATAAGGATGAGATGTTATTGGCTAAATTTTGCCATCACTTATGTCTGTAAATACATGTGGTTTCTTGAGAGAGAGAACGCAGCCTTGTCTTGTAAATATTTGGAGTATACATTATACCATATGATAGCAATTCATGTGTGACTCGCCACTTGTCCTTTTGAATAGGTGATTTTGCAGATGATGAGAACAGTCCCTTGTCATTAAAGTTATGAAGAAAAGGACTTGTGGTATTCTACGCTAATAGCCCCAAACCCCATATGCCACAGCAGCCAGATTGCAAGGGTGTGGATATATTTAATTGATCTATATTTTTACAAGGGCATATCTCTTCTTCCTCATGTGCCATGCAGATCATTAAGGACTTTATATTGTCACTTCATCTGACACCGAAGCAAGTCAAGTCCAACAACTCAACGGCGATGATGATTAACTTTTGTTTTACTCATTTTCTTCAGCAGAGGGAGCTTGAGTCTACAGCAAAGAGCCGCTGCCTTCACTTTTACATGTTCTCCCCAGCCTGTCATCGTTAGCACACCTCAATGCCACGGATATTTGCAGGTAAATAAGGAGAGAAATCGTGGTACTTGGGAACAGCTCTGAAAAGCTGCCCTGCCCTCTGGATCAGAAAAGAATGGGGCGATCCGATATGTGCTGGATCCATCCAACGCACAGCCCTTTTCCAGAGGAACTCCA
The DNA here is from genome assembly GCA_030449065.1 of Oceanodroma leucorhoa. Taxonomy (NCBI): domain Eukaryota; kingdom Metazoa; phylum Chordata; class Aves; order Procellariiformes; genus Oceanodroma; species Oceanodroma leucorhoa. Next base: position 6,121,807 of record JASVER010000039.1, read on the forward strand.
TGTTGGGTTCAAGTCAAAGAGCAGTCTGAGATGGGGGTGAAACCACGTGAAAACTGGCTTTGCATCGATCCTAGGCTTGTTCGAGCCAGCGCAGGGCAAAACCAGAGCGAATTTAAGTAGCCAAAGGACTGGTCCAAATTGTACCAGGGATGGGATTAAGTACCCTTGTGCCGCTCAGTGCTACCCCTCAGGGATTGGGGTYGACGATTAAGGTCTTGCATGGAGCAGGAGGAAGGTCACCAGCCATGCTGAGAAAGATGACACAGGRAATCAATCTAAAAAGCAGGTTTCTTAGGCAGCTTTTCTTGCTACAGGTTGGCACAGCAGTGCCTGAGGTTTGTCCCACAAAGCACCTGCAAACCGTTTGCATTGTCCTGGGGAAGCAAGTGCCAGAGGGACTGCCACAGCCAGTGCTGTGGAGATGTTCACCCTGCTATGAGCCTACCGGTTGGCACTGATCACCCCCCCAGCTGCCTTGGTCTATAGGGGTTAGCAAAGGGATTTCTGCTTCAACCGCAGCAAATAAAACACCGAGTTCTCCAAGCAGCTCTCATCAGTCATGTTGTTCATTGGATCTCAGGGCCCCTTGGAGGATGGTTCAAAGTCATCCCTTGCAGTGGTCAGTAGCTGAGCAAGGCACTTATGTGACGGCATTTTACTGTGAAACATTGGCCTGAACATTTTGATGTTTGTAAACATAACAGGATGCGATTAGTACTTGCAACTCATCCCTGAGATAACCGAGCATGGGAACACACATTTCAGAATAGAAAGTTAAGCATGCAGGTATTAAAATGACTCCAATAAAAATATATGTTAAAAGAATTAGAGACAAACCCCATAAGGTTGGATTCTTAGACCTTTATCCTATGCACTAGAGAAGTAGTTATCTGATTTTGTTCCTCTAACAGGCCATGATCCATGGGAAAATACTTCTATAAAACAACCATTAACTAATTAATAACTTTCTGGCTTGAGTTGCCTACTTATAATCCATCTTTTCCCACATATTCAAGTAAGTTAGAGCTGTATAATTCTAACCTCATATCCACTTAATGGGCAGCTCATTTGTTGTGATGGAAGAGGCCTTGAAGAAGTGCCTGCTACCCACTTATTTTCAAGGTAAATGAAACAAACTGCAAATCAAGGACACCATTAAAGCTTGCCCATATAAAGCAAGGGTCTGGTTCAGGGCTGTCTGATTGAGTATGCATTGGATCAGGCCCAAATTGCAATTGGTTTGCATATTTCCCAAAGAAGTGCCAGTACATAAAATGCCCATGAATGCAAATAGGTTGTGTTTTTTTATTTGTATAATTTAACAGAGGGTGGCTTAAAAATGAATGCACACAATGGGATTATACAATATTCTCAGGGGTTCAAACAAGCTGCTGTCTGCCTAAGGGAAGGCCGATCTAGTGATTAAAGCTTAACCTCCAGGGAGGAGGAAATCACAGTTGTATTCCCCGAATGGCCGCATATTTGTGAAGTCACCAAACTTTTCACGCCTCTGCCCTCCAAACAGGGACAGAGCCTATTTACACAGTTTCACCAGCCCGTCCACTTTTGTATGTTGATAGCCGAGCAACAAGAGAGAGATGGCGTTGAAAGGCAAATTACCTTCTGACTTCGTTCCATATATGCATTTATGTTTGTGCCATGACTAGAGCAGTACCCAGTGCACATATGTCTTTGCTTATAATATATATTTTTTACCCCATCCATGCCTTGCCTTCCCTTCCCCCACCGCCCTCTGTTTCTTAGGCATTCATAGTTATCATTCCCAAGAACATCTGAAAACAACGGGATGGCATCACCCTACAGCTCCCCCTTCTCTGACTCTCTTGAGAAACTTTGTGTTGTATTGTCAGTGTTTTATATATTTACACCAACAGAGGAGGCCTGGGATGTGGGCTTTTCGTTTATATGAGTCTCACCGCCACAGGGGGTATTTAACTTTCTGCCCTGGTTGCTGTAATTCTCTCTCCAGTGGATATACAGTTCAGATCAGGTTCCTATTGCTGTGATGACAGGCATTCAGCAGGCACTGTAATTGCAGAGTTAAAACAGCTCATTTTCTTACTGGCAAGCTGTAGTTAAAGAGGTGCTAGGAGGCAGCCTGGCTGTCTGCAGAGGAACTGATCAAAGCACTGAAAGGCATCTGGCTTGTCTCTGTTTTCTTTCACCACCCCCCTTACTGATGGAGGGGAAAAAAAGAGAGAAGGAGAGAAAAAGCGAATGAAAAAAAAGAGAGGAAAAAAAGAAGGAAAAAACTATTAAAAAGGAATTTATGAAAATGACTACTTGTCCCTTTCCTAAGGGTAAAAGGCAGTGTCTTATTAAAGACACTAAACATAGTTGGGTTAGGCGTATTTTTTTTAACTTTCTGTATTGTTTAATGAGAAAATTGGAGCTTGTGAATGTTCATTTGTGTCTATTTCCATTAGCTCTTCCCAGTAAGATAGCTAAACTGTTGGGTAGCGCTTTCCGCACTGCAGAGAGCAAACTTTCCCCATCTCTGTATCAAGGTCGTCCTTCCTTATCAGACTCAGCTTTTTCTCCTTCTGACCTCTACCCTTCCCTGAAGGACATACGGCTCTAGCCAGAATGCGATGGACAATGGGATTCTGTACCCTGGATTAACTGCAAAAGTACAAGTGAAACACATTTTTGCTTTACTTTATTTGTTCTAATTCGCTCCAATTCTTCCTGTCAAAAATTCCAACAAATCACAAAGGAAAAGGTAAATAGAGTTGACAAACCACTTGAGATGTTCATATGAAGGATAAAAGAAAGGAAAAAACTCCAACAACAGGGGAAGACATCTATCAAACGAATTGAGATCAATGATCCAAAAGCCACTGAGAAGTCAATCAAAATGTTTCTCCCAGTAAGATAATGGAGCTCCCGGCCAAGGAATGGCTCCATTTCCAAATAAGAAAAGAGGTGTTGCATCTTGGGGAAAAGCACCATTCAGGTGAAAATAACTGAAATGTGGTAATCGCTTTCTATGAGCCAAAGGGATAAAATGTTATCAGGACAGTAAGAGTTAGCAGCCGAGGGCACACGCTCTCCTCCAACAGCTCTGCGAAGTTCCTGCCTTACAGGGGTTCTGAAAGGAAAAGAAATGGAACATGATCCATTACATACTATTTGACAACATTTTTCAACCAGGTTTCCAGGTTGGCACAGTGCAAAACCAGCAGGATTTCTGCTGTCTCTTCTGATATTTCAGTCATTGGAAACTCATCAGGGAGAGGGTTCTTTCTCGCTTTTGCTCCCCTCACACTTCATTTTTTTCATCCACTATCTCTTGATGGTGACACCACCGTCTTCCCACGGACAAAAGAGGAGTTCGAAGTCTTTGAAAGAAGAAAACAAACTCGGTAACTCAACAAGGAGCCTAGACAGGCAATGTTGCAAATTAAGTTGAAAGAGGCCCAGTTACTGCACCATTATTTGATTTCCCCTTCTCTAATCCCTTGCTTGTAATTAGCATAATTTATTAACATATTAGAGCCATGCATGTGAACCCTCTTTATAGTTGCTGAGTGCTCCCTGAGGCTGCCTAGTGAAAGCTTTTCCCCACTGTTTAATAATATGTTACATAAGGAAAACCAGCTTCTGATATCATTTAAATTATGACTTTCCTTTCTGCCTCTGAACACTCATTTCCTTTAAACGAGGTTAATTTCCTTAAAGAATGAAAATCCTCCGATTTCAGTTTTCCATTCATTAGACCCTCTTAGTTCAACATGAAAAAGTCACACGCCAAGAGGGAAAAGAAAAAAGAAAAGAAAAAAAAAAAAGAAAAGAAAAAAAATCCCATTGAACTTCAAACATAACCATCCTGAGTAGAGGTTTCCTGTGATCCTGGCTCCTCCTCTCCTTTCTGGACTGAGAAGGGCACAGCACAGGCTGTCAGGAGATAAAGATGGACAAGCCACTTTACATCAAACTAGTTTCTCCCATCTGGCATGTAAGGTCCTCTGAATGCTAAGGGCATTTTCAGAGTTGCAAACATGTCGTGCTCTTCTGAGGGATCACACAGTGGTTTAACGGGCCAACGGCCAAACATGGATTTCTTCGTATTCCCCCAGATAGTTTCCTTTCTCTCCATCAATCTGCTGCTGATATTTGGAAGAGGATGGGCAAAAAAGGGCATCCCTGTCCCCACTCTGATCATTAGTCTGATGTGGGTCCATCTCTGGGCACAGGACATGGCTGTGGCCACAGGATTGCACCACCTTCACTGCTTCAACTAACCTTTACCTTCTCTTCTTGCTCTCCTGAATTAAACTTACTGCTCACATTGCTCTTTGCCGTGGTTTTTTTTTTTCTTGCTGTTCTTCTTCCAGCTCTTCTACAGCTCTCCAGTGCTGTGATAGCCCAAACCAAGGGCAGTTTCAAGAGGTAACTCAAAATGTCTGTTGAAGTGTGGAATTTCCTTCTAGCTCCTCTATATTCTGCGCAGAAATATAAATGCGTTTTCCTCTTGAATGCTGGCTCAGGAGTTAGCTAGCCCTAAGTCCATGGCCAAGTACTAGCTAAGCAGAAGACATGCTCAAGAGAGGCAAAAACAGCGCAGTAGTTTTTGAAGTACTAGCCAAAAGTTGGTTTTCTGCACCTCCTCTGACTGCTTGCATGATGTTGGCTCACCCAGTATGTAAGTGCTTGACTCCAGCTGAGTTCAACGTGATTTAACTGCTAATACCTTTGAGGATTTAGGCCTCTGTTATATTTCAATAAACTGGGAATAAAGTAATTTCTGCACCTTAAAGAAACAGCTGTGAGCTATTAAAGCTTGTAGCTGTGTACTCTAGGTAGATAATACCTCCTCCTGTCATTGTAGTGAGCATAGCCCAGCCACAGATGGCATTTTTAGCTGTGGAGTGATGCATAACAGCAGCATCATTCATGTTGACGATAATTTAAATACAGTGTTACCATGTTAACAAAAAGGGCACCCTGCTTTTTTAAAAAATAAGTACCTAAAATAACAAAGCCTTCAGTGTCCTCCCACTGAAAGGCATTATAAACACATCATTTTGGAAAGAATAAGAACAGAARGAAACTTTGAAGAGAACCATGTGCTCGTTGCTCCACAGGCAGCTTTGTGCTGGACACCTGTCAGACACCAGTGGTGCACTAGGATGTGTGCGAGGTTTCATTAAGCAGTAAATAATGATGCTGSCTGGACAACTTTCTGCTGAGTTTAGGGCAAAATTTTGGGTCAGAGCTTACATTTTCAGCCCCAGTTAACCTTCCTCTAAGGAAAAACCAACCTTAATAGCATGAAATGTCAGGAAAATTATGTTAATTTACAGAGTAAATTTTTTTCAGGACCTCAAAGAAGTAAGTGAATGTTATTGTTGTTATTACTTGTTTTTTATCACCGGGGAAACCCAAGGACAATTAAATTAACTTGCTGGAGATCACAACGCCAGAGATACCAGAAGAAGACATGTTTCCTGACTGGTGCCGGAGGTGTATTGACTCGGGGATTTTAGGGGGTGCTGTTCATGAGAAAATACCAGTTTCTTGAAAGCAAAATTTCTGTGGAAAGGCACAGCCTGTCTAACCAGGAATAATTCTTCCTATCAAGAAGAAGCTTTACTGCAAGTGGGAGAAATTGAGGCTCAGACAGAAGGATTTGGATTTGTCTCCCCTTCCCACCCAAAGTGAATGCCACTGGGCCCCAGGCCCCTCAAGGGAGCAGGACTTACGTAGCTTCGTGCCAGCACAGAATGGGAAAACAAGTTCCCTCCCCACTCACTGGTTTTTGACTCCCAGCATTTGACTGAACGAGAGCCTATGTTCCTCTCTTCTCTCTTCTGAACCTGATTTACTGTGGTGTTTATCTGATTTAGGGTTGCTCTTCTTTTATGCTCTCCTCAGGAGCACCGATGTCTGGGATGTTGCAACATATATAAAGCTTTTGGGTGTATTTATGTGTATTGAAATGTACTTTTCATGGTACAGCTGCACACGCCCTTTCCACTGTTCAGCCTCCTCTCCTCCCACTTAAAAACAAGCCTTTTGAAAGCAGAAGGGAAGAATAATTAAAAAAAATTGTAATCTGCCTCAGGTAATGACATGATTGAAACATCACCATTTTGTCTGGAGGGTCACAGGACGGCTTTATGAGAAAGCTTTAAAGCTGCTAACTCTAAAGAACCTTTGATATTTCACCTTTTGTTGTTGCTAACATATTCTGCTTCCTGACTCTTGGAAACAAAGCCCGTACCGAGGGCCCTGTCGCTTCAACAAATTTGGTGCCAAACATGCTATGCCATGGGGCAGTTTGACAATCTGAGAAGATTAATTGAGCACATACATTTGAGATCTTCCAAGCCATTTAAGTAATTTAAGTACTTAACATGAAGTAGACATCACGGCCCCTTAGTCAGCTTTGGGAATGCGATGCTTGATCTTATGTGTTTCAGCTAGATGTGGTGTGGTCCCTGTGTGGTGATCTAGGTTTTGGCAAGAAAAGATTATGCTAACGGTGGCTCATGTTTCATCATAACAGCTAGAAACTAAAGGGAAAACCTAACATGYACTGCAAAGTACTTATGGTAGCATTAACAGTAGACCTGATTGGACAAATTATTCTCCCACTCTTTAAAATACAGAACAGTCACTCAGATCTAGGAACAAAGATTTCTATAGCTTTGGTGTAACTCGTCTTCTCTGGTTTTAGAGAACCAGGAAAGCGTGGCAAYTATTCCTCACTTAAAAGTTCATATCACACCATTTCCTTGCTAGTTCTGTCTTTTACAGTAATCATGAACAAACATTTTATAGATCTTGATTTTTTACAACTGTGTTCAGTTCCCGGAATTGCTTAAATCTTGTAGACAGGAATAGTTCTTGATTGGTTTGTTTCTAGCAGGCTTTGAAACTATTTGATACTTGGTTGTTAATGGTCAAACATAAAGTTATTTTTGATCAAGTATTGGTAAACAGAAAATGTAAAAACAAATCTCAAAATTAAAACTCAGGGGGGCATAAACTCTACTCMAGTAGCTGTAAGAAGGTTCTCAGCGTATGTTTCCCAGATATGTTTYACTCAACAGCAGCTCATAGAAACGTTTGCTAGAAACAAATAAGATGGATCACAAGTGTAACTGAAAAGAATGTGAGGATTTTACTTGAAAAGACATTAATGGGTACTTTCTAAAATCATACTAACATTTCTACTTGTACAAGAGTCTATTTGAGGAAAATGTCTGGGTATTTTGTAAGATGCAAGAGCTTTGGAAAAATCYAGAATTTTTCACTCTAGCCAAAACCAAATGAAGACAAATGAAAATGGAGTGGTGCTAGCCAAATGAAGCCAAGTCAAACCATAGACACTATTGGGACCTGTCCATCACAGGCTTCTGGCAAAGATTCTTAGCAACTAAAAATATTTCCACCATTTCTTTTGCAAAGTGAATGGTCTGGGCCTCAGAAAGAGCTGTTTCTTCTGGAAATCAGTGGAAATACTCAGCCTTTGGGTCCTGGTGGAAAGTTGCCTCTGCTGAGTTTGGCCAGAGCTTCCATGAATTTGCCTAGAAATTGTCTTCACCAGCCACCAAATAAGATACATGAGAAGCTGAGGCTTGCAATGTAACTACTGCTGTCTTTTGTGATACCAATGAGATGGCATTGTTCTGCCATATTGGAAGAATAAACAATAGTTATTATACATTATATATATGTTTACCAWCCTGGGAAAAAAATGTTGCCCTACCCCCTTTTGATATAGAGTAATAAAATTATTTTTCTCTTTTTTTCCTGGACCCGCCAAATTCCTAGAGGCTATCTCCTGTAAAAGAGGGAGGTACAGGCAGCTTATGGAATACATGAATTCTATTTTATATATTGTATTGTCAGATACACTAAGTAGAGATGGATGCAAAACATCTGATGGAACTGGCAACTAATTTATAGGTGGGATACTGATTTTTGACCACCTGGAAGTGATTTTGTTTTGGTTTTAAATACTAATTTTGTGACTTCTGGACAGGTTTATACTCAAACCATAGAATGCAAACCATTATAACCCTGGAAGATGATGACAACTGGCTCTAAGGTGTCAGTGGGGCTCTTTGGACAGTCTAGAAGCTGCCATGAATATTGCTGCTGTTCATAGTATCCCAGAAGAGCGTCCACAGACTTAGAGGAGGGTAGAGGTTTGGATTTTGATGCAGACAATGTCAAATATTTCTAGTTTTCATATCGGTGTCTTTACCAAGGATTCACCTGTCAGGACTGTTGTGACAGAGAACTGTAGGCCCCAGGRCTGTTCTCAGAGGTCACAGTGCTCAGGCTGTGCATTTTCCAGGACAGTCATCACATATATGTTTCTATACACAAGAGACCATGCAGCATGGGAGTGAGTTATAATCTAGAGCTTTCCTAAAGGACGTGTAAAAACTCATCTTTGCTAACTTAGGAATAAGTGAGAAAACTACAATAATAATTGCACTTGTTACTGATTAATATATTGCGATGGATTTTCTGTAGGGAGGTCCTCTGGGTATTTTGTTCATTGCTTTACCCAGTATGCTCCATATAGTCAGTGTTTACCCTCTTTGAGCTCTGCCCTGGCTATGATATAAAGAAAGGAGGGGAAAGAAATCAAATGCTATGGAAAACAGAAGTGGTCTGAAGTATAGCTGTAGCTAGCTCCAGCTGTAACAACAGGGTTGTGGGTTTCCAAATTTTAATCTCCCAAAAGAAATCTGTATCAAATTCTTCAGCCCAGAGGTCAAAAGGGATTTTAATAATGGAATGGGACAACTCAGGTTGTAAAGTCTTCTGAGCAAAGGCCTTCTGCTCTCTATCTGGACATGTCTGTGGAATATGTGTCCATGAAAGGTGCTTCCAGGCCACACAGGAATAAAAATAAATAATAGTGACTATAAAATAATTTTATGCTTTTCTGTCTTCTAACGCATCACTAGAGGCAAAGATGACACACTCTACACAGGAGGTAATTCAGACTGGTAATGTAGCAGGCAGCGTGCTCAACTTCCCCACTGCACAAGTAGGTAAGCAGATTACATATGTTCTTGAGCACAGCCTATAGCCATAGTACAAAAACTGTCTCAGGAATGTACTCTGGGTTTTGTCATTCTGGTGGTATTTAGATACAAAAGTGTGTGTGAATTAGAAATATAGTCTGTGCAACTTCAGAGTTTCAGGATGTCTATTACTAGTAACAAGTTGAAATATAGTTGTATAAGTTGTTTGAGAAAATGTGATGTGAATCCCTAGCAACAAAAAGCATGTGGAAAATAAATTATGACTCCAATCTCTCAGGACTGCTTCTTTATCGTTCTCCGAGTCCTAAGAGAGCATCCAGAAGGACCTTCCAGAACCAGCCCATCAGTGCAAGCCATTCCTCCAAAATGGAGCTGCTCACATCCCAACCCATGACATAAGCTATTGGACCAGATGAGCAGATGTGAAAGAGAGGCTAGATGACCAACACCACTTCTGTGGTCAGATACAAAGAAAGATAAGTTTTCCATTTCCCACATAAATGCCTCTCTCTGCAGTGCTAGGAAACCTGGGATACATTTCCTGTGCAATACCAGAGAAAGGCAGGTAGAGTAACAAGATAGATGCCAGTATGAAAGGCAAGGGGTGAGGCATGCCTCCTGTAATGCCTGCTAGGAAATGCAGGCTTAGCTTGAGCTGCATTGTGAGCACACAATGTCTAGAGACAAACCTTTGGTTCCCATCAGGTCAGGGAACAGAGCTTAGCCCTCTGTGCCCTGCTGGACTCTAACCACTGACCTACTCTGATGATTCATGGGTTTTGTGGGTCACAGATATTAATTGCTGTGTAGTTGGAGGAATCAGCTTCTGCGGTCAAGGAAAATCTTGCTCCCCTTCTCTGTCTCCTTAACTTTTAAAAGTTGGCGGGTTTCCTCATTGCTCCAGCTCTCACAGGGCAGAGCCAGAATGTCCCTGTTTAAATGGAGCAAACGTTTTTCCAAAGGGTCAAAGTTCAGGACGAGCTTGTAAGCAGATTATGGAGCTGGTAGAAAGGCCAAAGACACCCTAAGTCTTTACATTCCCAAAGTGCTGTGTTAAACTCTAGCCCAAGGATGTACTTAACCCCAAAGAGAACGGAGGTCAAGTGAACTTGCAGCATTTCAAATGCAATCAGCTTGGAAAAGTAACTGTTTATAAAGAAGTATATTACAGAGACAAGCTAATGTTAGCATTCCCCCTCTGCAAATAAGCCTGACCTATTGCTAGTCTTGTCAAAGAGCTGCCATGTTTGTTTTATAGCATCAAATAGTAAGACTTTATTTCAGTTTAGGTTAAATCTCAGGGAACATTTTGGCTTAAGGGCATTGAAAGTCTCCCTCTCTCCCTCTAAGGAGATGCAGGGGGAGTATTTATGCCATCTGTCTTTAGGTACTTAACTCAGACTGGCTCCCTATACTGTCAGGAGAGTGAAGGAGGGGTTTCCAGAGGGCAGTTCAGACTACCTGAAATGGGCCCTGAGCACGCAACACTTATGTGCCCCCCCCTTTTTCCACAGAGTTTGCAGAGCCCAGAGTTGAGCCATGCAGAGACATTGCTTCACGCTTTCTCTGGATTTTCTTTAAGGTGTTCAGAGCTGTGTGTAAGGTGCTAATTGATCCTCGTAAAATCCCCGCGGCATTTATAACGCTCAGCCGGCACGCGTGTGCAGGAGTCACGGCAGGACCGTGGTGCGGGCGGGGGGGTCCAGCTGCAGCAGAGCGGGAGGGCTCTGGGCACAGGGCCATGGAGCGCTTCTGCAGCCAAATGCATGTCTTGGGCAAAAAACTGATGCGCAATGGGACAGGCTTCGCCCAGCCTCGCCAGCCCTCCTGCTTTTCTCGAAGATCTTTCACCAGGCACAAGAGCACTCAATGACTGTGTAACTTATGGCAAATAGCCACCGTTGAGCTTGCGGAGGATGCTCAGTAGTCCCCATTTGTTTTTTCTTTGGATGAAAGGGAGCAAACATATCATTTGGCATGAATAACTTTGTTTTAAGTGAGAACAACAACATAAAAATGACAAATGTTGAGGTCTCCTTTAAAAGACGGTAGCCACTAAGAGCATCTCTCCCATGAAGACCTTACCCTGTACATGTTGTTACTTTTTATTACTATTTCTGTAACCATCATAATTAATATTACCATAGCCATTAGGGTGACACTAGCAATAGTACGGAGGAACCACAGTCATGAACTGAGATCCCTTTTTGTGGGTGTCAGCAGGACAGCATGAAGTCTGCATGGGAAGTCAAATATCTTATTTTTTCAGAGGCAGCTCAGCAATATCTCATATTATCACTGCAAGACATCAGTCAAGATGTGGTGAAAAGCAAAGAATGAGTGGGCACTCCTTCTGGTATTGATGCTTTCCCAGCACACGCCTGCATCCACAGTGTTTGCATGTTTCAGCTGCCAAAAATTGTTCATGTGGACATGGGACTTGCACAGGTATTTCATAGGAGAAACGAGTTTTTTCTAGCCCCTTAAGTGTTCTTCAAGAGGTTTTGCCTGTTTGTTTTTTCTTATGATAATATTAATCTTGTGTGAAAAATTCAAAATTCTGAAGCTTAGAAGTTGTTCCTATAAAGCCCAGAAGTGCACTGTGGAATGCATAAAGATTTAATATTTTGGAATTTTAYAGTAGCCTCAGAAATGTCTCTGTTTTGTCAGGGAGACTGACTATTCTTGAGCCAGGAAGCAATTAAAATATGTAATATGGGTATTTATTCTTATATGTAGACTTTGTCTGTCTCCAAAAAAGGAAGTTTAAGAAAGCCCTTTTTTTGTAAGAATTTAAGAATAAATYAAGCAAGCTTTTCTCATGGCTGATCCAGATACACTTAGTGTTGTTTATGAGAAGGGGGGCTTTTAAGACACGTTTCAAATACAGTGAAAATTCTCTGTCCAGGAGAGCAAAATGCTTTCATTTTTCCTAGGATGCCACACATCTTGCTCAAGAGCCCTGAGTGTTGAACAACCCATTAAGAAATGCTGTCTTCAGTACAGCTCTCTCAGCTCTTTCACAAGTAATTGCCTAATTGAAATAGTATCATTTATTAGCTTCTTTGCTTGAGGCTTCTTCAGATTCAGCTTCTGCTCTTGGGCATCCTCCTTTGAATTGTAGCATATACCTCAGCTAATTATAATGTGGTATCACTTGATAAAGCCAACTGAGATCATAATGGGAAGACACTGAAACATCTGCCAAGATTTGAAAATTGGATTTTTCTTTTTACTTACGCCAAAGACAGGTTACCTGTAATTAGTTCTAATTTATAAATAAGTGCAGACTGTACTTCTAAAAGGTACAATATCATGCCTTGCCCCCTTTYTAGAAACAAGTTAGGAATCATACATCTCAATCAACTGTATACCTTTTCTGTGTCAGGAATAATAGCTTTGCCTGACACCTTAGGTAGGATAAAGGGAGTTATACAAGTACCACCTAAATAATCATGGGACACCAGTCCCAAGTGACAAAAAACAATGGCACAAGTCCCAAAGATCAAAATTACAGGTGTTCCAAAATTGTCAGTATGGATTCTTTTTGTTTGCTCTCTGAATTCTGAATATTTATTATTCAAGCATTACAGCTCTTTTTCAAATCCCTTTGAAATTTTATYTTCTGTTATTTTTTAATGCTAGCTGTAGTTCTCAAATAATCACAGGACTCCAGGAGYTGGAGTTTTATGAACCCACAAACATCCCAAGAGCTGGAAAACTGTGATCAGATCTATCTGAGCTTACAKCACATATGTAGTGGAATTTCTTTTTTTTTTTTTTTCTTTCCTTTTTTTTAAGCCTTGTTTGTTCTTAAAGGATCCAAATGGTTCTGCCCATTTTGACACAAGCTGTGATCCCTAGTCCTGGCCTTCCCATGGGTAGCAGGACAGGGTGGGCAGATGAGCAGTCCCCTGGGCAGGTACAGCTGTGTAGGAGCACCAGGCTGGAACTTCAAAGGGGTCATGCAGAAGGATTAAGGTGCATCAGAAAAAACTGCCTGTGGAGTTTAGGAGTGAAATAACTTTGCAGTTCAGATTTGACACACTGACCAAGCCAGACATAGTGAAAGCTGCTTTCACCAACCCCCATTATACTCTTCCTGATTATAGTCAGTCCCTCCTAGCAGTCTTCTCCAATATAGATTTAGGAAGGAAAGAAAAATCACCTCATGGCTATTGATGCTTGACATTTACCTGCTGCCCACAGCTCCAAGTAGGTGCTGTGGAGTAGCTGTGTAGCCTCTGAGTAGGGACCACTTCTCATTTTGCAGACACCTTCCTATTCTCCAAAAATCTCTTTTCATTTTCCTGTGCCACCTGATACGCTTCCTAGAACACACCCAAGCTTCTGGCCACTGTGAGTATTTTCCTTGAGATGGCCTAGGTTGAACAGGCAGTCGAAGATGAAGTGATGACTGCTGCCTCAAGTTTGTGACATCCCCTTTGGTCTGTTTTTAGAAGGCTGTTGAAGATAAGCTGTTAGCAGGCTACTTAGGGGGAAAGAAAAAAGATGCAAAGGAAGATGGTAGATGTGCTGAGGAGGACACTGAGCTGAACAGAAATACAGAAAGTTGTTTTCAGAATGACTGCTCCCTTTGTGGGCTTGTTTTCTGCYTCTGAATGCCTGCCTGCAATTTTGCACTGAAAATGGCAGGTCAGGAGGGAACCTGGTYGCAAGCAGTTTTAATGAACTTATTGTACATGATAGCACTCATGCAATCCAGGATCCCAGCTTTTCCCCACCACCCACCTTGGACTTTGTAAAGACCCTTTTTTTTTCAGAGGATATCCCTCATATAAGGAGCTGAACCAGAGAAAAAAAAATAACTATGTCAAGGTAAAAACCTTGGCTTCTTCAATTTCTTGACTCACTCTGGAAATGAATTTTATGTGTGTATGTGTGTGGTTTCTCTTCTCTTTCTTGCTTATTTCTAACAATGACTTCGTATTAAATGTTTCATCACAGACATTTGGTCATCCTCTGAAAGTCTTTTCGTGAATACTTGCTTGTGTTGCAGTTTGTCCACGAAGAAAGACCAGAGTGAGTAATGAGAAAATAAACTTTCCCCTGTGCTTCTGTTTCTGCTGCCGTGGTTTGACCAAAGTAACCGTAGGCTGCAGAGCTCRCTGCACCCTTGCAGAAGATGGATAGTCATGCATAGGAAARGAGAAGACAATTCAGTCTCCTTGGKTTTGCYTTCTTCTGAGATTAATGATTGGTGTCAATCAGGAACCTGTTTTTTAGTCAGAAGTCTTTCTTTAGAATCCAATTAATGATGTGAGGTAAATTACAGAGCAGCTGTTTACTACTTTTGACTGACTAATAAGTTCTATTTTAAAAGTAAACCGCTAATCTTCAGCCAAGCCATCACCATCCTAACCTGTCCAAGCACTTGATAAATCTTTATGTTAGGTAGGTGCTTTACAGCATTGCTTCAGATTGGCAGCATGCACTGGTGCTCCTGCTTCGCAGAACTTCACAGTGATSATTCAAAACATTTTTCTCTAGAAAATTTCTGCTCATATGGCACCAAATGTTGCTCTAATCCAGATGATTTGAAATTTRGGATACTGGCTGTTTGGGATATTTCAAATACTTTCAGTGGGCACTGAAATTTTCAACTTGATGAGGTACATTTCTGAGAGACCATGAACAGGTTCACCATTTATGAATTTCATTAGATTAAGCTCAAGAAATTTGACAAGAGGCTCCAAGAAGACCATTGTGTTCTACGATTTGGTATAAAAGAATAGTGCAGTCCTTGACCAAAAATTGCCAGTAAGAGGTGGGCCCTCCCTTACAGTACAAATGGGTTAAAAACCAAGCCACAAACCCACTATATTTTCAGTCATATTCAGGCAGAAACTTGAATGCTGATTCACAAATATTCTAGCTTGGCTAGCTGCAAAGCATTGACTTACATTAATTCTTCCAGCTGTTCTATAAATTTCTTCCCACTTTTGTAACACCAAATTTCACCAAAATCAAGAACATGCCTTGATAAAATACCTATTAAAAGTTGATGTTAACTTGGATATTTTTGTTTTCAGTCCTATATTACTGAAGTGCTAAGCATTTTTATTTTTTGTTCAGAAGCAGACGATGCTCGCATGCTGGGAAGCTCTCTTCACTCGCGTGTGTGTGTGTGTGTGTGTGTATTGTCACCATAGTTACACTTTTTGTGAAGGTTTGGTGCTCTCCAAAGGAGCAATATGAAGTCACCTGCTTAGCTCAGGACACCAGACAGGGATTCACAAACCCAGGTCCTGTTCTTGGTTTCACCAATGACCTTTGACACATCACTCCATCCTTCCCTCATTCTCTTTCCCCTCTTCTGCTTACTCTTTTGGGTCTATTCCTACCATAAATGCCTCGGGACAGAAGTAATCTCATACAGGTTTTTGCACAGCGCTCACCCATGACCATATCAATTCACCTTAATCCTTGACTCCCTCCAGCTTGTCTCGCCACATCCTGATGCCACGATCACAGTGAGACAGGAGACATCCACAAATGTCTCAAAAATCTTCCAGGACTTGCGGCTCAGCCGGCCCTGCCGCAGCTGTAACTTTGCAGAGGGAACGGTGGACACCACCCTGTCCCAGTACGGGAAAGGCAACATCCCAGTGCCTGCCCATCCAGTGCTTCTTGGAGCACAACGGGAGTTTCGCTGGGATTAACCCAGCCACTTGTTTATTCCCCGGGTTAATTTCACACGCCAAGCACCAAGCTTGTGTTAATTATATGATTTACTGGGCTGTGTTTCTCTTTTCATTGCATCGTAAAAAAAGGCTTGAATAAAGACGCTTGTTCTAGTAAATTTTCACTTGTTTTTGAATGGCCTGGAAATAGTTAACAGTAAGCACATACTCTGGGCCAAAAGCGACCGGAAGGTTCAGATTATTGCCTTATTTATTTTATTTTATTCCTAATTAACATTTTATGAGCTCTGAATATGTTTACAGAAGCACATGCAGGAAAGGGCGTATGGACAAACAGAATTAATAGCCATCGACTGCTCCATAGCATACCCAGAAGATTAAAATATCATGGAGCAGTCTTTTGCCTTTTCTGATGGAAGCCAGACAGGCCCATTCACAGCAGGAACAAAAGCTCACCTTGATGGTTTTACTTTCCAACCCAAGCCCAAGTGTTTAGGAGGGAGGAAGACCTGATCTGCTGGTGAGGAAATCCAGCAAGCAGCATTTTCAGAGGGAGTCTCTTGGTACTCCTTCGGCTGTGGCAGTTTGTTCACTGATCTCAGTTCTTCACGGAGTCATCAGAGGGTTGAGCAGTACAATTAAAGTTATATCAAAAAACGTAAGACAGTTCATACAGCAGCTCCTGAAAATGGTCTCCTGAGATCAAAGGAAGTGCAAAGATGCTTGAACTCGGATACCATCCAGATCTAGTTAAATGAAGTAGAGAGAGGCTTCAGCCTGACCTCTCCTCTGAAGGCTAGATCTGGGTTTGTCTCTGTGCTCTGAGCTTATCCTTCTCAAAGTTACAGACTGAAATCTTGACARTCGTTGCCTGGGAATGATCTGGGTCAGTTTCTATTTGAGTTAATGGATAAAGTTAGGAAAATGTTAATTTTTTCAAACTGACCAAGATAAACCTAGGGCCCGGATCAGCCTTTTCACAATCTCCGTCGCTCAGAGCTGCTAAGGAATTTCCAYCTTTCTTCTGAGCCCGGGAGGAGCRCGCCATTCCCTTCCTGCCTGCTGCAATAACAATATTGAATCCTTTTTAACGAATCACCTCTCTCTTTTCCCTAAGCTTTGTCTGCCGCTTGCATTGGTAAATGCAAGAGCTCTGGGTCCTGTCAACCAATTGCCCAAGGAGAGTTTTATTGCCATTTTTTTAACTGCCAAGGGAAGGGCTAAGGCTGTTTATCAGAGAACTGCAAACACTCAGTCCTCCAAGAAATGTTAATATAATGCCCTTGGGATAAACATTGCTTCACTGATGTGTTTTTAAGCTGTCCATTACTTTCCTTTTGAGAAATAAAAAGAAAGATATTACCAAGAAACACAGAAAGATTGTACAGCATGGTTAAAATCAGAAATAATCTGGTGGTGGGAAAAAAATCACATTTTTCTCCCAAAACACATTGTTAATTGGGAACAGATCAGCACTGAGATCTGGGTGCAGATAAATTAACTTTTGCTGCCTACCTAGGGTGCAACAGAAAGATTTTATTCTTGGTTAACATCTTTTAGTGCTTTAGTTATCARGATAGAAAAGAGAACATGCTTCTTTACTCATTCTACAAGTTTGTTCCATTATCTTGAGCAAAACAAAAACCAAAGTGAATTATTCATCTATATTATCTGAATTGTAGCTGGATAAAGTTGTGAGAGGAATTTTACATGCATTTAGATGCATGTTGAAACCTAGATGCATGTTGAAATCCATGAGAGTTACAGGTCCAAATTGCTTAGGTATCCCTGAGAAGCTCACTGAGTACTTGTCAGCTTCTTTAGACATGTAGGTGTTTTCTGTCTCTTCATTCCCTAGTGAATCCCAGTTTTAGAGCCAGACATTCACCATATTCCCAAAACATGAATATATTAGTTACCACTTGGTATTATTTGCATGGTTTTCTCCTCCCTACAAATTCTCACGGTTTCCAATGTCAGCATAGCTCCGCCAGAAGTAAGGTGGGAATGCCCTTGTAAGCAAGTTGTTGCTTCTCAGTATGCTTTTACCACTGAGTTGCCTTTGCTGACTCAGAAGGGCCTCATAATTCTTCCTTTTCCACCCAACCACCATCCTTACAGTCAGAGCCATCTTACAGGGTAGTAGCAGAAGAAGGAAATTATAGGAAAAACAGCCAGCATCAGCAGAAGATAGAGGGATGATACAGGATCCTGATCAGCAGTGGACACAGTCAGCTATTTGAAGCATCAGCGAGGTTTAGCTGCTGCAATAGCCATTTTGGCTGGAGATAAATGAATGCTGATTCCTATCTTTACCSAGAGGACACCACAAGGTTCACCTTCTGTGGCAGCAGTTGCACGTACTGGTAGTCCTTGTTGCCTTTCCATCAAGACCATGATCTTGGCACAAGTATTTAGCTACTGGCCAATATTCTGCTATTACTGTTATCTAATTATGCAGGGAAACCTGCAGGTCATGTTTGATTCCCAGACAAGGGGAGGGCAAAAAAATCACTTGAAACTGGTTTATGTCAAAGGGTGAATTACAGTGTGGCATAAACAAACAGCCCAACACATTATCCTGTTTACATGGGATCAGAGAACGTTTGTAAGTCTGAGTCCTGAGGGAGACACTTATAGTAATAATGTCCAGGCTTCCTTTGCACAAGGTCCAGAACTGCAGGAGAAAGGGAGGGAAAAATGAGTTTTAAGTGTTTTGCGAGAAAGAAATTGTGTAATAGGAAATTGATGTTATTCCATTTTGCACCATTTTGTGCAAATGTTCTGATGCGAGGTTTTATTTGTCTTCCTAGAGAGAGTTCAGCCCATTGCTGGAGGTTTGTGTACCTCCATAAGGATGAAAGAGCTTTTGTCGCTGCCCCAGATTTGTTTCAATTTTTTCTCTCTTTGATTCTCACTTTCACAAAGAATAAGTTCAGCTTTTTATAAAAGAGTAATTTAGTAACAGCAAGCTTTTACCAGATGGAAGTGAGCTACTTCTGCTTCTGTTGTAAAATATCTGTCTATGATTGTATTCTTGAAGCAATTTCTTGTCTCATTGGTCTGCCTTGCTTTTTGGAGATATGAGAAGGAACTTAGCCATCACAAAATGYCATGAATAAATCCTAGGATATTCCACCATCACAAATTCAAAACCCAGACCAGGCAGCTTTCTCCTCTAATGAGATCCAAAGATCTAATAAATAGCTCTTGCCCAAGATGTGCTCAGATGTTGTAGGCAATAAAAAGCAGATTAATTAAGAAAGGCTATGTGGCTAATGACTATAATGTCATGGTGGAAAACAGTCCCTGACTCTGCCTGGTTTTCACACAAACAAAACATGACTGGGAGATACTCCTGTGCAGAATTTAAGTCCTGCTTGCTTTCCACTGACCATTGCATGGAGTATGGGAACTCCAGTCTTATCTCCTGGCCTGGTCATTGTGAAGGAACACAGCTCAGGTGCTAGGCTCGCATCCCACAACCACTGAATATGTATGGGAGGAGTAGAAATTTGTAGAGTTCTGGACAGCTGAGTGATTGTGCAGGCAAAGCCAGGTTTTGCTTGAATGAACATGCTGCCTCATGGGACCTGAATGTGGTTTGGACACTCATTGTCCTCACTTGGTRATGTTCCTCCATATGTACTGCATTTTCTGTCAGGTACTACAGTCTTCCTCCAGTTCACCGTGACATGTAACCCAGCCGGGCACTCAGGCTATGACCCCCATGGTATGGATTAGTACACAGCCTCACTGAATTAAATCTTTTCATTTAGAAATATCAAAACCAAAAATTTTAAAAAAGAAACTACTCTAAACCTTTTCTATGGAACTTTCCAACTAGTAAAAACTGTTCATCTTTCATCCTGGATTGGGAGTTGAGAGGTTCAGGTAGATCAAAGAAACAGTTACAGTCCTGAAGACATCCAGAGGCTGGAAAACATCTTAAATAAAATTAATCATAAATTGCTCCAGATAATTTATCAATTCTAAGAAGTAGAAACTTCTTTTAGAGGGAGGAATAAAACTACTCTTGCAAGGACATTTTGTCTCAACTCATGTTACTTTTAACACAGATTGGGATTTTTAAGTGTGCTTTTATCACATTGGTAATATCCTCTTTGTGTCTAACTCTCCTCCCATGGAGGACACAATTTGATCCTAGCGTCTTGCCTGAGCGGGGGCAGATATAAAGAACTATTTAATCATCTTCTCCATGTTAACAGTGGGGAGGGAGAAGCAACCTTTTTATCTGGCTCTCCCTCTTCTGCAAGGCGTCAGCCGAGTGGCCAGTCCTCTGGGAACTGCGTAGCTCTGTGTTACGGTTTGGGGTAAATTATGTTCCTCAAGAGCTGGTTCTTGGCCTCCTCCATTCAATGCCCTGGCCAGCCAAGCAGAGCTATCCCACTGTGAGAAGAGCTGGTCCAAACACCTTTTCTCCTAGCATGGGGGCAACCATAGACTCTAGGAGCCACAGTTTGTCTGTGATCAGCTCCTGTAGCAGTCCAAGTAAAAGCATCCCCTTTCTTCAGGGATTAAATAGAATTGCCTGTGGTTTATAATTGAGACTGAAATCAGGAATACAGTCTGTAGACAGCCTTTTACTCTTGATTTCATTTGTCACTCTGTAGTTTGACATGCAGACCCTGGCTCGAGAGTTTAAAACTTCGGCAAACAGCAGAAAGTTCAAGGAAACATTTGGAAATGAGGATCTCTTGACTAATGGTACTTATTTGGACCCCCTTTGATCAAGTATAATGACGCTTAAAAGACAGAGTATTTGGATAGAGAGTTTTTAAGTGGAAATCATATTTAATGCCCCCATCACTGCTTTTTAAGGGAAAAAAACCCACACAATAGGGACTTTAAGGTTCCCTCCCCTTCTCCCATTCTGGTTTATGGCAGCGGTGGAATTTTTTGCTTTGCTATTTATTGACTCGCTTTAGTGCTCTCAGATGGAAACTTTATCAGACTCATCACCACAGGATAGATCAAAGACAACAGATCAGACTCCTCCCTGGGGTGAAGATAAACTGCTGCACTTGACCTGCGCCTGGAATGTCTAATGGGGTCAAAATGTAGAAAAATAATAATACTCATTCCCTTCCACCTCCGCACCAGCCTTCCCCAGGATCCTTTAACAGCTACTGCATCGAACAAGGCAGCGGCTTGTATTCCTTTCAGATGGCTCACTTCTGCAGGTAAAATGTAGGACAAACTGGAAGACCATTGCTTTCTGCCTCCTTCAACAAAAGACTCCTTTTTCGAAATTCAGGAAGAGACAGACACTAAGTCCCTTCAATATCCTTTTAAATTGGTGCCTCCCAGACTGTTGTGGTTTAACGTGGCAGGCAGCTAAACACCACACAGCTGCTCGCTCACTCCCCCCGCCAGTGGGATGAGGGAGAGAATCGGGGGGAAAAAAAGTAAAATTTATGGGTTAAGATAAAGACAGTTTAATAGGACAGAAAAGKAAGGGAAAATGATAATGATAAAAAAATATACAAAATAAGTGATGCACAATATAATTTCTCACCACCTGCCGACTGATGCCCAGCCAGTTCCCGAGCAGCAGTCGCTGCCCCCCGTCCAGCTCCCCCCAGTTTATATACTGAGCATGACATCATGTGGTATGGAATATCCCTTTGGCCAGGTTGGGTCAGCTCTCCTGGCTGTGCCGCCTCCCAGCTTCTCGCTGGCAGGGCATGAGAAGCTGAAAAGTTCTTGACTAATGTAAGCACTACTTAGCAGCAACTAAAACATCAGTGTGTTATCAACATTATTTTCGTACTAAATCCAAAACACAGCACTATACCAGCTACTAGGAAAAAAATTAACTCTACCCCAGCCAAAACCAGGACACAGACTTTTCCTTCCAACTAACAATATAAGACTCTTCTCCCACCCCAATCTTCCTTTTTTTTTGAAAGCTTATGCTGCCTAAAAAGAAATGGTGCTCCAACCTTGCTTTCCTTCTTGGCATTGGAAGGGAAATGGCTGTAGGATTGAAGGGAACTGTCTGTTTCAGGATCAAAGCAGCAGTCTCCGCTGTCTGAGCAATTTTAAGAGTCTTTTCAGCCAACTGCATGGGCCTGAGCGGGCGACCAGCGGCAATGTGAAGCACAGCAGGCAGCTCGGTAACAGCAAGCAGTGGAGACAGCGTCACACCTTGCATCTCCTAACGACGGCCTCTATTTCGCTTGCAAAAATCCTGCTACAGCAGCTGCCTCTAGCCATGTGCAAAGTGCCCCTGCCTTTTGTTGTGATTATGAGCTCCAGGATCCTGTTAGTTTGCAGTAAATCACTCACAGCAGCCCCAAAAATGAATAATTTGGTCAAGTCATGCGCCAGCTGGTGTCCCGTAGAGAGTCTGTCTACAGACACCTTTGTGGGTTGCCTCTTCTATTTCCTGAGCATGAGAAGCCCTTATTTCAGATCCTGAGCTTATTGCAGCTTCTGGGTGACTGCCATGACCTCATTTATAATGTTGCAGAGCTGCACTGATTCATCTCTTCAGGAAATCAAGTCTCACTAGGCTTGTCCAGCAATATACGGACAAGCTGTGAGTGGCCCTGTTTCCACTGTATAAGCTCTCTCCAAAACAGAAGCGGTCCCTTCTTGGCACTGCCATTGTTTCTCAAGTGCCTCAGAGCACTTGCAAAGGGAAAAGGTGTACAATATTGAGAACAGTGGTATGGTGATAATAATAAACGCACAATATAGGTAGCTTTGAAAGCAAAGGCCTAATAGTGTCTGGAGTTGAAAGGTGCCCTGCAAAACCTACACCATTTTAGCACCAGCTCAACTTGCTACCTTCATCCTCAAGTCCCTCGGATCCCAGTTTTATTAGGAATAAAGAAAGGCAATGTCATTAAATGAGTTGCAACTTGTTAGCTGATAGATCCCCAGGATACATCCAGGGGGTTCCTGAGTAACAGAAACAATCAATAAACTAATTTCTTACTGCATTTTGTAACAAGCTGAACCCAAATTTTTCCAAAGCCAAACACTTTTCACCCTCCCTAACTCTGGGCATTAAGGCACAGACGAAGCATGTTTCCAAAAAAGGATCTGCATCATCTCAGCTTATCTGTACTACCACAGTCATTCCTTCTGGCGCACAGGTCTGGTCTGACACATTAAATCAGAGATGTAGGTCTACCTTGGAAATCACCTTTTGAAAGAGGAGATCATGGGAAGCACAGTGATACTGTTTGAAAGTTGTGTGGTTTTATTTGCTTTATAGACACTTTCCATGTTTAAGCCCTTCTTTCTCATCAAAACAGATGCATGAAGGAATACAATGGGCACAGTGAACAGCACACCCACCAGTACAAATACTCCTGGCAACAAGCTGTCATAACCTGACTTCCATGGCTTAAACACTCATTATTTGCTATTTGTGTTTTGTTCCATTCTGACAAATCCCCACCTGCCCACCTGCAGGTATGTGTTGCCTGGGGTGCTCAGCGAGACGTATGGCTAAGGGAAAAAAAAATCCAGTGGCAATACTGAAATACCATCAAGAGCCAGAGCTAGGTTAAAAGCAGGAAATATCCTTTCTTCTGCACCCTGCTGCCCAGCCGCGTGGTGTGGAGGCCGAGTCATAACGTCCTGCAGGGCACTGACAGCTTAGGATGGGCATGCACAAGAAGATTGCTGATATCATGGAAAGGGAAGCCTGTTCCTGGCATTAGCCCTTGAAACAGAGTTGATTTATTTGGATTGCCTTTGATCTTTTAATTACAATATGTTTTCATTCTCAAAGCCATGGGTCCAGTTTATCTTGCTATAATTCACGTGTATTATTTTCCTGATTCTTGGCACCTCTGAGTTGCAAGTCTGTGCCTCTCCTGTAGGACGAGGAGAGGTGAACCTTGCATCTTGGCTTAGGAGCGCTGCTGCTGGGGCCATTATGGAGAATTTGAGGTGATTCATTACTTAAAGACTTTTGGGCCCATTCTCCAAACTTGGAAGGAATTCTGGGCGATCTGCCTGCTCAACCCAAATTTGCTGGTGTTTTCCCAGAATGTATGCAAAACTGAGGGCGAGGTGTATCAGTGTGTGCTTTGAAAGGATAAGTGAATTGGAAGGCAAAGATTGTATTTTGTTTCCTAATTCCTTTGTTTGATAGCTCTTGACAAGATATGCTAGTGCTGGAAGTAAACTAAAGAAGTTTACTGCAACCTTGCATAATGGAGTTGAAGTGTTTTGCTCATGTGCTGGTAGTTCATTGTGGCCTTAAAGAACCTTTTTACCTTCATGGACTTGTATAAAAATGACTAGTTGGAATCCACAGTAGGTGTTAGAGATGAACAGGATTGTCCGCTGCAGCAGCGCTATTATTGTCATAAAGTATTACTGGCTGTATTCTTTCAGATCTTAACTGTATCTCTTTAAAACTCTATATGAAGACATTCAGAAAGAAAATTTGTTCAATTTTGCTAAGGGTTACCATCTTCAAGGTAAAAATATTAAAAATAGCCTCCAGGAGAGGAAAAAGCCTTGGAGAAAGTAAGGTGTATTTTTACATAGCTAGATACTGCTGAAAAGCCAACAGCCTGTGGAACTATTGGCTTTTGTAGATAAGGCAATTGCCCTGTGGGCATTAATAGAGATCGGCTGAGAAGGCCAGCTTTTGAGTAAACAAAATCAGAATTAACTTGGAGCAGAGCATTCACTTACCTGAGCCATCGACATTCAGTAGTTGGCTGGGAACAAGAGAGGTTGCTGAATTACTTTGAGGTTTAGCATATTTCTAGTTATGGATTGTCACTTTGTAATTAAAAAACAGTCTGAATATAAAAAGCTTTTTTTTTTTTTTTTTTTAATTCATAAACGACAGACCCCAGCGGATCATCAGTTCATTATAACGTACATGCCTGGACAAAAACTTCCTGAAATGACCTCTGATGAACTCTAGATTATTTTGTCAGGTATTTATTGTCCATTTGGCATGGCCTATAGAAAAGAAAAGGAATGTTTTATTACTCATGTCACACTCAGCTACAAGCAACATCTCACCAGTCGAATACAAGTGAAAAAGTTTAAACTCCTTGGTTTTAAAGCACCCTGATTCAAGCGTATATGAGTCTGCTCAGATTATTTTTCTGCATTTTGAAGTGACTTAATATTACATCATTTTTATTTTTCTTACTTCAAAAACCATCCACTGATCCTTTCAGACACTAGTACTCCTTCAGCAATTTCTAGCTGTATCTGAAGACTGTATTCTTCACAGCTCACAGTAACATTATAAACAGTAATATTCCTGCCTAGGATGTGATCAGATATGCTTAGTCTTGAAATACATTTCAAAACAATGACTTGTGCTGTGGAAAATTTGCCATGGGACTTTTCCCTTTATAATAAGTAAGTGTTTGCACGTACTTGGGAAGCTCCCTTTTCATCTCGTGCTTGTCTTGCTTGAATTGTTATGAGGAAACCAGAAGATATATTCCACAGAGAAGATTCTTGGACTTGTGTTAATTGGCAATGGAAGCATCAAAGAGAAAATGCAATATTTTTTTAATATTTTTTTCTCAAGCAGTTTTAGAATGGAAAGTCGCATTTTGCTACGAAAGAGAGCAATGTTATTCCTTTAGTAAGGAAAAAGTCCTCAACGTATACAAAATCTCTGAATAACTTTTAACTTTTTTTTAGAAGGAAAGAGCTGCTGTAATGCAACAAGTTCTCCTACAATATTAAGGGAAAGGGCAAGTATTTTTCTTTTAAACAAGACTTATGTGCTTTGGTAAAGTTGAATTTGACTCAGAAAACATACATATTTTCACTATTTGGTTCAAGAAAGGCAAGATGTACACCTCTCTTAAAAGGAGAAGTCTAACCAAATGAAATCACAGGCGCTCTGCTCTGCGTACTTTCATTTCCACTCTTCTCTAGGATTTTACATAAACCTCTTTCAAAAGAGGCAATTATCCTGGTCCGTGAACTGCCTGGAACAATATGTATAAGTAGTTTCTCCTAAATATCAGGAGAATAAATTTTCATGTCTGAATTCTAGACCAAACTTCAAATGCCTTTTTATTTCTGTATTCATCACTTAAAAGCATGAATGTCCACTTAAACACCTCCCACTCATCAATAGCCCAGCTGAACCTTGCAGATTAAGATGAAAATGTCAAAAGCAAGCCTATCTTTCATTTCTAAGGAAGCTTATTTAGAAAGGTTTGCTTAAAACCTGAGGTTCCATAAGGATTCTGAAGAATCTGAGATCTGGATCTCAACAGCATGATACATCTAAAACAGATTATCTCAAAGGAAGCTGTAGGCCTTCTTGCATTCTCATTTGGAGAACCTGTTGTGAATCGGCCAGGTGAAGTTCATAAATATGAGTACCTTGTTTTTCTTTAATACTTAGGGTTTCTCTCTAGATACTGGAGTGAGGCACACTGGAGAGTAATGTAGAACAGTTAAACTAACAAGTGCAAAAGCCATTTATATTTTATATGGGAGCTAAAGAACAATTTCTTTCTCTCTCTCTCTCTCTCTCTTTTTCTTTCTTTCTCAGAAACTTGACATTTGAGACATGGTAATAAGAAGAGTAGAGCAAATGGCACCACAATACATTGACAGTTTTGGAAAGAAAAAATAACTTTCTAAGTCTCAGAGACAGATTTCACTGTAAATAAAAATAAAAAAGAACAGAAATTAATGTTTGTGGTCAGTCCCCAGCAACTACACTCTCTAATGCAAACCAATTGCATTTTTACCTGAAATATATGACAGATAGCTAAGGCACTAATGTTTTTCTCTGTTAATAAGCTCGATATGGAACAGAGCTCCTTTAGAATATGTACGGTAAAGTGGAAATGCATGCTTTGGTGACTGTTATAAAGCAGGCCAAAGATATGTCAAGTCCAATTAATGTCAATAAGGAACATCTGTATTTAGGCACCCAACTTACTTAATGCAAACATTTCATAATTATATACTATAGCACACATGGAGCATTATGAGATGTGGTGTCCCAGTGTGAATAATATTCACATTTTTCAGATCAGTCAGCAGTCTTGGTCTGGCTTTGGCTCAGCTTGCCGTCTCCCCGTAAGAGCATTTCTTTATAATATTGAATTAAGTACAATCCACATTTTTTCTCTTATCTGTGAAATCTTGTGGTTGTGGCTTGACTGTTTTTATAAAATGAAAGATCCAAGTGCATGTAAAGCTAGGGTTTTGGGGGCTTTTTTTTCCCTGAGACATCTGGTTTTTTTCTTATATGCCTTAAGTCTGGGAAGGAAAGGTTCAAGTGGATGAAGCATAGCATGAAAGACTCCATGTCTAAAGGATTCTTCATCTCACAGAAAAAAACGGCAAAGGAGCAGAACAACAGCAGAAACCATTTCCCTCACCTGAATCATTAGGTGCGCTGTGAAACGACAGCTCTGCAGAGGGTGGAATAGACACCAGCATTTACAGGCTGGGAATCTCAAAACTTCCTAAATACTTGTAAATTCAAAACCAGCCATGCAGCAATTGTTTAAACAAATGGAGCAGACACTGGTAAGCTCAACTGCCACCCACACGTCGTTCTCTACAGTACAAGATGCCTTTTTCAGCTGGGTGGGTTTCTTGAGCTTGGTGGGTCTGTTGAGATGGGGCTCTGGAGTTGTGCATTTTGGGATTTTAATCTCCAGTTTAGAGGAGCTACTAAAAAAGATGGAAAAGTCATCTGGTTCTTAATGTGAAACACATCGCTTGCAGCAGAACAGTCTCCGTCACTGGTAGAGCTTTCCGCCAGGTGTTCCCTCGAGCCGCCCAAATCCCAGGGGCCATCAGCCGAGACAGAAAAGGCTGCAAATGCTGAGGTACGAGCTCGCCCAATCAATTACAGCCCAACAAAACTACCTTAGACAACTGGCAGGGAAAAGCTGACGAAGCTGCCATATTAAAACCAGACTTGTAGGTAACTGGGCAGCTTTACCTAATCCGACAAGTGGTGATTAATCCAGCCCAGGAAGAAACAGGTGTCAAGATGAGATTAGAGAAAATGGAATATCTGCCATTCAGTTACAATCTTGCCCAAGCATCAGTCACCAATACTTCTGTCTCCTTCATCCACCCATCTTGGCAGCCTTTCACAACCCCACCTCGTGGCCTGCCAAAAAGAACGCTACCATGAGCTAAGCTCCCACACTGTTTTTAGCAAGCTGCCATTGAGACCCCACCTATTTCAAGAAACATTCAAGCCTGAATACCCACTTCCCACTCTGTATATGTTCTGTCTTGTCTGGCTTTGTTTTTCTTCACTTGTGCCTTTGGAATATAATCACTTCAGGGCAGGGTCTAGTCATCTCTTTGGCACTTGACCTGTTCTTTCTCATATATTTACTGTTCAGAGCTCCTCTATGAACTTCAGCGAGATCATGCTTTGGTCTTCTGTGATTAATAGTGCTAATTAATACTCAAATCAATCATGTTGGCTTGTGTTCAGAAGAGAGGAATGCATAGTCATGTAAAAATTTAGGCAAGTACTTTAAAACATTCAAAAGAGGATAGATCCCCATAGGAGCAGAGGTTCTGGATATTGGCTTTTTTACCTTTAACTCCAAGAACCAGTTTASTCCATCTGGAAATTAAAAGCCTGGGGCGGGGGGGTTAGTCAAAAACCAGCAATCAGGATTGAAAGAGGGTCTGTACAGACCGCTGTCCTGTTGCAGAGCTCAAAGCAAGGCCTTAACACAAATGCTGCTGCTTCAGTTTCTCTCTGAAGCTCTCACAGTAAATAATGATGGTGGAAAATTTGCACCAGCCCGAATGAATTCTGCATGATTCAAAACATAAATAAAAGGAAGTCTGTGCTGCAATGGAGGAAGAGGAGGAGAGGTGGTAACCCAATGTGCTGGGACACTCATACAGTCTGACCAGGCATGGAGCGGTGGGGCAAAGGAAGGCCTAGATATCAGCACAGCAGGCAGCCAGGAAGAGATTTTCCAAGCCTTGCCTAAGGAATCTGCCCTAAAATGACTAATGGGATTTCTGTATCTTCCTCCCATGCACCACTCTGAACCTACAAATAACAGGATTTGTGCGATTCCCCACCTACACACTGCTCCCTCTAACCCACCAATAAGACCTTGGAAATAAAACAAACTTCAATGTGTGCACATTCTAATTATAAGCAGACAGAAGGAGAGCTCACATCTAAGCTGGCCGAGATCCAGGGATACCGGCAGAGGGATAAAGAGAGTGGAAGTGGGCCTCACGCCAGAAAAACGAGCGAGAGATTTCTGACAAGTTTGAAGGGAAGAGTGATGGCAGAAAAAAATTGCACATCCTTTAGTGCCTTTGAGTGTGGGTGAAGGATAATCGTGTGGCTAAGCCATAAGATTAGGAAGTAGACTGAGGTCTGGAGCCCCAGGTCTTCTGATAGATATTTCCAGTTTGACCTAGGTGAGACTTACTCCATCGGTGCAGGTGAGGAGAGAAAAAGGGTTGAGGGGGGCGTTCCCCAATGCACTGCTCCCCACGGGTTACGGGGCAGGCTGACCTCATACCTAGCCCCTTGCTTTGCCCAAGCCTGGACAGAGAGGGTCCCTTTTTTTGCAGACATCCCATTTGGAGCTTCATCCAAACCCAGCATATGGGGCAGATGCCCCACCAGATGGTTGCCACATTCCCACTGATTTTCTTATTAAATATTGGGGCAGAGAAGGATGTGTAACATGAGGTGTCCTCCATATCTCAGTGCATCAGGCCCTCGGCACAGCTTCACGGGGTGCCAGGACTTGCTTTTCTATCTGATAGCAATAGGGAGGGTGACTGGGAATTAATTTCAGTTCTTTGAGATTCTCACTACAAACAAATCACCTGGACCAAAAAAAACAACAACAAACAGTAGTAAACCTGATTATGTCCAGGTTTCTCTGCTGAGATGTAAGTCATATTGTTCACTTCCTGTAAGACTCTGTTTTAAGCTTTCTACCAATGTGTTTTTTTAATATTATTGTTGTTATTTTTTGGTAGCTATTAAAATATCCAAATAGCTTTTWAAAGTATCTTTGGGGACTTGCTCTTCCAACTCATTTATCTTAATTTCTAAGATGGAGACAAACTTCTTATTTATGTTTCAAAGATGACATGACATCAAAGGGTTTGAATATTAAATGCCTTAATTACAGATGATAGGCTGATAAAAAGAGATCACCTCTGGAGTTTTATTAAACAGGAATTACAACTACATTCATGGAGATTTAGGACTACAYCAATCTAACCCCATGTATCAAAAGATTATTTTTGAAAACAGAGAATAACATTTTTCTCACTTATGTAATTGCAAYGTATGACTTCAAATTGCTAGCTTCAAAACCAGTAGCTTTACCACCACTCTGAAATTATCCATCACACTGACCATTTTTGCACTGGATGTTGCTTTACTTGCTGGGCTCTGAGTGGGTTCGTGAGTTTGTCTCTCCGAGGAGACCTTTGCCACAACCAGAGCGTCACAGACAGCATCCAGAGATGTGGAAGTCTTTCCCAAGGGGTCTCAGTTTTCCTTGGGCATGCTAAGAAGGAGGCTTTATCTGCCTCTCTCTGACTCTTTTTTACCCTGACTCAGTACAGTGGCTACCCTGTGTGCTTCCATTTTGACAGAATTGTAGCTGGTTGAAATTGCAGGGTGACACCAGAGAAAAAACTRGTGCCAACTCCTTAGACTGTAAACATTGGTTTTCAGTGGGGGGAACAGCAGGAGGAAACGTATCACAAAATATCAACAATTTTCCTTGTTGTGTAGGAATCATTAAATAAGCTGGGGAAGCGTTCCTCATTTAGGACAAAACYTTCTGTCAGGAGAGTACTGAGGGGGGTCATGTTTGTCGTGGGATTTTTTTTTTTTAATCCCCGCTGACATGCACCCATACATAATTAGCAGAGTCTCTGTTACACTGGATTCRTAATTTGGGGGTTTGGCTTGTCCATTACTGATCAGGGTATGAAACTAKCAGGTTAAAGGAGTCTTCTTATGGCAGCCAGTCTGTGTGTTTAAGAGGCCTTGATTATGTGCAAATCACTCTTTTACARCAAAAGTATTTAGAAAAGCTCCTATAGTAATTTCCATTGAGAATCCAGAGATTTTTCCAAGGATCCTATTCAAAACACTGCAGAATCAAGCTTTGTARCTCCCCTTTCCGGTGCAGAGGTAAGGTATAATTGTACCTCTTTTAAGTTAGTAAAACTTTGGCAGAGAGGCACTTTATAGTCTCCATTTTAAAAAGTGTGTTCAGTCTTAGGTGTACTCAGATCTGYCAGAGGACGTGAGAGCAAATGTCCCATAGCATGTGCATGGCTCAGTGCTGCGCAGGCAGCTCATGAACACAGAAGTACATGACAACTAAAATCTTAAGTCTCAGTCGTTTGTTGAAGATCACAAAGAACACAGGTGGGAGGGCTTGGACCAGYCAAAAAAAAGTTAGTTGTTTTCCTGTTCTCTAATGATTAGGTTCTCTCTTTTGCAACTCAAACCCAAAGGACTGAGCTCTTTAACTTTTGGAAAACAATTTAAAGCACAAAGGCACAGATCACAGAGACAGTAATAGATGGCCTGAAAAGCCCAAGTGCCRTTAGCATTTTGAGATTTGAAAAATCTTCATTTTGTTTTTCCTGCTTTTGGCTGAGACCAGAAGCTGAAGTTTCACTGACGTTTACTGATGTCCAAGTGTAAAATTCCCTGCTCTGTTAACATCRATCAAAAAAAAAAACCACCAACCACTGGGGGAGTTTTATCTTSTTCTTGCTATTTCATTCTGCAATTTCCACGGTAGCAAGGGCATTTCAGCAATGAACCTGAACATAATGCTTAGTTTTAACTTGCTTGTGACTAATTTTAACCACATATGATGATAACAATTACTTTCAGCGTGTGCTAGCCCATATTTATGAGCTTAAGGAGCTGCTATCCATTCCTTCTATTTTAAGGTAGTTATGAAGTCACCTTTCATTKGTTTTCATTTTTTTCTTCAAAAAGCAAAAATGTTTGGGAAGGCAGTTCATCAGCATGGTTGAATCCCCAGGTTGGCAGCTATGGGAATACTGGATGAATGAGMTATACCAAGAACAACATCCAGAGATGACAACCACAAGCATATTTTCCTCCTGGTAAGAAACCTGGTTTCCAGTGTAGCCTATTCCTCCATATACAGCAGCACATTTGCATTTGGATAGACTYGGGTGATGCAATGCCCTTTAAATTTGCCCAGGGACAGCCATGAAAACACTCTGAGACCTTCCTTCCAAACAACTAAGCCAAGTCCTGGCTGGTTCAGCAGCAGTCCACCTGGTTTTCTTTTCCAGCTTGCCATAGCCTTTCTTGTCCTGTGCGCTAAACCCAAGCCTCCTTTGTCCTTCAGTCCCCTTAGCACGATGATGTAGGAGATGAGGATGGGGACTACAGGCACTTGAGGGTACTGATGCTGCTCTGTCCAGTGGAGCCTGAGCTGGTGCCGATTCATGCTCTCAGTGGCATTGAGGCTGCCGTGCTGCCAGCGGTGGCATCTCCCAGGTACAGGCAGTGGCAAATCCCAGGTACAGCCAGCCCCACTCCCCCTGGCACACTCATACCATTAAAACCCATGGCACGCTTTGCTAAAGTAAATGGCTCTAGCCTGAGTAATCCTGTTCCAATTGCAATTTGCATAATTGCCTTCTGCTTTCATATCTCCTGCAGTTCCTTTTAGGTAAAGTCTTCTTGCCTTCTGATCCGAGGTAGTTGCTTAATGTTACAGTTTGCTTTAAAACGGCAACCATTTTCTCCCCCCGAGCTAGCTGCATTACCAAGGGTGGGTACACATGTTCCAATACACTTTAGAAAATTAACATATTTTGGAAAGGAAGTACTACAAACTTGCTATCAACATGCACAGTAATAAATCAGGGGCAACATCTATCCCACATGCATAAGGATAGCTCATAGCACAATTCAGAGGTGCAATTACAGCCCTGTTCCCGAGTGAGCTTTAATTTTGCTACCTTTGTAATTGGTAACTGTGACACCCTCGATTTCAATATAGGTTGTATACACCTGCCTGGGTCAGCAGCAGGAGCTCATGGAGCCATGATTTCATGTTAGTTGCCCCTGAGCTAGGCAGGGATGTCTGCCTGAGGTGCAATCACACCTCTCCGGCATTGCCAGTCCCGGCTGAGACCGAGCTGCTTGGCACACAAAGTTGGAGCTGAGCGGGCAGGAGGGCAGCGCAGCAGAAGGGAGGTGGAGGTGAACGGGTCCAGTCACTTCAGTAAAATATTCATGTGGCACCCATAAAATCCTGTACGGGTGGGGAACATAGGGATCCATTTTAGGGTAATTCTGACTGCTGCCTTACTCCATTCCAGGGGCCTCCCTGAACGGAGTAGGCTTCCTGATGATGGAGGTGTAATCCTCTGCTTTCTGCATGCTGAACTGGCATCAGATGGATCTGCTTTTTAGGAGGCAATAGCTAAAGGCACAGCCACACCATGGGCTGAAGCGAGCTGGACAGTAAAACTCATTGAACTGGGGTATGTCTCCCCTCTGTGTTGTTATTTGCAGAGCAAACATGCCATAAGAAAATGGTGAGACAGGGAAGAGCCCGGTGCCCTGGTTGCAGCAAATTATTTTGAACCTTTCCCGGTTTTCTGGCATCATCCGCTCGGTTRGCACTTAACAGGTTTGCAACAAGGCAAGAGTTTCGTCTTGAAAAGCTAACGATGAAATTTGTACTGAGAGCAGGACAAGTAAAGACATGTTTGGTGTGTTGGTCCGGGAAAACTCACGAGAGACAAATATATGAAGATAAAGAACTTTAAAATAATGCCCTTCCTTTATAGAAAACAACAACAAAAAAGATSCCTGTGAGGATAAATAATCAGTTATGTGCAGGCTTTATGCCTGCTTGGCAATTGCCAGTGCTTGGTTCTCATCTACCTTGCACTCCACCTGGTTGTGCTGTTGACCGTGAAGCCCCAGCCCGTGAGGTTATCTGGAAAACAGGAAATAGCTTGTGACTAATACCATCTCCATGTGCCGTGAGTCAGAAATCTTGGCGACAGAAAAAAAAAGACTAGGGAAAAAAAAAAAAAGAGGAGACAGTTTCCTGGGCCAGAGAAAGGGAAGAAAGGAAATTAATTTCCCCTTTAGAGCCTTGTGTGAGGCTGCTGAATGTCAAAGACAGGTGTCACATGGCTGGCACAAAAAGCCACAGATGAAATTTGGAACTGTATGATAATCTGTTGCTTCTGGTTCAACTAATTTGACTAATTCTGATGTAAAGAGCACCTCAACCTGTTGATTTCATCCTTCTTCAGAACATGTTTCTTAAGAAGAAGGGTTCATGCCAGGCTTTATTTACCTAAGATCCCTCCAGGAGAGAAAAAAAAATAATAATAAAGAAAAAAGAAAAGAAACAAACTCTCTTTCAAGTCCTGCTTGCTCAAGTTTTGATTTAGATTTAAGTCTGCCTTCACTAGCCTTGCAATTCCCTTTTTTTTCCTTTTTTTACGAGAAATTTTACAAGACCAGGGTTTTCCATTTTCCATGAGGCGAGACTCATCGATTCCCTTTTTCAGCACTCCCATTTTGTTTTTCCATCCACCTATCTGAATTTTAAGACAAAACTCAGTACTATAACATTGGCTGAGGGAGGGACACAGAGCCCTTAACTGTATGAATTGGGAAAATTGTTTGCTGCAGTTCTGGACTCATCTGGGGCAAAAACACTGTTCTGCAATATACTTGCTCTATGTTTAATCTGCCACTTGGCATTACTGAAATCCTCTCCCCAAAATGCTTTTCAGCCCTACTTGTAGTTATATCATATGCTAGATCTTTTAAGGAAGACTGTATAAAACTGTTTATTAGCAGAGTCCAGTGACACTACTATGCTGAAGAAATCTGTCTCCTAGCTGACAGCGCGGCTGTTAAAACCCTGCAGACAGAGGAGAGGAGAGGTTCCCTCCCCAGGTCTCCCAGGTTCCTTTCACAGCTCTGCCAAGGATGTGGTGTGACTTAAATTAAGTCAATTAACTTCTCTGTGCGTCAGCAGTGCAGGGCATATATTTACTGGGGAGGGGGAGTTGAAGACTCCTTCAGCAGCTTTGTAAAGTGTTTTAAAATACCGAGGCAGAGGCAGCAGAGAAATGCAAAGAGCACTGTTTTTTTCTGATCTTAAAGGCAGCAAACCACCATACAGGGTGCAAAGAGACATTTGGGCTGATAAAACAGCTGTGGGGTGAGGGTCCTTGCATTAGCCTGCTCTCCAACCCATTCTCCAAATGAATGATGTGTACACAGCACTCCTGCCCCACTCCTGCCCCCTTCAGTGGGCTACTGAAGGGCACGAGGACTGTCCCAGGACAATGGTAGCCCTTTCGCTTTGACTCTGCAGGACTAGTGCCCCCTTGAATCAAATGTCCTAAATGCAGAACTCCTTGCCATGGTCTCAGCCCCTCGTAWGTCTGCCTTATTTACCCACCTCTGCAGGAGTCAGGCACAAGTTGATTCATAGGTCTTAAAACACTTTGGGATATCACAAGATGAAACATTACACCATTTGATGTCCCCAAGCAGGCAGCAGAGGAAGGACCTCACGCCATGCTTTGCCTCTGCATTATGTTCATTTTGCAGCATGTTGCAAGGCTCTGGCAGAGCAGGGTTCTGAAGAAGGGAAGAGARAAGGACAGAGGGGCTCCACTGAAAACCCCGAATAGTGCCAGTACTGCAATTAAAGCCCAGCTGCCCGATTTCAGGGGCAGTTTCAGCAGGGGGGAATCCATGCTTATATATGGCTGTCTCAAGGGCAATTGTAATTGCCCCACACACAAGAACTTGGGACTTTGAAGAGTTAATTACTCTCATGCTTGCATGAATGAAGTGCTTGGGTTTTAATTGACTCCARTATGTCCATGGTTCATAGTTTCTGAACTTCACTTGAATTTATATTTGACAGAGGCTTTGCCTGCTGGGTAATTTTTGAAGTGATAAGGTCRGAGCTGCCCAGGTGCTTGGGATGTTGTTGGAGTAAGAGCTATGCCTCTGCTAATGACTTTGGAAGCAAAGCAGGCAGCTGCTACATGCTGTACTTGAGTAGAGTTTGAGGCGATCAGCCACCACAGCTAAAGGAGTTTGAAATCCTGACTACTGCTAGGGAGTGAATCAAATTCCCCATGTATGTGGGCTCCAGAATTAATATTAAGATGTAGTCCCTGATGATGACACCCATCTCCATGTGACTATTCTTATCCCTAGAGAACTGAGCTGACAGTTTTACTGAGGGACAGAACATCAGGAGGACATGGCCAGAGCTATCCCCAGCTCCTCCCATGAGCAGCAACAGACTGCAACACTAGGAAAAGTGGATGAAGGTATGGTTATGGGACAGCTAGTGAAAGGTCATTTCTTGTTCTTTGGTGATCCTTGGGGGAGTATCTCACACATATCTCGGCTTTTCATTTGTCTTGGTGAGCCCTTCGTAGGAGTGCAATGCCATGGCATCTGATCTCACGTAAGCTCACTTCTTGCATGCGGGAAATGCCAGAAGAAGACTAGACCTTGAATTCTCACCACCCAGTGAATGACTCATGCTCATGGAGGGAAARCTAGATTTATCTGGATGCTTATGGAACCGCACTGCACAATCAAAATAAAAATGAGAGGCCTGACCCACCTACCCCACTGTAAGTCATCATAAAYACATTGAAATCAATTAAGTTAAGTATATGAAATTAAGATGAGACCTGAAGTCAGGAATCTGAGGTACTTAGACCTAAACAACTCCAAGGCTTTTAATACAGGAGATTTTCCAACTCCAGAAAACTATAGGTTTCTTATCATTGCTGTCAAGGATCTACTTAGGCTTGCAGAATAAATCTTTAAAAAGTTTCTGCTTATCATGAACCTCTCTTCACTGCTTCTGTAGTGGGTGAAAGGCCTGAGATTGAATATCCTCAGGGCAAAAAGCATATACTTTATAGAAAAACAGCACTTAATTAAGAGTACAAAAATCTATTTGAAAGGATATACTTTATACACTTTACAGCACTGTAAGAAATGGTCTTTAATTATTATAGATGGAAGGATTTGGAAGTTTGCTGTATTTTTGCCACTTGTGCTTGTTTACCTTTAAGAACTTGATCATGACATACTTCACACAAGGCAGGGTCGCAGATGCTCTAACCACACACAGGGTGAAATCCAAGTCCCTCTGAAGTCAGTGGGAACTTTGCCATTGAAAGTCAACAGTTTTAGTAAGCCAACCGACCAGAAAACCCCGAATCTAAATGGCTCAATGTATTTAGCTCTGTCAATATGTTCAGCACTAGTCTTGGTTGGAAAATGTTTTATTGTGCCATGGAAATTTATAATGAGAAAAAGGGAGGGGGGGGAAGGCTTGTTGTTGACAGCTCAGTCTCTGATGGAAAGGTTTTCTCTATCCTTCCTCCATGGTGAAGGGACAGAGAAGACCCAGTCAAGGAGCTGGCAGTAATTCAGCCATGTACAGTAAGACTTTTAGAAATTTTCTGAAATATAATTTGGATATTCACTTTCCACAAGCTTTAACTCAAAGGCAGGTTGGTATATCCCATTCTTACTTTGCAAATGGCATTCCTGAATTCAGTAACTTGGGAAGAAAGTTACTTCTCTGGGCAAATAAAGGCATGAGAATGTGTCCTGGGTTTATAGGACAATGGGAAGCTTGAGATGGGCTGGGGAAAGCAGAAGAGGCTCCAAGAAGAGAGGAAAAGAAAGGAAAAGGCAGTCAGGAACAGAGGCATGGTTAGACACTGAAAAGCCAGTCCAAAGATATAAACAGGAAGGCCAACACCATCCTAATGGTGGGACAGCATGTAGGGAGCTACATGGAAATAAAGCAAGATTGTGCAGGAGATGCACAATCTAAAATGGGCATTCGGGGGCGGGGGGGGGTGTGTAAAAAAAGAATGTAAGGCTTTAATGTAAAGCAAAAATACTTTCTGGATGCGAGCAACTGTTTTCATTAGAGAAATTGCCAGACCCTTGGCCAGAAAGGGAAAAGGGAGAAAGAGCATAAAGATATTTTAAAACAGCAAAAAACAAACTCCCAGCACTGACGGAAGAGGAAGAAGCTCAGGAGATGAAGAAGAAGTGTTTAGTAAGGATGAATGCAAATAAGCATACACAGGGGATACTTTAAAGTCAAACAGAAAATACTCCACATGCCTTTCTATTGAAATCCCACATATTCCTGTAGAAAGCTAGTTACCACCAAAAAAGGCCAGCTGCAGTTTTGAAAAGCACACTCTCCATATTGCTCAGGGTGGGACATGCTTCCTATTTGCCTAACTTTTAGCTTGCTGGCCAACATAGAATGGGAAAAGCAGAGTTTCCTTTTGGCCCAGTTCTCCTTGAAGCCTGGGAGCTGAATTCCACTTCTGACTTTGAATCATTGAGACTTGCTGTTGGACTACAGTCAAGTCACATCCCTCACCTCCCTGTGATTCAAGAAGCCTGGCTTTTAAGGGAAAAAATATGCAGAAACAGCCTGTAAAGGCAGGCTCTGGATCCAAGATGGGTTGCTGTGGATTAACAGATTAAAAGTGTGGAAGTCTGTGGAGCAAAATTCACAAGAAGAGGAATGTTGTGCAGCGCCTATGGTCAGATAGAGCGTATGTCCCTTTCCTGTACATTTGGAGATATTTCCGCTGTCTCGTAARAGGATTTGGTTCAAAAACAGACTGTGGTAATGGTGTATGAAGATGTATGAATACATCCAACTGCCAGCCTGGAACCGGCTAATTAGCTAAATGGGTCTAGTGTCTGGTTGCAAACTGGGTAGATGCTTCTCCCACCTTGTAAATTCTTTGCATAATAGAGGAAATAAAACCCATTGTTTTTATGAACTCATAATTAACTAATGTAAATGGGATTCCAATAGCTTCATTATACCCAGTCGGAGTCTGGCAGTGGCGGTTAGTGCAACTGGCCTGACCCTGACCTGCCAAGTGACTTGGAGCAAGATGTGTCATTGCCTTGCCTCAGTTTCTCCATCTGTAAAATAGGGACAATGATACCTGTCTTCACCTTGGTCATGATGAACCGTGCAAGACTTCACTAATTGTAGCTCGCAACACCATTTGAGTGCTTTAGATGGAAGGTGTTAGAGGGGCTGTGAATCACACTGGGCCATATATCTCTTCTCCATGTTCTTTGGGAAGCTTTTCAGCATGCACAGTGTGGCAGTCACCTGGCGTTCGCCCGGCACCTCCAGGGTGTCCTTCAACTAGGAGCCACACAGTGCCTATCGAGCAACGCTTCTCTCTCGAGGGACGGAGGATCCCTGTGCATTTGTATGTGTCTTTATTTAATGAAGCAATTATGCGTGCTAACGACATTCTTCGAGAAACATCCTATCTAAAGTTTCCCACCATTCTTGCACTGGTAGTTTTCCCCCTTCCCTCCTCCTTTCCCTTATTAATTTATGAAGCAGCTAATTATGATTCCTCCAGGCTAAATAACTGTGCAGTTAGAGATGCACTAGATGAGTGGGTATGGCAAGGCAATGCAGAGCATTTTTCTCTTCGCCTATTACATGTATTGTTTTAGGTAATTAACATCCACTTTGTAGTGGCAACACAGACGCCTTGCTGTCTGTACAGCTTCTTGGCTCAGATCCTTTCAAATACTCCCTGGTACACTCCTTGCAAAACCATGTGAAGTGTTATATAATTCTCTAGGTTGAAAGGCAATTGTGTACATCCAGGTTATTAAAGGGATCTATGTACGTGTACAAAGCCAACATTTCAGGCCTTATCCAAGGTACCTTCAGCTTATAGTCAGTTCAAATGACTAAAAGCATTCAATAAAATGTAGGGAGACTTTCCCCCTTCCTCCTTTGCCTGTCCCTCCTGTAGTTTCAAGTTTGTACCTAGGAATACGTAGGAAAATACTAATGCGAGTGTTACATGTTTCAGGTCAATGCTTGCTACTTCTTAGCATTTTGAATATTGACAGTGTGCTCAGCACTGGACAGTAAAAACCCCAAAGGCTGCCCTCATCTGATAGATATTCACCTCTCCTGAAAAACCAGGCACATATAGAAACTAGTCTGAGCTCGGAGATTTAGCAGTGGGGGCAGTTCAGTGTTCTTGTACCTGCTGCTTACCAACCTTGGTTTAGTGTGTGTGTATGAAAGCTTTGGAGGAAGAGAGTATGGTGAATTAGCCAAGTGGGAAGGGAAAGCCATGTAGCCTACATGGGGGAAGGTCAAAAATGTGCTAAGCTGCGAAGGAGTTTAAATGCCAGACAAGATCAAGATGAAGACAGCTTTGGAAGCCTTAAGAAGTCCAGCTATACTGTTACCAATGAACACTCAGGTACATTGGAATAAAGAGTGTTTGGGAAGGAACAATTTATGGGCATCTACTAAATAAGATGATGATGATGATAATGATGATTGTTATTATTATTATCAATGGGGTCTGTGTGCCTCTTTTGCACTTGCAGGCTTTTCACAGTCCACCACTGCCTGAGACAATCAGTGCTGTCTCTAAGCTGAATGAATACCCAGAAGTGTAATAAAAGGCCAGATTAAAATGAGGGTCTCTTGCTGCTTTGTGTTGGTACAAACTGCTGTTTTTCACTCTGCTGTTGTTTGGTACCTGCAGAGAAAGCTAGCAGCTCCTCTTGGCTCAAATCTGTCTTTGTGAGTTAGCATACAAAGAAAGATATAGACTAAAACTCTGGCCCAGAATGATTTTAATGAAAGCAGCAAACCTGTTTTTTTTCCTTCCTTCTCCCTACCAATCAATAGAGTCTGTCAGTGTGGTTGCTCATAAAGTTAAGAATCAGATACGGCTGTCTAGAGTGTGGGCTGGTGCTTTGCAAGTTTAATTGCACAACTTTGCTCACAGCTTCTCAGCCGCTGACCTGCAGGACCCGCAGCATTAGAGCTCAAGCAGGGCCATCCAGTTCCAGTGTGGGGTGCCAACAGGGCCAGCTGGACTAACAGGAGCAGAGGATCTCGCCCAGCGGGTGGAAGGATAGACACCACTGAGTCAGGACAGAAATGTCAGTCCCACTCCCACCTGGGACTTACGAGCKGCTCTCTCATGCCCTCCATACTTGCTCAACATCTTCCTCTCCAGCTTGTCACCTGTGCATGAACTCTGTGTTTTGATTTGGATGAAAAAATGCTCATCAGCATTTTTCAGACTTGTGGGTATCATTTGCTACTCATTCTTGTAAGATAGAAATCCATCCCCTCCCAACAGATATGAAATTATTAATTGCTGCTGTAAATCAGCAGAGTGTGCTGTAAGCCAGCCGTGACAAATATCCTGGGGAGCAGCTATGCAAACAAGATGGTTGATAAAAACGGAGGAAGAAATACATGTGAAGCTGTGGAATGGAAAAAGAGAAATACTTTTTTTTAAGAAAAACAGTACTTGAAGGGCAATTTCAAAACAAGGATTTATAACTTTTCTTTATTACTTTTGTTAGTGTAAATTGCAAATGTACAACTTGATGAGTTTTACCAAAAGCAGTGGAAGGACCAGTGGAAAACCTGAATAATATGATACAAGGAGTAGCTCCCAGCTAAAGAGGGGTCAAAACCTGGGAAGGCCAGAAGATGAGGACAGTACAAGGTTTTCAAGTCAAGCTGCAGGTGGGCAGGTGGAGTAGATGTCCACAGAGAAATGGACTGTGCTGGAGTCCAAAGGAGAATGGAGAAACAAAACAAAAAAAAAAAGGTGTAATACAAGTCAGGGCTATTGGGGAAAGAGTGGAGCAGGAGCGGTTTTCTGGCTGAATTAGGCCAGCAGGAGGTGTTAGATGTGGCTGTGGGACACATGGACAGGTTCCTGCAATGCAGGGGGAGAACTACAGTGGAGAAACCGATGTAGCTGCAGTCCATGCTAAGTGTTGCTCCAGCCAATGCTATTATTAGGTACTCTCATTCATGAGCCTCAAATTCACTAACAAATTATTTTTAAAAAAATATATCCTCTCCATCTGTTTTCCAGCTTTTATACCAAAATTCTAATTTAAGACATTAACTAAAATGGAAAAAGATTTTCCTTTCATTAACTTTGAGTGTATCCAATTTACGTTTCATGTGTTTCCATTATTTTTTTCTTCCTGAAGGGTTTGTTTTCTGAAGCACAATGGAAACACCACCCTTATTTTCTTTTTTGAAAGCATTTCTGAGACTTTAGAGGGTGCATCTACATTTTATGAACCTGTCAATGACTCTGGCCACCTTCCAGGTACCTTGGGGCAGGTATACATTGAGCAACTGAAGCTACCGAGCAGAGGTACCATTATGATCCAGGACTATCCAGACCTTAATTGTGTTTCTTAGTGCTGACACCTGCCAGTAAATAGAGCATTCAAAAGCACTCAGAAATGGATGCACCAGTTGCATGTTTATCTTTTYAAAGAAACATTTGTATTCGTTCTTCTTAGAAGTAGCTAGTGGTTCAAAATGGACATTTAGCAGCCTTTCATAAACACACTTTGTCCTGTTCATGATACACATGAAAGTGCCTTTCTGCATGTTTGATGTTCTGAGAGCTCTTGGTTTGGCAGGCGCCAGCTCTGGCTCGAGATATCCCTAAGCCACAAACAGCTGCAGGCAGAGAGCAAATCCTGGGGGATAATCACCACGTGCTTGTCCTATTCGCATGCTCTGCCCTTAATATCTGCTACTGGCCACTGCTGGAGACAGGCTACTGGTCTAGGCAGATCTCCAGTTTCACCTGGTGCAGCTGTGCTTGTGTTACCCGTGCCACACAGTGCCCAGATCAACCACTGCAAAAATTGAATGCAAAATGTGTCAAGGGATTATGTGGAACTCTTGTAGTTTACAGAAGACACTAACATCTCTCTGCCAGTTGCAAGTAACGCAGCCATCCCAGTGCCATGCCAATAAAAGCATTTTACCAAAGTATCATGCGTTCCCTAGACTCTGTAACTTGCAGATTAGAATTAATGCTTTGTAGTGTTATGTAAAAAAGCTCAGTGTCTCTTGTCTGGAAGATTAAAAATAGGTTGGCAGAAAGCAAAGGGACAATAATTGCCAAATTAAATCAATATAATTTTTAACCAGCACACAGAATAAATGATACCATTTTTGACTGTTCTATAAAAATTGTTCCACAAACTTTTATAAGAAAACAAACACAATTCCATTGGCTGGGTTTTTCYTGTATCTTCAGAAATTTTATTTTTTTTACTAATGCAAATACATTCCCTTTCCATACTGAGGCAATCAGTCCAACATACATATTGATATAAGAACTGCAAACTTTTCATTAATATTAAAACTGCCTCTTTGCAATGGGTAATGATGATTTATGCAAAAAGCTTACTTTGTGGGAAAATGAAGCTTTGTAGGTTTACATTTCATGTATTTGTTCTTTTCACGTTATGAATAACTGCTGCTTCCTTGAACTAAGTTATTACTATAGGGATATGAGTATATTCTCCTGAGGGCCAAATCTTCTGCTATTGTCATCGTCCCATTAACATTAGGTTGTCCTGAAGTCAGTAAAACTGTATAACCTTATGCAGAGAGTTCCTCTGAAAATAGAAATGAAAATAAGATAGTAGACCTTCTTTTTGAAGCTTCTTTTGCTGTTTCTTCCATTTTGAGGGTGGATCCTCTAACAAAGAGACTGTTGCACTCACAGACCTGATATGTATGTCTGT
This sequence comes from Oceanodroma leucorhoa, assembly GCA_030449065.1. Taxonomy (NCBI): domain Eukaryota; kingdom Metazoa; phylum Chordata; class Aves; order Procellariiformes; genus Oceanodroma; species Oceanodroma leucorhoa. The sequence goes on from JASVER010000039.1 coordinate 6,165,189, forward strand.
GTATCATTTTATGAAAACCTGCAGGAATGCCGGTTCAAGATCATTTTTGTAAAATTAACATCTCCATAGCACAGAAACTGCACTGTCTGAAATTAACTGATTTTGTTAAGAATTTATTGCTGAAATTATTTACAGTAAGGGAGCTGTACTGTAGTTACACTGGTCATGTTCAGATTGCATTATTCTTCACAGTTCTAACATTCTGCGTTCCTAATGCACTGCTAAACTTGGTGTGACACCACTGAAACACTCCTGGGTGTTTTGGAGCTTGCCTCCCCGTGCATTGTTGCCAGTGTAATAAAGGGGGTATTTTCTCAAAGCACAAGATTTACCGCACGCATATTATGCAGTTGCAAAGACTGAACTTCTCGAGCTGTGCTGAGAGCACACTGTAGTTACCCCCCTAGTTTACAGAAACCTGTATGAATTTAGCTAAYGTGCGTTTTCAGTTGCATCTTCAGAGTTATTCAGACCCAAATCCTATATACAACTCTATGAACTGACTCAGAAACTCTTTATGTTCTCCTCAGATTTGCAAGAATTTTGTCAAACCTGGGGAGAGTTTCTGGGTTGCAGTACAATTTTTCAGTTGGGTGACACCTCAGTGGCAGTATGGGGCTTCATGATGAAAAATGCATCTGAGGTAGTGCCGCAGTGTACAACCAGGAGGTTAGCCCCACGTATTTCCTCATCCCCACACACATACACACACAGACAACTCCTCGTAAAATGTAGTGCAGCAGCATAAGCCCTCCTCCAAGCTTACACAGAGAACACGCTGGACAAAATAGCTTTTTATCTAAGCTCTGTGGGCCACGTATATGAAACAAAGTTGCCAAACACAAATTAATGTGTAATTATTTTTCTTGCCTGAATCACTTTCTTTCATGTGTCATAACATGCAGAGTAAATAGCACCACACCTTTTTACTTTAATTGTGGTAATCTGATCTCTCAGCCACAAGAAAGCCTTCTCTAATACCTTCTTTAGAATGGACTTTCAAGGCAAAGCAAGAGCAGTAACTGTAATAATCACCTCTTCTTTTCTTCTGCTGTCAAAATGCAGGGGGGTTGTTAAACTAATCAAGAACCAGGACCACACGGCAAAAAATAAGTGCCCTAAAAGACAAACGGAGGTAAATGTTTGACAGGTAATTTAAGGTGATGGTGGGATTATTTTATTTTTTTTCTGATTTGCCTGGTGACTAATTATTTACGTGGTAAACATAAGGCTGTCTGGCTTTATGGTAATACCATAATGGGAAACATGTTATATCATTTATCTGCTGGGATTGTCTCAGAGTTTTGAGGAAYAGAACTTAACAGTGGCAGGTGTCATCTCAGTTTGATCATCAAGGATCTCCTGTGCCCAGAGGATCATTAAGACAAACATAATTTCATTAGCTGGGTTTGGCCCATGTTCTGCATTGAGTCCTTGGAAAAAAAAGGAGACAGAGATTTATTCCAGAGCAGAAAGTCACTTTTACTGATTAGAAAAACAACTCCTTTTCTCCTTATTTTGTATCATCACCTTCATTCCCTGACTAGCCACAGATTAGGAAGAAAAACCTATATCCAAAATTGATCTTTTGAGAAAATTAAGTGGAGGACACCAAAAAGAGTTGTCCATCCAGCACTTTTTATGCTTTAATAACCACTGAGGTGAAAGAAAGTCTTCTCAGACACCTTGGTTACTGCTGGGTTAGGTCCAAGCCTAACACTTGTACAGGTCTTGGGGGAGGGTRGACAACAACTACAGAAGTCAGTGCAGTCCTGACCCAGCACAATGGAGGAGCTGGCCTGGGACAGAATTCAAACTTCATTAATGCTTCAAGGTGAAAGACCCTGCTGGCCACCTCTGTTACTCCACTAAAATAATTGCCTTCTGCTGTGGTAGAAAACAGTAGGGATGAATGATTTGAGACTGAGGGCAATCATCCACCATTTGAAGCTAAATAAAGTGGCCTTGCGAGTCACCCTCTGTGCTGGTGAGAAAGAGGAGAAACCTTGCACCCTGACTGGGGTGCCCATGTGGATAACACTACTCTTCAGTCCGCTGGAAAGAGCATTCATAATTTTCTGTTAGCAGTGTCCTATAACATGGTTATTTCTAGTACAACTTAAAGCTTTAAGCCACATCAGTGTCCTCCTGTACTAAATGCAGGAGAAAGTCCTTCTCATATGGATGTTGCATCATGTGAAGTGCTGAGTGTCTCCCTAAGGGTCCATGCTGTCCTGGGCACCAATCTTCCCCCACTTGACAGAAATTCAAAGAGGTCATAGCAGCTGTAAATTACAGACTCTCTTCCGTATTTTGCCACTGTGGAGTGGATACACTGAGGGTTTTCTTTGCAGCTCACAGAAGCCTGGCAGAAGCTTAGACCACCCTTACTTACTTTGGGTCTCCTGTACTCCTCATAGCTCCTTGGTGGAGCTGTGCTGCCAAAGATTCTTGTTGGTCTTCTGTTTAGGTGAGAGTCTAATTACATACTTGCTGTTTTTGCTAGGTTTGTTGCTAACTAGTTACACTGAAAGCACTGCAAGTCATCACATGCTAATTTAAGCTAGTCTCCTGGTTTCTGTCTAACATTACTTACTACCAGAATCCAAGAAGCAGCTCATTGTAGCTCATTATCCCTTCCGTATGCACCACCCCTGCCCATCAGAAGGAAATGACCAGCAGTTAGTTGTTAAATTTGCTAGGGAAAACTCTGGGAAACCATGCCTTTTCACAACTCAGCCCATGGGAAACCATGCCTTTTCACAACTCAGCCCACTTCATCTAGAGCCATATACACTGGTCTACCCTACAATATACTTGGGGGTAACCTATTTCGTTGGTTAAGTGTCAGTTCATTTATCTTTATATCATTTCTGTACTAACAACATCACTGAAGTCCYAAAGATCTTAGAAATACCTTATCAAACTCTTTGATGTCAGATTTATCCAACTTAACAAGTGGCTTAACCAAACATCCTCATCACCTAATGCCAAAACATCCTCCTCACCCAGTCTAAACACATTCTGCTCACGCAAATTAAAACATGACAAGGTCTTACTGTCTCATTACCTAACTGACAAAAAAGCCGCCTTCTGTGTCAGAGGCACAGTATTAGATGTAGCATCCTGGTCCTGTTTCTACTGAAGATCCCTCTATTAAAGATTACACTTGCTCCTCTACAGCTCCCCAAAAGATCACACATAATCAATAATCCCTGTAATAGACAGCATTGTCTACATTTTCTGTTCTCTAATGACAGGCAATAAGAAAAAAAGAGGGGAACAAAAGAAAATGTTCAGTTGCTCCAAATAAAGATCCTGACATTTGCAGAGGACTTGCTTGGTGGTTTAATTCTCCCCAGGCTTCGTGCATGGGATGTAGGATAGCCATTCGGTTTGTATGCGGAGGGCATAATCACTTATGCGATGCGCTGGCCAAATGCAACTGGTTGTTCCTATCTACCTTAAAAAGTTTATCAGCAGATGTTGCAAGAGGCAGTATTTGATAGAATTAAAAAGGGTGGTATTAGATGACTACAGATGGAGCTAATGTAGCACCAAACCCCGCTGTGCTGGGTCTAGCTAATACAGTACTTCTCTTCTTTACAGGTGTACAATCCACCCACATAGCTGCACCCAGTATGGGATGTTTTATAATAAGTGTCTCTTTCATCTAAACTAATCAAAGCCATTAGTTTACAGGAATCAGTGTCTGGAGAGATGCCTCCACCCTTTACATGAGAGCAAGCTGTTGTAGATTCAAACAGGATGGAAGCACCATATAAACATTTAAGCAAATAAAAAAGCTGTGAGGAAAACAAGAGGAGCTATAAACTATTACCACCCAGAGGGCAGGTGTAACTTTCGCAAGGAAATTTTGCGTGGCTCATTATATGTTCTGCTGCGTATTGAGAAGAGTTGAGCTATTGAGCAAAAAGATTTAACTCCTCGGAGTTGCATCAAGCTACAAAATATTTTCAAAGTTTGTCTAGCCTTCTTGCTGCAACCTTCGCAACCTGGGGCAGGTGTCAGAGAGAGATGAGCTCCACAATAGGCACAATGTTCTACTGCTTTCTATTCTTCTTTTAAGGTTTAGAACCTTCACAGCCTTCAGGAGTGACATCAAAAAGGATGACAATGACGTAATAAGCAAATGGAATTTCCTTATTACATGAAGGTAACTCCACTATTGGACAAACACCTTTTCTGACTACAGGAGGAGGCCAAAGCCAAATGTATTGTTTCAGATCCATCTCTAGCAACAGCTGTAGCAGCAAGAATCAGAAGAATAGTCAGCAAAGTGAAATAAAGAAGAAAAAATTATGTACAGTACCTACATGTTAAGAAGATTCTTTCTAAAGGGCATGCACTCACAAGATTTCTGCTATATGTTTATGGCCTTCTGGATTATGGAGCTTGTATTTTTTATTTTAAATGTAATATGTATAATATATATATAATATGTATAAAGTATATAGAATATTTATAAAATATGTAAATAATATCATCTCCAGCCAATCCAGGTGATTGAGATGCACATATTTCCTATAAATTATTCCAAGCTGGTGCAAATTTTGCCTTAAGCAAAATAGTCTCTTTGCATAAATGATACTGTTGATTATTATAAGACACAGAAGTGTAGAGAGGTTCTCTAACACAGTTTACCTTCCCGAGTTAAGKGGCATATAGTCTTCAGATGACTGCAGCTCCTTTGCCTGTACACAGTGCAGGGGCTCTAAATCCTTTCGATGTGGCACCCTGACATTGCCATGAGGCATTTTGGGCAACATGTGATAGAAGAGTCAGGCCCACAGGCACAATTTGCACATACTGCAGGGAGGGAGATGAACTCCAGTTCTCTCTCCCAGTGGGCTCTGGAGCTTTTCCAAAGCTCACGGCTCGGGGTGGGTGGGTGTTAAAAGCTGAACGGTCCAGAATTTGAGGGGTTTTACCCCACTTGACATAAGCTACTGATTGAGCCTCTGCTGTTGCCAGATGGAATCTAAACATATGGAAGAAAGGATGTCATTATTGGAATTAAGTGTTTTCTTCTATTTCTRTTTACTTTTCAAAATAAGCTTCTTCTAGTGCAGCTGGACTTCTTGTGGCTGTGCAAATTATGTTGAGTCCACCATACTTTTTCTATAATACCATATACAAAGATACCAATAAATATCTACACRGTAGATAATACTATTGTACAACAGCAAATATTCTGAAAGTGCTGATCTCATTCTTTATGTAGAAATAACCAGTTACATCCCCTACGCACATTCATATTCCTGACAAAGTTCACGCACCTCATGGAGACTAGACTCCTCTTCGCACACTCTCTTGGTATATCACAGAATTGTAAGGATGGTAAGGGCCCCAAGCCCAGCCCCTTGCAACACAGCTGGTCCAGGCCTCCCAAGTGGCTGGTGGTGAACCCTTTCACACCTTGTCAGAGCAGGTGGCTTCTGTGAAGGGCGAGGCTGCTGGGCTGCTTTCCTCATCATAGGCTGGGAATAACACTTGGTGGCACTTCAAGCAAAATAGTTATAAGATTCTCCAGTGACAGAGATGAGTTAGGCAGCTTGTGGAATCTCATCCAGAACTGAAGGATAATCAGTGTCTAATCTCAAAGCCCCCCCCCTTTTTTTTTCATCCGAGTCCATTACTTCTTGCCTAATACCAACAGAACGTTAGTATTTAAGAGCCTGCTTCCTGAGGGAAATCTTTTATGTACSTGAAGACTGTCTTGACATGGTATGTGGCTGTCTCTTGCCCTGCCCAGCCTAGTTCCTTCATTCTGCATTCATCTTCACAGTGAGTTTTCTAAATCTCTAAGCATTCTTGTTGTTCTCCAAGGGACCTGTCTGTGCCTTGTCTCTCAGTTCTGTGCCTGAAACTGCAGTGCTGAGCAGTGAAACAATTACTTCATACACCTCAGATACCACACATGTTTATATCTGTGAGCAAGTGGTTAAGTACTGAAGGATTTTTTTGGTAAAAAAAAAAAAAATCTGTGAAACAATGAAATTTAGATTTTGGTAAATTTTAAGTACTTTACCATTCAAGTGCCCAGTTTAAGTCACATCCTCTATCACTGGGACAGGAATGCTCGATGCCTTGTAAACTGTAGCTGCAAGACCAGGCACTTATAAATTTTACAGTGGAGTAAAAGAAATATATTGCACTGAAAGGCTCATCTACTATGAATTAAGGAGGGAGGCTTAATCCTCAAATTTTATTTACTGCTAGGTAAATAGTCATGGGCCAATGCCAAGGAAGACAACAGAATACAGTGAAGAAGAGAAAAACAAAATATTGCTTTACCTTGTTTGTATTACCCAGAAGTTAAAAGGGTTAGAATAACAGAAACATTTCAGTGATTTAATGTGATATCTCCTGATGGCTTTTACTGTGCTTTCTGCCTTTCTCTGCTTGGCATTCCCAGACAGGCAGCCTCTATGACTCCCACAGCTACTGGGACTGTTGGAGAGTGACAGGTCTGGTATTACACTACTTAAGGTTCCTCCTGAGACTTCTCTAAAGACAGTACAAGCATAGGCTAGGTGCAGAGGATATTGTTTCTAGGTACAGGGGATTTCCTTAGATGAGTAATGAGGAATTAGATCTTCTCCTTTCTCTGACAAGAAATGGCCAGGGAAAGAAAAAATGTCCCTACCCATTACCAAATGCCTCCCTCACTTCCTAGGAACCTGAAAYGATTTTCCAGAAGTCCTCCTCACARCTGCCAAATCTCATTGATGTTTCTGTTGGGTAAGTATTTACTGCAAGCTCAAGACAGGCTCCTACCAGAGTTTTTTCCACCCCACCCTTCCACCGTGCATATACATAACAAGGCAGTTATTCATGGACTGTGCACAAGATGAGATGGAAACTCTTGAAGCTGTAGATGGGATTCAGGCTGGGGAACGTGGCAGCTTAGGAAGGAACTAGGCCAAGAGCTTAGGACATAAGCATCTTGCAGAAGTTGTTGTGCTGCCTGTTGTTCTGGTGGCTTATTTTTAGACTGGTGTGCTACAGAAGGCATCCYGTTGTCCTAGTTCCCTCCAGGGATGGAGGATGAGTTCTGCAGGGCACAGCACTAGCTAATAAGCTGGACCTGAAAACGCTAACTCGAACATCAGCACAAACCATTAATGTGGCTCTCTTCTGGGGCAAATAGATCCCATTTCTCCTAAGTCCAAACAGGTCAGGTGGAGTGCTGAACTGCAGTGAAGCTCTACCAATCCTAGCATCCAAGGTAGCTTGGTTTGAGTCAGTTTGAGCACTTCCATTGCAAACTATTTTGTATCATATTGGAACAGGAAGGTCTGCATTTATTAGACAGAATAAAATGAAATGAAGGCAAGTGGGAGAAGGKCATAGAGCATACAAACCTCCTTTGGATCAAGTACTCTACAGGTATATGAACCTCCAAGCTGCACAATGTCAATTTTGGAAACTAGACAATCCCAAAATCCTCAAAAAATAACTCCTGAGAAACATACCTGTATACACAGACCTAGGTGAATCAACATCTCTTTGCAAGACAATAGTGCCAGAGAAAGAATGCTGGAGGTGAGGGCCATCAGCTCAGAACCCTGGTCTCGGATGGTTGAAAGTCACATGTGGGATTCATTTTCACGTTCCTTCACTCTTATAATCCTTCTCTTTTTCACCTTGTGCTTGTTTTTRCTGTAGGAATGCAAGACTGATTTTGTCTTTGATCTCAGCTGTGGCTTCTAGGTGCTGTAAATGCATTATAATTATGTCATCACCAATCTCTTGCCCCATRTATTCTTGGGGATATCATGTACCAACAGCAGCATTCTTCCCTCCGTGTGAAAAGATCACACTGGAGGTTGTCTGCCTCTCACTAATGCATAGACCTCTTTTGAGACCTTCAGTCCCAGCACTATCTGTTCTGATACCCTCACAGTCTTTGTCCCACTCTTCTCACTCAGTAGGACAGGATTCTTAGTTCAGGTATTAAAGGAAAATTTGRCAGCTGCTTCTCCTATCTCCTTCCAATTATCATATGAGGAGCCAAAGAGCAAGCTGAAAGCTAGCTTCCTTCACAAAGCCAAGTGTGAGGAAGGTCTGATACTGGAGGATATGAAAGACAACTCTTTAGAAATCAAAATAGGTTCTTGAATAATAGCACTGAAGGCGGGAATCCTAGCAAGTCTGCAAATCATTTCCCCGAACAGTGAAATTCAGGCTGAGATTCCCGTAACATCATTAACTTGAGCAGGTATAAGGTATGTGGCTACACCCATGTGCCCATTTTCTCTCCCTGCCTCTCACAGTCATACCCATGATCCCTTTCTTCCATTTTCTCAGCTTTATAATTCCTATGTCTCACCTGCTTTTCTCTCAGTCACATTCTAATTCCAACGTAGTGAGCARTGAGCTCTGTGCTTGAATCTAACAGAGAATGGCTGAGTGACCACAAAAGACAATGTGGGTAAGGAAATCTTTGGTCTCACACTCTTTGCTTTTGCAGGACGTACATGTTTGATTACTTACAGCTTGGTTTCGAATCTGAGTTACAATTTCCATACCTAATCCATCTCTCCTTTTTGGGACATSCCAGAAGGCAAAGTTTCTTCCAGCTCAAGAAAGAAATCTGTACCCTTTTTTTGCCTCTAGTACCAATTTCAGTGGGTCCTTTGGTGTGGGATGCTTTCAGGGTCTGAAAGGTGTTTGAGGTCTGGCTTTGAAAAAAYACATGTTGCTAGATCTGCAACTCATGAAGAGGAAAGCATCAGCTTCATGTAACAATGACTAAGAAGCAGCACCTAAAGGGGAAATTTCCCCATCTCCAAATTGTAGATCCTGTAACTTTATTTCACGGAACACAAGAACTAACTTGTGTTCTCTCTCCTGTATCTTATGTACCGACATGCTGAACGGGGGTCCCATACAGCATCGACCTTGTCTGTTCTTCCAAACTCTGCCATTCTCCACATTTCAAGCCCTCCATTGATGGGGATTCAGTTTCTTCAAGGAACTCCTCCAGAGCCAATTCCTTCTGTTAAGTACCATCTCTGTAGTGTACACTTCACTGTATGATTAAACATAAATTAAATGCTGCTCTATCCTACAGGGTTTGAAAAATTGGCAGAGTGAGGCTGATACCCAGMGGCATAGTGGACACTGACCAGGAAGTTTTTGTCATGTATTTATATACATACCTACAGTCTTCTTTCGAGTCTTGTGAAAGRAAAAGCTTATCTTAAAAGCCATGAAATTAAGAAATTTAATGACAGTTTTGGAACATAGAGTTTCTTCAAAAGAAAAGGGCAAGAGCTCCTTAGGATTTTGAGTTCTGGCAGGTCATTAGTCCTATTTCTCCCAARTTATATTCCACTCTTGTTCTGACTTTAGTATCATTGCCTCAGTCAATGGGTATCCTTGACAGCAGATGTCCACTGCAGCCACCACCAGAAGTTCTCTTAAATGCAGGAACATCAGTGCATTTACGTGTTCAGATAAACACTGGCACTACCAGGGGGTTTTCCTGAGATGAGCAAATCTGTTCYTCACCCTTCACCTCTGCTGGTAGAAAGATTAGGGAAACACAACCCCCTGTTGCAAAGGACCTCAGCATTAAGAAAACTCAAGTTCAAATCTCTCCCCCCAAATTCCCACACTGCTAGATGCCAGTATCTCTGGTATCCCTCAACAGCTTGCTCAAGTACCTATTGACTTCAGCATACCTACACAGTTGTGACAGCCCAGAGTCTGTCTCCATCAGCAATACTAAGATGTCATAGGAAAAGGCCAGGAAACCCCACAAAGCTCAACTCCTTTTCATAACATGCAATAAAATCATTGCTCTCTTAAATTAGAGTAATCAGTTTGTTAACCATTAGACTAAAAAAGGCTCAGTGTCACAGTGAGCTTTGAAGGTCACCAAACACATAAGCGGGACTGTGAGAAAGATCCAGCGACCTGCATGGAAATGAAAGTCCTCCCCCAGCTCATTAACATAAAGCCAGYGTTTAGCTATGTGTCTCCTGTACATATAGATAAAGGGTAAGGCTGATTCATGCTGGTCAGCTAACCCATCAGGAAGTGCATCTGGAATTATTCAATATTGTGGGTCAGGAAGGTGTGCAGGCAGTGCCCCTCCTCTATCAGTGAAGCAGATACACAACCTAGGGGCAATGCTCCATCCAGTGCCCAACTAATTTGTCTTCAATGTGTCATCAGAATCCCACACTTTAAGCTCAGTCCTGTTTTGGCATCAGTGGTACCTGAATTTGTTCAAGTCCTATTCTGGTTCATGAGAAAAATAGCAGTTCAAACATTTTCTCAATTCAGGTTTCCTTCAACTCATTGGTCTCACTGGTGAGCCAGAGATATCCCCTTTCAAAGAGGAGCAGGATYGCTTCATTTACGCTAGCCCTTTTATTATGCCTTCCCTAAGTATCTGATGTTAGGGACAGGATACTGAGCTAGACAGCTCCTTGGCCTGACCCAGCATAGTCGACCTTTCTTAAGCCTGTTTATTCCTTCACCTTCTTGCTGACCTCAGTTAGGGGTAAGTGGATCTTGTAGTAGGGAGGTTGACAGAAGTACCTGCATAGGTTCCAAGAAGTCTAAGAAAAGATAGGTGTGTTAATTTATTTTTGATACTTCGGGTGGAGCCCTCCTACTCATGGCAAGCTGCCATTGGATCACAAGCATACTGTASTCTTGCTTCAGAGCCTCCTTCCCTCTCCCCCAGGTTTGGCTCAATATGATTCCCTCTGCAGATGTCTTTGAAAATGTTCAAGCTGTCATTGGTAGATGGAAAAGTAGATGCACAGCATGTGACCCCTTTGTGAAGAAACTGTCTCTCTGGTACAACATATGCTCAGATCTTGTTATTATTCTCTGTGGTGGTGCGATTTTGTTTCTTTTTTTGGAAATCATCCCTACAGACTAGTTGTGATTAAATGTCTGATGTTTAAAGCTTCCATGAGCCTTTAAAGTCCTGTTTTGCAATTTGGGCTTTAGGCTGGGAGGTCCACAGTTCAAATCTCAGCACATTCCTCACTGCTGTTTTTAATTATGATTTGATATGGACATTATTGCTGCAGGGATCTCTCTCACACTTCAGAACACACAGTTTACTAAAAGTCAAGAGACGCCAATCAAATTGGGTCCCAGTTCAAAAGAACAAGGCCTGTAGCGGCTTAATTTTCTGCCCATAGAAGTATTTGGTTGATGCTTAGAAGTGACATACCTAGGGGAGGGAGGAAAAATGAAAAAATCAAGGGGCAACCTAAAAACAAAAGCCTCCTAGGGGGGTGAGATATGCTTAGTCGTGGATGACCTAGGGAAGCACTTTGCAAACTCAGTAGTCTGCCCCTCTCTGTCACTTTTTCTCATATAACTGTAACATAAGATTGCATTAATTGCACCTTCCATTCTACAAGGCCTGCATATTGGAACTGGAGCTGGTGAAGTAATGGAAGGGAAAAGAAGCTGACTTGTTTAAATTTTGTGAAATGAATCAATTCTGTGATCAGGAGAGTTTATTTCTTCAGCTCTGAAAATATATTTGGCAGAGGTCAAGGTCTACATTGTTTGAGCATTATCTCTCCCTGCAGCTGATAAATGAAGCAGAGGAACTACAGGAACCGAGCTTTCAACAGGCAAGTGGCAGTCCCCAATCGCATGGCTGCTCACACCAGGTCTGCCAAGCCATAACTCTGGCTGGTTGGGGAGGCTGTTGTTTTCCTAAATGTGCACATCCCTGTCCAAACTCTCCCTGTCTTTAATACATAATACTGAACCAGTGGAAAAGGTGTCTTGATTTTACACCCTCTTTTCTGCTTAGCTTTGGTTTTCTTCAGAGTGGGTCTGAGCCATCCCAGCTGAGAAAGAAAGTCCTTTTCACGAAAGCGTGCTGTCGGGTTGCTGATGACGTTGGCTGCAAGGCAGCTTTGATCAGGACCTCTACACTGGGTTAGTATAACCACAGACACTCTAGTAAAACTGCTTTTTATTATGTAAACTATACCCACGGCTGCCCTGAATTAAAACAATTTTCAGATGGGAGTCTTTCTATGAAGGGACCATTTCATTTCACTTTGCTTCTTTTCTGGTTTCCTGCATTAAAAAAGAGAGAGCCCGTACCATGAAAATTGCTTGAAATATTGCATATTCATTTTAAGATCTGCTACTAGGTCATGCTGGATCAGCATATTTTGCATCGATCAAGAAGCTAGACTTTTATTTGTCAAGCTTTGATTGAATTTCGTGGTTAAAAATAACATGAAAAGAGAAAAACAAGACCAAAAGTGTATTTTATAGCAGTCTGTCTCGGAATATATAGTAATCAAAAGGAGTTGTTTTGTAAGATGAAAGAATGAGAATGGAACCTATGTCTAACACCCATGTTATGAAGAGAAAGTCCTCAGGGTCAGCAGACAACAAGGGCACTGAAGGGGCAGTGGGATTAGGCCATCATCATTTTTCTTTGTGTTAAGATTCATTCGTCAGGCAGTGGGAGAAAGATTTTGGGATCATTATACAAGTCCTATATAAATAGTTGGATTTCCACACTCTGGGATTATGCATTTGGGATTTAAACATGACATTTGCATTGTTATCTTCACCTCTAAACTCACTTTAAGGGTGAGTCAGGTATCAAAAAAATCAGACACTGGCAGGGATATCATAACGTCAATCTGGACTCTTTCTTTACAAAAAGYATTTCAAAATCTTGTTCAGAGCTTTCAGGCCCAGGAGATGGTTTTCATACTTTGTTATTTGGACCCCAAGGTGAGCCTTCTAATTGAGAATGGTGGGGTTTCTGTGGCGTGGCATTGAAATTATTACAAACATTCTTTTTTCCCCTTGAGGATGGAAAAGTAAGACACAGGTTCCCAGCTTCTTGAAGTTCCTGTAATACCTGTGTAATCATATTCTTTATCATATTACTGGTTTAAGAAGGGATGAAGAGATGTCACTTGTTTCAAGCCCATATCTATTTTATGACATGTACTTCTGTCGCTACGTAATTGACAACTGCTTTACCACCACACTCCAGAAACAGAAAAACTGGAAGTACTCAGGACTGTAAGCTGCATAAATGCAGTAATTTTGTTTTATAGGGAGGAATATATAAAGAATATATAGAAAGGAATATATAAAGAGACAAACAGCTTGCTAATAGTGATAATGCAAACTTGGACACCTCAGACATGAGCAAGTTTTCTTACCTGCATTCTTCAGGAATTTTAGCAATGACAGGTCATCATCTTAAATAGTCTTCATATGTGCACTCTAACCCAGGCAGACCCCTTTTTTGAAGTTTTGGCTGAACTGTAGCCTAAGTCCTTGGAAACTGCACACTACAGCAAGTCATAGTACTGTGCTTTGTCAGTAGCTGAAACACCAACAGGTGGGCACACGTTATCCCAGGGAGTCTTGGTCTGGGATGAGATCATCTGCCATACACACAGATTTTGTTTTTTCACTTGGGATTCTCCACCCTTCTCTCCTAAACTGTGTGTTGCAATTGTGCCAGCCTTGTAAGGAAGGAATTTTACCAACCCTTCCAGCCACCAAAACAGCAAAACTGGAACAAAAGAGAGAGATGTCTCACTTCAGTTAATTCCTTTTTCTCTTCTGGTTTCCCATCCTCATGCACTGAATTATGTGCCCCAAGATTAAAACACTTGCACACTATCCATGTATCTGCATTGAGAATCAAAAGAATACTGTCATACTTTGCCAGTTTGCCAGCACRATTTGCCAGACTTTCCAGGCTTCCAGCCTCAGATATCATCATATCAGCAAAGAGGAAATCTCAAACATTGGAGAAATGTTGTACTCCCAGGAATTCACGCATCCTTGTTTCCCAGACAGCTTGCTGTTTTTATAAACGCTGAACTAGTTGCACCCAGCTACCGAAGGCTGGGCATGCCATGACTTCCCAAAGCCACATGGTTACGGTTATATTTCCACACATGCGCTTGAACATTTCTAACAGTTCCAGCCTAAGTATGGGGTTTTGTGATATCACCAGCCAAGACTGTGCTTCTTGCTGTTCTTTCTGTAACTAAAGCTTCTTMGGGATTTTTAGGGTCATTTACTTGTTTTTAAGGAAAATGTAATTTGCAGGTTAAGAAAGAGTGCAGGGGGTCAGGTCTCCTGGGTGTATTCTTCTGAGTTCAGTTACCAACTTTTCCATGAGCATCAGTGCAATAGGAATTGCACTTAATTACTGTATATAGAGCCCTTTGAGATCTTGGATGAAGCGGGTTATTGATATGCAAAATATTCTTTTGAAGAAGAGTATTTCCTCATACTTCTGGGCATGAGTAAGAAAAACACGAGAGTAGGTGACGTAACTCTGGTCCTGCACTGCCGGCTCCAAACATTCTTGTAACTGCGCTGGTAAAACTTCATGCTCCTAATCTGGCCATCCTCGAGGGACAGAGCGGCCCAGAAACAACGCATGCAGCCAGCCCTCACGTACTGCAGCTTTCTGTCCCATCCAGGGGTCAGGGATGTCTGCCAAGTTGGTGTTTACACCAGTCACCCTTTACTCCTTATTAATTAGACTGTAAATCCCTCATAAATCCCTCAGGGCAGAGTGTCTGTGTCAGTACAGCACCTTTGCACAAGACAAGAAAATCATTTCCAAGCCAGTCGATCCCAACATGGGGTAATGGCAACATGGAGGGAGGCCGGACTGAAGTATTCACGGTCACAGCTGGGTTGCTGCCCCTGACAGAAGGAGGGCTGGCAAGAAGAAGTGTTAATGCTGCTGTGCCACTACCAGCAACAAGCCTGCCGAGAGGGGATGAAGCAGATCGTCTGTGCTGAATGTCAACCTGCTTCATTTCTCATTTTATTTTTTCAGAATGCCTCTATATCCCTCTTTCCCCTCTGCATGGTGCGTGCTGGCAGTGCTACTCCCTTCTGACAGCATCCTGTCAGCTACCCGAACACACCGACCCTCTGCTAGGCCCCTGCTAGGCCCCTGCTAGGCCCTGCTGGGCTTGTGTAGGCCCAACTTTAGCCTGCTCCCTCTATTTTTTTCCAGTCATAAAAGCTGTTATGTGTTCCTAGAAAAATGAAGAAGTGTGATCCTTTCCTGCAGATGTCTCAAAAAAAAAAATTTACAAGTCTGCTGTGGCTTTCATCCCGTGTCCTAATGCTAATGCAGCTCTGGTGTACAAATTAATACTGCAGAGAAAAAAATGTATYGCTGAAGGATACTATTAGGAGTCTGGGGAAATATCCATTTCTGGGTGAAAGAAACCCAAACAACTGAAGCGTGAAATGAAGCAAAATAGCACAGCTGATTTTTATAACTTTGTTTATATGTTCTGTGTGTATCCTAAAAAAAAGGTTTCCTGGAATTGTGGGGTATATCCCTGGCAGTTTATTTGACTCAGAGCTGTAATGCTGGCCTACCCACAGTAGGCATGTGTTTTCCATACATGAGCTCTTTTTATGATTAAAAGTATTGAGCATATGTAAAAGGAGCATGGCAACATACAGCATCTGAAGTTCCAATTATTAAGCRGTTGCTAGGTGGGAATTCACTTTCACCCGATGTGTTTTAGGGGAGGACAGGAGGAAAGGGAGCCATCCAGAGACTTGAGCGATGGGAACCCAGGCGCACCYTGGGGCTCCCTAACCTGGCAGCAATACTGAATTTTGCTGCCCCTGGGATGAGGRGGGAGGGCCAGACTGATGCTTCGCAGCTTCTGCCCCGGAGGCAGGGGCAGTTTTGGGTTGGAGAGCTGAGAAAAGACTCCTGCAAAGTCAAGACGTGCTTCATCTCCCGAGAGAAGAAAAGGCAAGTGGTGGTGTTTCTCGCTGCTGCTGTGCAGCTCCAAGCCCCGCTGTGGAGGGGCAGCCTGGCATCTGCAGGCAACCAAGCAGGCAGCGGGGCCGGGGCCTCTCAGCAACCTTGTGGCCCAGCAAACCGCCGGCTTCCCCTGCGCCAAAAGCCAGCTCGAACGTGCCTGGGGCCTGGAACATTTATTAAACAGCAAGTGCCAAATTCTTGCATTGCACTGTACAAACAATACGATCCATATAGCCCCTGCCAYAGAGAGGTTATAGAATAATCAGGTAGCACATTACGTTCAGTCTCCCCCTGCGGTTTCAAATGGAAGAGGAAGAAAATGATAGGCATGCAGAAGGGTTATTCTTTCATCTTTATTATGCTATCAGCCCAAGTAAATGGGCTGATTGATAGGTATTGCACAGGAGAAAGTGTAAAAATTYGGACTGGGAAGACAATCAAGAACCAGGCTGAGGGTGTGGGTGTGTTTGGGTCATACCAGAAATGGTGCAGCAATGTTCTGAGGAGGAGCACAGTAAAACTATGTGTAAAGAGACAGCAGCTTGCAACTAAGGAGAAAGAAAATGCAATAGGTACTAAAAAGAATTGCATTTTTTTTGATTCCTTCTCCCCAGGTCATTTTTTGACCAACTCAATTTTTCCACATTCACATTGATAAAAGCATTATAATACCATTCTTAGCATTATAATAAAAGCATTATAATACCATGCTTAGGAAAAAGGTGTATATTGGCAATGAAATCCTATGTAGCCAGTCTGTATTGCGCTGTCTAAAAATCCTTTAGGTGACAACAGAACCCTCAAATTCAGCTCAATGAAAATGTTGCCTGAGAAAGAAGTCGTTAAAGCCCGGGTAAGGCCCTCATACACTAATCTGCTTTAAGCACACTGTTTCTGGAGATAATTTCTTTTAACTCAACCTACTTTTTTTGACAGCTGTCGCACAAGCTCCTTTGCACCTTTACTGCAAAGCAGGGATTAATCTGTAGTCAAAGAGATGCAGTTTTCTGAGTTCCCCAATACAGAAAAATAAAAAGCCAATGCAATCCACCAGTGTCATACTTTACCTTTGTGTGATTTTATAAATACGGGCGAGAGGGAAAGAATTACACTTTGCCCCCAGGTTCAGACTGATTGGTAAGAATCTCAGACACTTTAAGTAGGCGCCACAAATTGTGTAAGCTCTGACCTGCTGGCTCGCTGCCTAGTTCACATGACAGAGATATCTGATGGTTTTGGCAAGGCAGATTGAGGTGGAAAGGTGCCTAGAAACCAAGAGAAACAGGGCAACCATCCTAGGGGTTTTGAAAAGGAAACGAACAGATATGTAAGGTGCAGTTCTGCGCTCTCTGAGGAGAAAGAAAGGAGTGGGCTTTTTATTGTAACAAATCCATTTGACTCCTTTCCTTTACTACCATACAGATAGGAAGCAGAAGGAGTACATTATATTTTGAAGGCAAGGGGTCCCTTCGATCCTCAGGGCAGTTTTTAAATCACTGTAATGACACTGAGTATGTGCTTGGCCCAAACCAAAGTGACTCACTTTTGCTACAGTTGCTTTAATTGTGCAACATCTTTTCTCCAGGATTTTGGAGTCTGCAAAGCTGAACAGAATAGCATATGTAAAATCTTTGCTTCTCTGGTGTGCCTTTCTGATTAGGGCATTTTCCCCTTGCTTCAGGACGTTAGACTGTTCCAGCGGTAAGGTAGAGGCAGGCATGCTGGCAGCTGCCAGATGTGATACTGCCTCAGGGCACAATGTGATATCAAGTCAGAAAACCAAGATGTTGGATGCRGGAAGCATCACTCATAAAATTACTGCTCCTGAGTACTCTTCCCCCACCTTTTGTTCAAGTGCCTCTCTCTGCTGGCAGTCCAATATTTTCAAAAGTGAACCTCACAAAAGGGTTGCTTATACAAATTCAGGGACTGCCAAGAAGAACGTAAGATCCATGAAGTGCTTTTTATCTTCTGCCACTACAAATTCTACTACTCTCATGCCTGAGGACAATGCAACAAAGAACAGGTCAGTAAAGAAGAGAATCCCTGAAATCCAGAAAAGTGAAGGGTGAAAGGAAGGAAAAAAGCCATTAGAGCCTTCCTCCAGATTGGCCTTTCTCAAACTCTTTCTTTCAGCTATCACATGTTGCTCGCTTTGCACAGTCTCTTTCCACAGATTTTTTTTTGTCACTAGGTTCCCCTACTAGGCAATTGATTGGGGATTTAGCTACCATTTGTAAACGAAAGACAGCAAGGTAATTAGGAATCAGGATGTCAGAGAGGGAGAATTATTTGCTGAGTGATTTATTGATGAATAATTTTGTACTAATGTTCTTGCACACACTGAGGTCATATTACTCACAAGCAGTTCATACCAAAGCAGTTCAAAAAGAAGCTCTGTTCTAATTGCATTTGTATAGATAGATACTACAACTGAGCAGCATCAGGATATTTGCCATATGCTTGTCTGAGTTCTCTACCGCAATGGTTTAGTTTTTAAAGTCTGTTCCCTACTGCCATATTTATTTGATTTATGTGTAAAATTTGTAAAATAAGTCCATCAGAGAATGAGTCCTTAAAGCATCTTACAAAATCTATAACAAAAAATATTCACCAAAGGACTCCCCTGTGCTATTAGTATTTATACTGCTGTGGTGCCTGAGGCCCCAGCTGAGATCAAGGCCCCGGTGGTGGCCAGTGTACAACTAGATAATGAGAGACAGGTTTCCCTTGCTGCCCTGCAACGACAAAAAAAAAAGTTAAATAGACTGAGAAAAGGTGGCTGAAGAAATAGATCTCAGAAAAGAACCCACTTCTCCTATTTCTAAGTCAAGGACCTCATCAGTAAGATCACTTAAATATGTACCCAAAATATCATTGTCAGGTATCCATCAGGCAAGAGGTTTGGTAGGTGATCCTGGCACAGGTGCTCTGTGCCACAGGGCACAGAGRCAGAGAGTTTCTAAGTCACATCTTGCCTGTCAAATGTCTGAAACTTGAGTTTGTGGACAAAAATAGCCTACCCCCTCTCTCAGCTGCTGGTTACTAAAGAAAGAAGTAGGTCCCAAACCAAGTGGGGCACTGTAATGCAAAAATGGTTGATCTGACCTGGTGTTGCAATACATTGCATCAGACAAGAGCAAAAAGGCCTATCTTCACAGAGTATGAGCTCTATAGAGCTCATGTTACTAATAAGACATCATTACTAATTTCTTCCACTTCTTAGGTTCGATTTAGAAAATCATTTGTAGTCAATGATAATTCATCTACTTAAGTTCTTAAACAGAAATCCACAAATTGTGCAATTGATTCTGCCATGCCTGAGACAACAGGGCTGCCTTAAGGTTTATCTCAAAGGATTATAATGTATAATTGGCAAAATGTCAATTCCTTATTATTCCTATTTGCAAGCAAAAAAAGCTATGTTAAATCGGGGTTAAGGTTGACCTTACAGAGCAGCAGTTTAGGGTAATACCAACAGCCTTACAAACACTGTATCACAAAAGCAAATCTGTTAAAATCCAAAAGGTCAAAATTAAGGTTAAACTTACAGAAAATGAAAATATATGTTAATGGTATGGAAATTCCATGCAATCATTCCTGGCTCTGCCCACTTTCAGAAAAAAAAAATGATGTGAAGTACCTCTTTCTTCAAGTCATCATCAAATGTCATTATCATTTTCTCTCAAGAGAATATTTGCTGTCACTGGAAGACGTCTCATTCTACTGGGATAATCAGAGAAAAGAGTAGCTTTTAATATGAGAAAAGACTAAAAAAGCTTTCCTTGTTTAATCAGAGTAAATCAAGCGAGATTTAGTCAGGGAGGGGATATGATTGTTCCTTATAAACATTACAATTTACAGAGAGGGAAGGGTAACTATTGCATTAAAGCACAATGTTAACACAAGAAAGAATGGGAATAAATTGCCCATGAGTGAATTTAGCTCTAAGTGAGGAGGATCCTAGCTGTCAGGGCAGTGACATCCTGAAATACGCTTATATTTGGAAAATGAAAGCTACAARTTTAACTATTAAGGTATAAATTGCTAAACTAACTAGATGAATTATATTACGGGTTTTTCTGTGACAGTACTGACCTGAGTTAAATGACCTAGGAGATCTTTCTCCTTGTCCATAAGATASCCAGTGCCAACAGCTGGTTCACAGGAGAGTGAAGCAAGAATTCATCTTTGTTAAGAGCTGCCAAGGCTTCATAGCTATTTGAATTAGATGTTTTTTTAAAAAACATGGTCATTCAACTGTGTACAAATTAATACTTCATCATGACTGAGATCAATATGAAATGGCAGCCAGTCTGAGAAGTGGAATTCGTGTGGCATTGCCTGGGGAATTCTCTGTATTTGCTGTTTTGGCAGCTTCTACCACAGAAGGAACTTTCAGTACTAAGAAAAACATGGGAAAAAAAATGACCATTAGGCCCATAAAATGGATTCAAATATAGCCCTTGTATATAATTTCTATGAATTTTAATTTAATGGGGAATGTCTGTAAAGTTCTATTAAATGTTTCTGGACAAGGACAGTCAGATGTGGAAGGCAAAATTTATTGAAGAATCTATTCCTTCTTTATTTTAAGTTCCATAAGATGAACTGTTTTCCTTGTAAGTTTTTGGAAGATTAATTCTGCCATCAAAAAATAAGTGCTGCATTTACAGGGAGAAAGATTTAGCAAGCACAAGAAAATGAATGAACCTGTGCTCATATGAAGCATCCAACTTTAATCATTTAACAGTGAAAAGCATTTTCATGGCATGGATTTTTAAGTGCATCTGGCGTTTATGAAAGGAGGGAGACCCCAGAGCTTCCTACATACCTTCTTAAAACAACTATCAATAAAGAGGAAAGAGAGCCATTTGCCTTCAGACTTTCTTACTGGATCTCAGCTTAGTCTGTTTGTTGCTTTTCCTGTCTTGGATTTACTGTAAAATACAGTGGCCATGCCGTCTTCCTGATTGGGCCTTACTGATTTCAAGAGGGATTCTTTTCCCCTTTTTTCACAGCAAGTCCTGTGAGGGAAAGTCCTTAAAGAAATTTTCCAAAAATATAGTGAAGGGGAAACAGTAAGATAAGCGACTGTTGCCACTGTTCTCAGTGGCATCAGCCCTGATGCTTTGCAGCCCATCCAGGATACAGGGAGGTACCCAGTTCTTTCTGAAAACTCTGCTGAACATCACAGCCATCGATTTGGTATAGCCAGGAGAAATCAAGTCATTCCCTACTAGTGTCAAGGCAGGGACTGTTGGGGTATTTTCTCTGCAAACTTTGCCACAACTAATTTATTTTTTTCTTTAAAGGCTCAGGAAATGTCCTGAAGCACCTCTGTGACAGGAACAGATTTATTAGGAGAAGCTAAGATAGTTGCACTTCTTTTAACACCATGATTTGTGGTGCACAAATATCCATATGAGTGATGTACGTCTGTGTCATTCCACACRATTATATGAAATAGAGTATATCACTGAGTGCTGTGAAATATTGCCATCTTTGGGGCAATAGTTTGTTGCAGATTTGGCAATGGTAGGACTAACTCCTACCTTCAAATTTTCCTTATTAGAAACTGCCTTCATGAAACTACCTGATTTCAGTTCATCACAAAACTACAAGATWTCTGAGCAGTAAACATTTACTAAACAGTAAATGTTTATGCTACTTGTTCCTTACTCAGAATAGAGCAGGTGAGATTTCATTAAACTTCACTGAAAGTGGTTGATTTTCCTAAAATGCAGCAACATTATTTCTGCCCCTGCAATTTTCTGCAAAGTCAGGCAACTRTTGTCAGAATTGTGGAAGCTTCTCTCTGCCCAAAGAAATCCACATCAGTTTCTCCTATTTCTTTCTGCTCATATGTCTTTTAAAAAATTAATACTCTTCTATTACGAAGTGCTTTTCAAATCACTTGGCTTGTTATTGTACAATTAGTGATTTTGTATTAGTACTTACAGGCCCAGAGCCAAATTAAAAAAAAAAAAGAAAAGGAGAGAGAATGAAATGTATATGCTTTTTGTGATATCATCATAGGTAAACAAAGAGTGAAAACAAAAGCACCAATATGAAGCTGCCAGTACTAATTATTGGGTGGGATGTGAGGTACACAATGAACAAAGAATGAGAAAAAGCATTCAGTGTTCCAACGGCTGCACTTCATAGGTGTCTTTAGGACACTTGTCCCTAAAGTTCTGGCATGTTCAGCTTCCAAGGGTTATTCAGTGCTAGCCAAGTTGTAAGGCTTTGTCAACCTTTAATCTTGAACTGGATATTGAATATTCTTTTACCCTAAATGAAACCTAAACCCTCATGGTGCTAGAATATTTTTTAACCAAAAAGTCCTCTAAGCATGAAGGAAAAATTTAATTTTCCAGGAATGGRGACTTAAGATCTAATAAATGTGAAAGCTCACACTGCCTTTTTTTCTCTCTGTGGAAGCATTAACAGGGACTCTTTTCTCTTCCTGGTTATCCATTTTCTCAATACCTGTTGGAGGTCAGTACTTTTCAGCCTCCCACCCTTCTGTAAAATATAGCTGAAATTAATTTATGTGTATTAGTAGAAATGCAGAGAGAAACACATGCATATGAAGAGAAATTATGAGCTTCTTTCCTTAGAAAGTGAGACATAAAAATAGTATTGAATGAGATCTGGGTTTTGGTATGGAAAACACTGCAACAGTTCCTGATAATAGGTAAATTTTTTATTTTAAAGGAACGTTTGTGCAAAAGCTATTTAAATGTAATGTGTGGTACTCTTGGATGGGATAAATCACAGCATACATATTGCAAAAGGGATCTTGTATCAGAAGTTCTCAAACATTTCTACTTGAGGAAATAGATTTTCTCATGGATAGTTCTTCTTGCTCTTGATTATAAAATACCTCGTGTATCTAGAGTAATTTGCTTGCATAGAATCCAAGTGCAAGGAGGAAACAATTCATACTATTTTACATTGTTAATTAAAGCAGGGAGAAATTAGGAGGGGTCACTAAAATGTGATGTCTTTGAAACAACCTCAAGATACAGAGGAACAGACATGGACATGCAAAACCATACAAGGCAGTAAAAGCCTGTAAGACACAGAGTAAAATGGATGAGGTGAATGAATAGAACATGTGCAAATGATGCACAGGACACACCTTGTACTGGGTGAATGGTCCATTTATTAATAAACAGAGATTGGTATGTATAAAACAATATTTTTCCATCCTCATCCTGAGTCAAATAAGTAGCATTTAAGTAGGGTTTTAATTGGGCCTTTTGTAGACAGAAATGCCATTTGAGAAATTCAGATTTTGAGTAACTCTTTAGAGCTGGAATTTTCCAGTACTGCAATTTTGCTTCAAGGGGTCTTAGCTTTTATTGAATGGTCCCTGGATAGGAGTAAAGTAAAACATAGTCTTGGCAAGAAAATGGGATAACGTAAGAGAAAAAGACAATGGTGCAGGAGTCCATGGCAAAAAATCAAAGGCAAGAGTTGTTACACTCATCAGATTGAAAGCAGTGAGGAAAAAAGCGGTAGCAGCAGGACATATCTGTGAAAACAGACTCATTGTTTTTGTGCCCTATTATACCCAGTAAGTCATACTGGCAGTTTTATATCAAAGTTTTTGTCTTGACAACTCATTTACCTACAGTGACATAAAAAAAGAATATTGGCACATTCCTTATTTCTTGGCCCGTATCTGACATTAACTAATTAATTAACTAATAAAATATCACTAATTGCAGAGACAGTGGTACAAGCCAAGGTTCTGGAATATTTATTTTGATAGCAGATAGCACTGCAAATCGCTGCTGAGCACTAAGAATGGAGGGTAATCTGATGTGTTTTGCAGACAGAAATGCTTGCCTGACAGAGCATCACATTAATGAGGCAAACTACGACTTTTGCACAGTGGAGAGATCAAGACGTAAATATCAGGGTGTAACCCTGCAGAGGAAAATCCTCTAAAGACTTGTTGAAAGATGTGGTATCAAATGAATTGCTTACTTCTTAGAGACTGCTTTGATATTTATTGGTTCAAATTGCTCTACTGACTCACTCTTGCATAAGCTTTCATGCCCCATTTTAATCTTGACATTTTGGGAAGCCAGTCTGAGGCAGCGTAATGACTAGGTTTACAAAGGATCAAAATGAGAAAGAAGAAGCTGGGCTGTAATAATTATAGCCTGTGCAAAAAATACATTGAGAAAACAGAGTGGGAAATGATCATATAGTAATGAACAGCGCAGTAATGCCAAGATGTTTAGAAAACAGGGCCCTCACTTTGGGAAATCAGGCAGTCCTGTACTTGGATTTCAAGGTACACAAATAGTTTTTTGGTATGTGTGTGTATAGGGGTGTTGTCTTCTCTGCACAATCTCCTGAAGTCACATAGCTGAGATATTGTGCTGAGGGGCAGCATCTGGGAAATAAACTTCTCTATTCATTTGCTCCCTGAACTCAGGGGACATGGGAAAATAAGGGAAGAGGAGAGGCGTAAAACGGGCTGAAACCAACCTTACCCTTCCAAAATAGATGATCCAGCACTAGAGCTTCCACTTCTCTCTTTCCTATTGGTACAACATGTAAAATGAGATTTATTGTTCAATACTGAACATAATGAGTGATAACRTGAGCAGCTGGTGAACTTCACCCAGTACACTCCATTCAACAGCAGTGGTGGAGTATGGGATAAAGGTATATCTGTAAGATACTTAGGGGAAAAACCTGTCTTATCACAGCTTGGGAGGGCCATGTTTCGGAGTAAAACAGGGCAGAGTGAGGCCAGCTCTAATTTAATGTTTCCAGTTGACCTCTAAGATATTGTATCTTGGCCTATCTCCGCTCCCTGACAGACGGGTAATGGTGACAGTTGGGTGCCCGCTGGAACAAAGTGCATCCAGCGTTAAGACTCCAGGGCCAATAGCATTCCTGTAGTAAACACTTTTAATAAGGGAAAATACYAACGTGCTTCAAATATTAGTAAACAAATTATTCAAAGCAGACACTGAAGCCCACAAGGACAGTGATTCATTGCCTCAGGAATTCATGCCAATTTTAATTTTCACCTGAACAATACCTGTAGCTGGTGGATTCACTGGAGCAGTCTGCAGCTCCCTCTCTGCCACTTCTCGGTCTTGTTGTCTGGACACGCATTTCAGAGTTGAAACAGTGAGAATGAAATCAGAAATAGCTGTGGTTAACTCATTCATTCAGAGAAAGATATGTGCCTTTGCATTCAGAACAAATGTACCTTCTTGGAACTGTTGGTGCACTTAATTTTCCAGGGTGCTTATGAGATCTCGACTTTCTTTAAGCACATCACAAACTTAGACTATGAGCCCTTGAGGGCAGAGATTTGTCATTGTTTCCTGATATATATGAATTGTCCAATAYTGTCCAACATATGAGTGTTCAGAGTTCTCAGAAAGGCCTGGAGAGTCTGAGGCACTGGAAGGAGAAGAAGGAAAGCCTGTGTAGAAAATCCCATTGGTCTGTCTAGAATAGATGCACAAACCTATTCTAATAAACTGGGCTTTGGATAACATTTCATTGTAGTTGTGCAATTTATAAACACAACACAACCTGGATTAATAAATTGTTGGGGTTTTTTTCAGAGAGTGACATTTGAAGTTGTTTTTCCTCGTGTATTATTGTTCTATGCAATTCTAGGGTAGTGTTGACAGCTGGGGTAGAAGAACGCTGTAATGATGACATGACCTGATTTGTCCTACACATCTTGGTCTAGACAAAATTTTCACCTACCTCATGAAATAGGCAAAATCATGCTSTTAGCCTTGCCAGTGGAACCTAGGAGTCAATCCACTGATGCCAGGTCTGGTCTGCACAAACACAGAGATACATTGGAGCAGAATAAATCCAGCATAGTCATGTTGTCTATCATTTCTCATTSTTTTGGAATGTAAAATCTGTCAACTTCTCTTAAAAATATGAGCTAGAAAAACAATGACCTTTCAAAACTGACTTTTCAGTTTGAAGTTTCCATGATATACATAATTTTACATCATGGCCAAATGTATTATGGAGTTGGGTCACACCGGCATAAAAGCAGAAAAATGCTAGGATTGTGTGGACCGGATCTTGGCAGTTCATAAAGCAAAGTGTGGAGATGTGATTCACCAAGCACAGAGCCATAAATGGCCCATGATTATTGATTCCCCCCTGAACTGCAATGAATCCTCCCTGGAAGTTCGTTGAGCATTAAATACCATTGATCTACATTTACTATAGAACAGTCTTGCTCTAAGATCTAGTCTGGGCTTAATTTCTTTTATCCCAAATACTCCCACCTCCCTGAAAACATGTGATTAAACTGTTCTGATCTCTGTTTTAGATGAAGAACTCAGTCTCCACACAAAACAAAAGAAGGTTCTGTCACAAGACAAATTGAATCAAATTCTCCAGGAGTTTTTCGGTTCAATTAAGCTGTGGGATAGTCCATATCATAGGTGCAAATCTCTCTGTGTATTATAGGACCACAGACAGGGATGTGGCACAAGGTAAAACCAGGAATTATGTCTTTAAGGGCTCGTTGGAGACACTTGTAATCTCATTTTATTGGTGGTACCCTCCCCAACATAATGAACTTTGATGAAATAATGAAGTAGCTGTGGCGCCTGTGAAACTGAGCAGGCAGCTCTGCCAGTTAAAGACCTCCCATGAACACAATCGCCCGGGCAACAACTCTAGACTGCAGTGAAGCCAGAAACTCTGGCAAGTCACCTCTTCCCGTCTCTTAACTCCTTGCAATTCTGCTTTTAAAGCCTTGGAAAAAAAAAAAAAAAAAAAAAAATTGTCCACTTAGGTCTGTGGTTGAGGGATATAGCTTAAAAAAAATAAATTTTGTGAGAATCCACTGTGTTGTTTAAAATGACTCCAAGTTCAGCAGCCAGCAAAGTTACAGAAACCATAAGGCTGGCTCTGCCACTGAACAAGTTCACATGTCTAAGGAAATGAATACATGGAAGACTTTAAATAGCAATATTTTTAATTCGGCAAGGTTTCCACCCCCTGCCAGACTTGGAGAGAGTGCAACAGATGGTARTAGGAATCTGTAAATTCATCATTGTTGTTTTTAAGAAGTTGGATCCATGGAGCACAAACATTTAATAATGGATGTAATTAAATTCTTTGCTAGTTAGTTTGACTCAAGAGCCAATTGGCACCATAATGTCATTTCATTTACATAAAATATATAGTAATTCTGATTCAGAGAACTGTGATTTTACAGAGCTGGAACTACAGATGAAATAAAGATAAAAGAAATCAGTTAGGAACACCCCTCTGATAACCTGTCTCAGGTTTGGAGTTTAGATACTCAAACTCTAATCTTTATAATCAAACTCAGGTCCAAATCAGCTAAAAGCACAATCATTTTCACTATGACTAATGACTTTGGGCGCTCCGATTTCCAGATGATTAAATGAAGATGTCTTCAAGTGACCTCATTTTTATTGACGATATTAAACCAAGTCTGAAAATCAGACTCCCCTAGTGGTAGAAAACCCATGGGACCAACTAACTTCATGARATTTCTGCCATCTTGATGATGAACTGTTCTAAGAACTGCTGACTGCATTTTCAGTGACTATGAAGCTACCTTTGAAAACTTTACCTAAAGTTGATCCAGATGTTTAATCTGAAAATCATCTAGTTGGCCCATCTCTACATTAGAACAAAGTCTCATTTTGGTTGAAAGTGAAACTGTAGCACTTCCCTATTTATTAAAAAAAAAAAACAACAAAACATTAAATTATTTTAAGTCAGTGAGATTGAGGAAAGCTTGCTGAAATTGCTTATTGTRAGGAATTTTCATTTTGAAACAAGCTTCATGCTTTAATAGGCTTTAATAGGTTCTCAGCAACCCTTGAGGTAGTAGCATCTGAAGGTAGAAAAATATAAATTGATGTAAAATCACAGCCAGGTTTGCTGGGAATGTTCAGAGCGTCAACACCCATTAGGGCTCCTCCAGCCGTGTATTTGCAAAAAACGGATTGAGCGGAAGTCCTGGCTTAAGACACCCTTTCTTCTCATTCCCTGCCTTCAGTCACTCATCCCTTTTCCTTGCTGCTTCCTCAGTTATATCTCTCAAGTAACTGAAAATATTTGACTGAAATAAATAAACAAACAGGCATTTTTTTGCAGTTTTTCCCTAAGTCAAGTGAATTCCCTGGTCTGGTTCCATGACCAGGTCCAGAAATATCTGTGCTGGCACAAATGAGGAAGGTAATACCCACAGAATGGGAAAGAGAAATGGGACAGAAGAGGTAGGATAGGAGGTAATGCCTAAACTATTATTGCTGCTGAATTGCACAGTGCCAAACTGCAGCCCCATGGTCTAAATGCCACTCTGCTCCAAGATGGGGGAATACTCACACCGCTGTCCAACACTTCTCCCAACACCATTCAGCCATGGCCAGAAATGTCCCAGGCTTTGGGTGGTTCAGGGTCTTCCTGAGGCTGTGCAATCCTGTGTTCATCTATAAATGGGATGTTCCCATTCCAAGTTGTTCCCCACAAGGGCTTGGAAGCACTTCAAGAGATCGAATCGTCCTTCTCCCACTCAACTGAAGGATCAGCTATATCAGTGTCGATGCAGCTATTTCTATCTACCTATATACAGGATTGTGTTTGAGTAAGGATGGGGGTATCCAGAGTCTGTGCCATTCTACAAAGGTACCAAGTAGACACAAGCTAGTCAGATCGTCATGGACCTGGGAGTAGTCATTACACTGATTTKGTGGTTACAGAGCCTGAGATTGTGCCCTTTCCACGATAAATCTCTGATTGCTCATGAAAGCTTTTGGATGTTTGTGGCAATGGATTGGTGACTTAGTTTCTCATTGTCTGCATGTCAGTGGGGTCCATTTCCTACTTCTCCTGGGGCAAATTAAATTCTAGCTATGTCCATCCAAATTAAACTATAAATGCAAGGCGAGCAACTATTGTGTAGGCTCTAACCCACATCTGTTCAGTTGTCACTGAAGGAACAGCTCCCTGATGTCTTTTTTACCTGAAGAAACTAAAAGTACGTGGTGCCCTTTTAATCTGGAAACAAAAGAGAACAAAGGCAAACAAATGGAGGCCAAATTATCTAGCCTTGAGATCTGAGTTTTCTCCATATTGAACTTCTGGTACCTACTTAATGAGCCCATGTTGTTGCTCGCTAGTGAGTGAGAACAAAGAAAAGTGACTCATGCTGCCTTGTTATTGTTACATAATCTATACAAGTAATTTATTTTTATGGTTAATTACTGGATTAGTTCGGTATATTGGAAATGTAAAGAGATGTGGCAGAAGGAGTTACGAGAGATTCAAACCAGTGTCTGTAAAACTGGGCAAAATGTCTACGTATATAGTCTGGAGGAAAATCTGCATAAAGTACAGCTTATTTCAGGGCTGATCATTTGTGTTAGCACTTCTGAGTGCAGCTGGATTCCCTTCAGCCTCTGTAGACCTTTGTCCTTAGGTTGGTCAGAGGCTTTTTTACAGTGACAAAACCCCCTTTCTTCTACCTCTGTGAATAATTCCTGCTCTTACCTGCTGGGGAAACCTAGAGTCAATATGTGGTTCCTTCTCACATGAGTACACAGGGCTACTTGTATAACCCCCAAAATCACTGTCTGTATTAATCACCATAGAGCTGTGAGAATATGGGCTATAAATCTTTCCAACCACACTCAACTGCTAGAGATTGGTTTGTGATACTTATTAAAAGGTAGCAACAGTAATTATTCTGAAGTGACTGGATGCATCTAACTATGTAGTAGACATGCAARTATGCATTTGAAGCTGCAAAAATCCACTGGTTATGAAGTGACCTAAATTGGGATTACATGCTGAGGCATCAGTCTAATATGAAATTACCCCTATGTTTTCATTGTAATGACCAATTAAGGATCAGCACCTCAGAAACCTCAGGTGGCTGGTTTACATGAAATAAACATCGACCTTGAAAATCTGCCCTTTTTGAAATCCTAATGCTGATGTGTTCTGAAAGGGTCAGCCCGTCACCATGGTGTTGGCAGGGGTGAGTTGTGTTTGGCTGCCGAGTGCCGATACATCCTCGGTGCCAAAGATTAGTTGTGAGCGGGGAAGTTGCTAGGAGCCTGGGGTAAACATGAATGCTCCCTGCTTTCCATACAGCTCCACTTCAAAGTCACGCAGTGCACTCATGAAAGTACCCAACGCTCCTCTTCGCTCCTTTAACAACATGTGGTGCATGGGGTAGGGAGTCATATTGTGTTCTTTTGGGTCTTTTTAAAACAAATTTTTATTTAACCTCTGCTTTGACCCAGCACATAAGTGTGTTGCCCAGATATGCTCCATTTCAGTTTATTTAACCAGAATGTTTGCTTACTCAGTGACCACTGGAGGGGAACTACTGTTCTTATTAATTCCACAATGGGTATTTGTTGCTTCTTGCTTTCTGACATTTTCTTTATGACCGTAATTGCAGAGTTCTTGTTTTCAGATAATAAATGCACGTGTCTATTTGCTCAGGTATTATGCAATTGATCTCCAGCTATTAATTAAAGATCTAGACTCAATGTCTCTGAACCTGCCTCTGGATATTTGTCCTTATTGTGTCATACCTTGGATGCACAAACAGGGAAACCGCGTACAGCTCTGCATGTACACTGCCTTTTCCCTTTAATAAAGAAGTCTAAATTCGGGAGTTGCAAAGAAGGATTATACAGAGCAAAGAATATTTTTCTGATGGGATTTTTATTCTTCCTTCTTTCCCTGGGCTGCCAGCGTTTCTCTCAAGATGCTGACGCGCAAGCATAATGAGCTGTTTGCTCTGCACTGCTCTCAGAAAGCCTCACAGACTAAAAGGAGTTTATTTTTCCTTTATTGCTGTTGCTGTTAATAGCGGGACGGCCTATAGTTGGCACTGGGAGCAGGATGAAGATTTCATGGGTGAAAAGAGAAATCAGAGATTGCAAATTCATTGCAGAGGGAGAAGACTGATTGCTTGCTCTCACTCCCAAGAGCCCACTTGGGCAAATATGTTACATGACCCTGTGAACAAATTRTTGCTTTTCCAGACTAGACTGTTTTCTGTGTAAACACTTTACTGTAGCAATGTACAAGAACAACACTTTCAATCCAAAACTCAACGAAAATAGACACTCCAGAACATTTGGAACTTGTTAGACTCCAGAAGGAAAAAAGGAAAGAGAGACTGCAAAAAAAGCTTTTCACCTTCTAAATGTCCTCATTTTTATATTTTTTAATGTTCTAAAAATCCTGTCAGAGAGCTCCGAAGCTTTTCAAAGCTCAGAACAGCATGGGTCCCCACATATTGCRAAGGTACAGCTTAGAGAGGCAGAAATTGTTTTCAGTTGACTTTGTAAGAAGTCATTACGTTTGAAGAGCAAGGTTAATGAGCTTGGGAAGCCGGGATTCGGTTCATACCCCATTCGTACACTTCCTGTTCCCCTTGGGAAAATCACCTACCCCCTTTGTGACTCAGTTTCCTTGCCGCCAAATGAGAATAGCATTTTCTGAGCTCACAGGGAGTGTGTTTGAGAAATAGTTGAGTACCTAAAGGGATGGAGCTACAGAAATACATGTTTTTATCACCAGCAGATGCAACTGGTGTATCTCACTGCAGCCAAACAATTTTCAGGTGAAGAGTCTTCCACTGGAAAATGCTGATTCTATGGAACCAAAATGTTTGGTGGAAAAGAAATAATTTTGTTACGTTATATATGAAAAAAATAGCTAAAGATTTTGCTTTGAGACACTTCAAGATTGTATCTATGCAGTTAACTATATTATTTATGAGTTATAGACAAAGTCAGAAGGACAGTGTTGATGTTATCACAGCCAAGTCCTTCAACTTTTTAAACCTCATGCAGATCGGTGGGCTTTTCTTGATGTTTCTAAAACTTCATTTCTTAAGTACTGTTTCACTTAGGAAGTGAAACAGGAAGGAAAAAGGAAAACTTAACATTATTTCTTCCTGTCCTTGACAAAAGGACCATCACTAACCCCCAAAACAGAACAGAGGTKTGGTCCTCATCCCTCTGAGTGGTCAT
Source organism: Oceanodroma leucorhoa (assembly GCA_030449065.1). NCBI lineage: Eukaryota > Metazoa > Chordata > Aves > Procellariiformes > Oceanodroma > Oceanodroma leucorhoa. The sequence goes on from JASVER010000039.1 coordinate 6,197,067, forward strand.
AGCCACCCAAAGACGTGCGGGAGCATTATCTGTACACAAACTAAAATCACTAACTTTATTTCATGCCTGGGAGTGCTGTCAGCAACCCACAGTGAACACATGTTAGAATAAGAAATTAGAATTTCTGGCTTGATCACAAGCTGGAAACACTGGGTGTGTTTTTAATTTTTCCATTCCCTAGACAAATTAAATCTTTTGCTTCTAGAGCTCTTATAGCTATCATCTCTTTCAGCATTTGGGTTACTAAGTGAGATGTGGGCATCTCTGCCTGTTGCTGTTTGGGTTACAATGGGCTGCTGAAACCTCACGGTTCTGTATAGAGAAGATGCACGTAACTTCTGATACAGCATCATAACATTTTGGCATAATTTCATCCTACATAACAAAATGAAAACCATGAGAACATTGGCATAATCTTTTGGCTTCATAGGCTTGGCTGCCGCGGGCTCAGCTTCTGAGGTTTAAGAACTTTTATCCCATTCAGATAATATTGCCAAAACTTTGGTTGTCGTCTATAGAAAATAATTGCTTGTCCAAGTCTTTACAGTCTCTACACTACTTTAATAACAAGTAATTAGTTGAATAAGTCCAATTAATGCCTTTGTACAGATCTGAGATTGGAGTAGGATTGTAGGTCAAGTTTAATTTTAAAATACATTAGAATTTCTATCACTTTGTACACACCCAAGGCAATGCTATTATGGGCTTTCCCATTAATACGTATGATTCATTGTTTGGACTCAGAGCCCTGATCTAACAATGCATGTGTTTAAATCTCTAAAGCCTATCTAGAACTATAACATTCACTATGAATGGGGGCTCCTTTTTTTTCCTTTCTCTAATAAATGTGCTAGAGCCAGCGTTGTTACCTGTGAATGAGGGTGGAAAGGTAATTACCGCACAATCGTGCAAGTGGAACAGTGCCTTGAAACCCTAAGCATGAATTTTGTATTAGATGGTATTTCAGAGAGGGTCCACGAGCCTCCAAACAGCAAACCCTGCCACTAGAKCCACACCTGACCAATGCTGTGTTTTTCAGAAGCATTGCTCTGGTTTCAGGAGCTATTGAGATTCATGCATTTTAATGGGTGACTCTGTTGCTCCTTGCTTCAGGGCTCTGACAACTTCGCTTCAGCTCTTGGCTCACGCTATGACAGTGCACAAGCAGGGAGAGTCAGTTTGTGCAGCTTTCTCACTGAAAAGCAACATTTGCTTTTGAGATTAACGGGCCGGGCTAGGAAAATTTCACAGCCCTCTAGACAAAATGTTGTCAAGCCATTATAAGTACAAAAGGATGTGCAGCTGTTTTGCAAGCCAACTCATTTACTGAGTGTCATTAAAAGCTCATATACCTCCCTGTTGTGATGTTCTCATTATTAAAAGATAGACAATATCATMGTAATTGGAGGTGTGTGCTTTAAGTGTTATTTCTATCCTCTATCACTCCTCTTGGTGGTCAGASCTATCTATTCTTGCAACACACTGACAAATTTCTTCCAAAGTGGCTTTTATGTGAATGGCTAGATTAATTACTCTCTATCTTGAACCACTATCATCAGGTCTAGTCTGATATTAAAATTAAATTTTAAATTAATTMTTTTTATTTCATTGGCATTCTGCAGTGAGTTGGAGTCAGGWTCCCAGTGAGATTATTCCTCACTATGTCAGATTCAGATTCTGAAGTTTGTGACATAATAATAAKAAGAAGAATTATAATAGTAAATCACATTTCTAATTATTAAAAAAATAAATTTCTAACTATTTAAAAAATAAAAAATAATAACTGTGATTTGAATATAGCAAGAATTACTTTTATGACTTCAAGGTCAGTCTGAAACAGAAATGCTATGCAAAGCAATGTAAAGAAATATAAGGTCGGAAAACCAGCTGTAACTGCCAGACCAAAGTTCATCTAGCCCAAATCCTGTGTTTGTATGACACAAACAAAGGTACAGAGACATCCTTCTCTTTGCACCCAGCTTCCAGGACTAGATGACACAGGGACTTCCTGATCCAGAAAACGCAACTGGACTATTAAGAACAGCTGATGGACTCAGYTACCAAAAATGCAACTGTCTTTTATGATTTAGGCCCCACAGCTCCTTACAGCAGTCACATCCAGAGCTTGTTGACATGTTTTGCGAGTAAATACTTTCATTGCTGATTTGAAGTTTGCTCCCTGCTAAGTTTAGAGAGCATCCCTTGATTCTTACGCTGGACAAAGAGAAATGCAGTTTAGGTAAGGTAAACTGACAGCAATCATCTCAGTGGGTTATTATTGTTTATGATGTGTAATTTAAAAGCCAGATTTTCCAACAATTTATGGATGCAATTATGCACCTAATTTGCACAGTTATTTTAGACATGTATAATATTGGCTAACTGCATGTTCAGCTGGGCTAATGCAGGACTGGAACAGCACCAAATGTTCCCTGGTATATTTTTCCAGGGGATGATGCCACATTTAACATAATCTCTTCTAACTACAGTGAACAGTAAGTCAACTCACTAATAGTTTCACACCAGGTACAAGCCACATTATTTTTCAAGGAGAGAGCATCCATTATTATCGATAGATGTTGTGTTATAGAAGTAATCTTCTGACTTTGGAGCTTAGCAGTAATGTGTACTGGTTAGACAAAAATTTAACAGCACAGAATGACCAAGATGTTCCTTTTAAAGTGTATGTCACAGTATYGGTGCAACTTCTGATTTTTCATTTGGATTTTCAAGCTGACTCCCTGCAATACATGGAATGCATATATATAATACACATATATATGTATACTACATCAGCTCAACAAGTTTTTCCATAGCAAGGGCTTTGGCAAGTTGCTTTAGAGACCACAGCCTCTGAAGTATGCAAAAGGCCACTGTATTGGACAGGCTTGTAAATCCTTATTTGTCACACAGACACAGTAAAAAAACGTGTTGCAATTTCTGCTGTAATCCTGCCCAAAGCCAAGCCAGTAATGGGGCCAAAAGTTTTTGGTGAAAATGTCCACAAAAATTAAGCTATTGAATCATTTTCAGGAAGCTGCTTCAGTAATTCAAGATGAAATCAACAGAGTGTTTAGCTTTGCCCAATGATACCTTGTGGAGTAGAAAGCAAAGGAKTTCAGAGGGGAAGGGTCTCTCTATTGCTATAAAAGCCTGAAGGTAAGCARTTGACCTAATGGCAACAACAAAAAAGAAATAAATAGAAAAGAGCAATTATAACACTGGAATGACTCATCTTCGTGGTTAGACGAAGTACTTTACACAGCTCAGCTGAACTGAATACTTCATAAAAGAGACTAAACTGAAGACTATACATATGAAACTGTGTATTACACTGATTTATGGGGAGAACCATATGACTGTAAATCATTGACAAAGTTCTCGTCTAGCTACATCATGGTAACAGAATGATCACATCACATAGTAAGATATAAATGACTCATTTAATTTCATGGTAAGAGAAGTCCTGGAAGATATTGAAGCTTTAGGAACTCGAGCCATTCATATGCATTCACTTTGGCTTCATGGTCTTTAAAACCTCTAAAATAACTTTGAAGTGAGGTTATTTATAAAGAAAAACTACAAACAAATTAAGTTAAATTTACAAGGTAATACACAATGGACATACAAATATCTGACCTGAATGAATGTTTGACAAATATAATTCAAATAACAAATGAACAGCACAGCACAAAAGGACATCGTCACGATTATGGAGCTTAAAAATAAGACTATTTTTTCCAAGCTTGTCTGCCTTCAAAGATATTTAAAACCTGATTCTCCTCCAGCATATATTAGTGTCAATCAAAAATAACTCTGCTCAGGTCAATGGATTTACACAATTGCAAAATTAGTATAAGTGAGAGGACAATCAGAGCTTTTGTATACTACAAAAATCTCTCTTAATAGCAACAGCAATAGAGACGAAGGAGGTAGGAGGTCCCTTTCCAGCACAGACTGGGTGGATAAACAAGAAAAACCTGCTGAGCTTGTAAGTGAGGATTTGTAGGAGGAGCTGTAGCATTAATTTAACCATTAATTCACTCCTTTCAAATTTCCTCTTTCCTATCTTTTGCTTCATCTGACACGTTTAGCAGYAGTTGGGCTATAGATTTAACATTAGACTGCAGAGACGTGGTCTCCRTCACACGGGATCCATAAAGAAGTATGGAAGTTCAAAATTACATATTTGAATGGGAGCAGTGGTTTTTGGGTTGTTTCTTGTGAAGATGTGACAAAGGGTATGTAGGGTGTCTCCTCTCTTGGGCCCAGCCAAGTCGTAGGCTGCCTTCTGCAGAGTGCAGCTACAACTCTACCACTGGGGACCTTGCATGGTTGCTGTRTCTGTGTGATGGTTCCAGGGAAAGGTGCCCTCAGGAGACACATTCTCAGCTGCAGATTCGTGTTACAGGATCACCCCCACTTCATATGCACTTCACATGCAGGCACATTTATGCCATWGGACACCTTTGTTCTGTGCCCAAACAAGGGGGTCATCAGGATTTCACCAGCCTGCACTGGCTGTTCTAAGAAGCTGTTTCGCTCCTACTGGATTCACCAATTTTGATTGGCAATGATGTGAGTTGGCTCAGTGCATGGGAAACAGTGGTCAAAAAGGAAGGAGAAGACATAATACAGAAAACCTTTCTGTTGTGTGACTCCAGATTGTAGATGTGTCAGAAGTGGATTTGTTCAACTCTTGTAGTAGGTCAGATTCCCAGATCACAGAAGCCACTAAAAATTGCCACTAACCATGTCTTTATTGGAAGACCTAATAGAATCAAAGACAAAAATAAGTGGAAATGTGGGAGAATAAGCTCATACTTCTTGCAGACGGACTTCCCCTGGCTACAGAGGGTCAATGTTTGGAGAAGGAAGGTGAGTTGAGAAATGCTTCAGTGATTTAAACTACCTTCTTTCCTATAGAAAATAGATTGCACTTGCATTAATAGATACTTAAACCTTGTCAGCTAGAGAGGAAAATCTACTTATTCAGGACAAAACTTTTGTTAATATAACTTCCTCAAAACCATTGGGACTTTGCCAGCAGATTAAGCCACAAATAATTTACCCAGAGAATATGAAGTCAACAAGCTTTAGAACTGTGGGAACTGCAACTGTTGAATAAATAATTTGTGAATATCATTTAGCTAAGGACAATTATAATAYCACAAAGCTACAGAAAGATCAGTATGTTACAGATAAACATGGATCAGGCTCTCAGCTTATAACAGTAGCATGGCTTCCCTAAAGTCCATATACTTCAGTTACTTTGAGCCAGTGAAGTAGAACAAGCACTTGGGGAGTTTATTCTCTCTTTTGGGCTCACACTACAAGACTGCTTTAGAGTTATTTAGTGGAGCTGACCATTTCTGTCTGATGTGAAAGCTATACTTTCCAGCTAATCGGAAAAATAAAACTGTTTTCTCACAGGAGATACAGKCCATGTGCATGGAGGACATAGGATAGCTGATAGTCCTGCCTAAGGGAGTCCGTATTTGTTCTGGCAGAATATCTTTGCCAGCCCAGGACTGCCCTGGAGACACATTTCTTCAGATCTTCTCTCCGTAGCTCTGCAGAGCCTTCGCGTGCTACCTCGTAGCTTGTACTGTTTTTACATTTGGCTTTAGGGAAAGGCTAGAGTTACAGAAGAGATAACCACCCACCTGGGTGATGGCACTGCCATTGCTCGCAGCAAGGCTTCCTCTTTCCTCGCCCCCATGCACTTGTCTGATCATGAACTGACCCAGCGTGAGTGCGAACAGATCAAGTCATGTTGGGATTTTCGGTAACCACCAACTTTAAAACCTTTCTGAGCTTTTGCCTAACAATAGTAGGTGGTTGTTTTTTCTCTTCCCCCCCAAGAGAAAATCAAAAAAGAAAATACAAAACTCTGAGTTTTTTTGACATTGTTATTCAAATTTCATTCCCTTCAAGGCTCTCCCAGGCAGTCTACCTTAGTTCAGTAGGGGACTGACGTCTTTTACCTTCTGTCCTGGCCTTGCTGTCAAACAGCAAGAGGTAAATTTGGAAACATCATCTCAGCTGTAAGATGGTTTCTCATTTCATTTCTTAGCCTCCTGGGGGAGGGAATCCCACCTCCAGACAGCTCATAAAGTCATTTGTGACACAGGATGTCCCAGTTACTATATAGGAATGTTGAAAGCATTTTATTTTCTGCCCTTTGATTTTTATTGGTTGAGCTCCTGGTCTTTTGTGAGTAATTATACCATTTGCTTTATGTCTTGCTTTTATAATGACTAATACAAAAATATATGTACAAGCAAATGGAAGCATATTACTGAGTGATTAACAATGAACAATTAGGATTAATTAAGGCAATTATTTTAATAAATAAGAATTAGTAAAATATATCCATAAACAAAGCTATGGCACATATTAAGCATGGCTGATGCAGGCTAAAGAAGCAGAATTGTGACAATTGGGAACAGAGGCAAGGAGGAGACAGAGATGATTAAAGAGAAATACTTGTGTACATAAAAAATTTAATTAGGCGTAGGACAGAATGGGCATATCCAGACTGCTATGTCACTTACAAGGATATTTAATTTCATCTATTACCGCTAGAAATGGGATTCATACACAGTCATCCATGTCTAACCATGTCCTTAAACTTCCATTTCTTTCACAGTGATACAAAAATGTCAGAAAGGCATAAAACTGTCCTAAGAAACAACAGGCAAAATCATTCTTTTCCATCACTTTTTAGTAACTCAGTTTTGAAAGCTGGTCATAGCAACCCGATGAGGATCTGTTCCGGAGATTCAGAGCTAGGAATTAAATTTTCAGTGGTCTAACCAAGATTTGCACCAACATCACTGAACTCAGAAGACAATACAATACCCCTTTTAAGGTTTCTGCACCTATTCATTACATTCTTTTTAATATTCATATTTTTAATTGATTTTGGATGAGCTAAAGCAGCTTGTCGTGCTAYTTTATAGTCCCTCAGATTTCCCCAGCTTCCATATAACCACTGGAAAAGACAATGCATGGGGTTGCCACACTGGAGGGTGATTCTGCTCCTGTGGCACCGCAAGTGAGAGTTTTCCATGGGCTAATSTGTCCAATCAAATGGATATGGTCTATTACTGGGCATTATTAACCTTTGGCACAATCAGATCAACTGAAAGATGYCAGTAAAGCTGTAAAGTCAAAGAAGTAAACCTCAAGATTTGATATGCTAGACCAGTGCCAATAGCTTTTCTTTCTACAACAAAGTGTTTCAGTAGACTGGGGTGCTCAAATGAGAATCAAACCTCAGTAAATTGTTGCTAGAAGGTTTATAACAAGAGTGGTAAGAAAGTATAAAGAAACACTGAGGGTGGTGCTACAGACAATGAAAGCAGGAATTTGGGGAAGACATTGCAGTATTAAGAAAATGGTCTGGCCAGTCACATGATATTRTTCAGTAAAGTGTTTACTCTGGGGTAAAATACAGTTAGTTCTTTTTTGATTAGATGTATTAGGAGTATAAAACTGTTTGTTAGTCCCATAGTCACACTCTCCCCTCCTGCAGGAGAGTCCAGCTGCTGACTCAGCACTTGTTTGTTGTTGGAAAGAACTTCAAGTCTCAACCAAGCCTCGTAAAACAACTTTGCTCCAGTAAATCAGACTGCCTTTTTGTAGATGTTGAAGGTCAATAGAATGACAGGAGTACACACACAGTTAAGAATCCAAAGCCCCCAGCAGAGACTTTCTCAGTCTATGTATTGTTCTACTTGAGCTCTTTGTCTGCTCTTTTGGCCATGATTAAGCAACAAGTTTAAGCATATGGTTAAGGACTTTCCTGAACYGATGCCTAAATTTGCTATTATGCAGCTGAGTTTTTGGTTATTATCAAGATCTTCTCCAGTCTGTAATCAAGAGTGTGTCAAGGAGAGTAAAGGACTGAGCGAGACAGAGACCAGAATCGTGCATCCCGTTGTCCCAAGCCCAAGCCGGATGCCTCCAGATATTTTACTRACTGGAAAACTACGTGCTTTGAAGGGTAAAGTAATTCACTATATCAGAGATTAAAAGCAAAGCTTTAGAAAAAAAGTCTGCTTCAGTCCATTCTCAGGGAACAAAAAAAGCACAAAATCTTTTTTTTTAGCACAGAAAAACATCAAATTGATATTTATCTCCCTCTTGGGAGAGATGGAATTGAAAGCATTTTAATTCATAAATATCTGGCTTGTTTCTCTTCAAAAGCTTCCTGAGAATCCAGAGAGGAAGGGGAGCTCTCATTTTATAACTACATGGACAAGTCCAGGTAGCGCAGTTCACTTACAGCCTTCGATATTCACGTGGACAAATAGGCACACGGTGTTGACAGGCTCTTTTCCCTGCTGCTGCTGGAACACAGCCCTTCCAGTCTGTTTTTGAGCATGTTACTACCATTTGATTGAGCCATCATTTTATCATATGCCACTGGCTTTTGTAACCAGCCTCTTGCCTCACTTTCATGCTCCTAATAAATTGCGGTGTTACTCTCTACCGTGTGCAGTTTTGGAGGGAAGAGAAAGTTTAAAGGAAAGAAGGAGATCTTGAGGTTTGCTGTTTGGAGTTGGCTCTGCATTATATTTCACTATGTAAGCAAACATATGCACGGTTTTCTGTTAAGGTTTTCAGGCAGAGTAGTTCAACAGGCAATTTCCTGTACTAAGTAGTGTTATAATTAGGATTGCCACTGGAATGAAGCACTGTGTGCCCATATTATTGTATTACACCATGTTAGCATTTAATTGTTACATCTGAGAGACTTACACACACCCACATTTTGAGTGGGTAACTTCTTATACACTGCTTTTTACATCATGGCTTTAAATTCCCTTTATTATTCCTCAATAAAAGTATTTATATTCATATGTGTGTCGGTAGAGGACCACAGATAGTAAATCATTACAGACTCTTGTGGTTATTTGTTATCTGTACAAAGGCACATACACATAAACCAGCATCTTGGTTCAAGTGAGGCAGGAATGACAAGAGAAAATGTTTGGATTTGGTGATCAAGGGACACCTGAGAATCTCTCAAATCCAGCTGTGCCGACCCAGGAATACTCCTGAGTTTTGCTCATAAATGTAAATCAGCTGAGCCTGTCCAAAGAGCCACACCAGGTTTAAGGGATCAGACTTTCTGTTTCCACTCTGGTGAAAAGACACTTTTGACATCAGTGGCAGCATTCTTGGGCACTTTATTATTCATGCTTTACATGATTGGTCTTTAGGCTCGCAGTGTAACAAGGGGACGCTGGAAAGAATAAAAGTAATAATAGGCTGCAAGCTACGGGAATGACATGTGTCTTAGGAGCTGTTTGTCTGCATATCATTTCTGGTTACAGGCAAGAGCCACTCAAGTTCATTAAGAGCGAGCGGAAGTCCTTCAGCCCCAGATTCCTGTCATTTCATTTGAAGAGGAGGCCTCTGGCATGTAACCAGATATCTTCCGGGTTTTAAGGCTTGCTGATCTTTGCCTTTAGACTTCTGGACAGTATTAATTTACATAGGCCTGAAAACAAGCGTGGCGCTATCCGTCTTCTTGAGTTACATGCAAGGAACACCAATAAACTTCCTGATGTAACTAATAAAGGAAATTGGGAAGGAAGGAACAGTCTATCAATTATCAATAGGATAAAAGTTGCAGGAATCAGGCAAATTAAAGTATGCAAACCAAGTAGTTAAATACTAAGAGTTGAGATTCAAAAGGGAACTCTGAGCTCCTTCTCATTTAGACATACTGAGCATAAGTCCATTTACAAACTGGCAGCAGAAGAGAAAAAGAAGGACAGAGACAGGGAGAGTAACGGAAAGAGAAAGCACATTTTGGAAAGAAAAAAGAAGGGGATGATTTATTCCTAGGTAGGAGAGATGGAGATCTGCCACTTTTTATAAGATGTGGAAAAAAACCAGCTCTTTTTGTGAGCCACACTTCTCGGGACATTTGTTTGCATCATTGTTTTAGTGCACGCTGACACCACTCCTATTTTGCTCTGATCACCAAATAAACGAAAATTCAAAAGTAATTGCATATAGTTTTTATTATTTCCAGTGAGAACACTACCTCCATATTTCAGTGCTGAATCTGACTCAGGGAATCTAAGAAACTAGGACATCATGAATGAACACAGAACCGTACTCTTCTGGGGATTTGCTTTGACTGATTCCCCATCACCACCCTCCAGTTAATGTTTCTTTCACCAGTGGCTAAATCTGCTCCAATTCCAAAGATTACATACCACATCTCAAACACATTAATACACTTCTGCCTTGGGTCTAAATTTTCCTCCAAAATATTTTTATTATTATTTCTGCAACCTATTTCTGCTTGTTTCCTAATCGGGGATAATGGTAATAGCAATCATGATGTTGATGATGATGATGATAATAATAATAATAATAATAATAGTAATAATAATTTCCTAATGGGTAAATTAGTTCTATTCTCACATTCAGGTTTCACATCAATCCACAATAAAGAGAGAGAAAAAAAAGATCCAGGAGAGCAAAAGCACATGTTTTGCCTGAAAGACAGTCCTGCAGCATGCTTCCATGAGGTCATGGGTCAGAAAAAAACAGGAACAAAAACCCTAAAAATGTGACACACCCTTACTCAGGCCTTCTTTAAGCGCATGCCTAAGACTGAGCACACTGTTAAGTCCTTTTTTGGCAGATGGGCTGAGCAGAGGGATTTCCTTTGCCAATGAGCTACTTGGGATTTGTTCTTTTCAGCAGTAGGAGTCAGAATCAGGAAAGTTGTTTATTATTCAACCATCTCTTCCAAAGCAAGGAAAACACTGTTTATAAGAAACTTCAGAAGCCTCTGTCACAGCTATCAAGTCTATATACTATATGCCTTTGCCAAGTCAAATTAGGTTATTTTACTTGATATTAAGTTTGACAAGCAAAGAGCCTGTGAAAACCAGAATCCCAACTGGGCGTGCCTCCCACAACTCACTCAATTTTTTAGTGCTAAAATTCCTACAGTAGCCCTATTCTTCACTCTCAGCTTATATTTCTGTCTATTTATCTTGTCTGGAAATTTACCTCATTGTGTCCTAGACATCTTCTAATATTCAGATTCTTCAAGAATGTGAACAACACAAGTAGACTTTGTTTTGGCTAGCAAACCGGTCTTACCACATGTGGATGTCTCTGTGGGCTTTGGTTGCTATTTACCTCAACAGATTATAAATTCTATTATCATGCTAATTTGCAGGTCCACTGAGTGTATCAGACTTGTGGGCTCCTCAGTCCTATAAAAATACACTTCTGCTACATCGTTTCCTGGCAGGAACACTGACAAGTCAATTTGTGTATTAACAGCCGTAGATAATTAAGAAAAATATTAATAACATATTGCATTTTTAAAAAAGCAGGACAATCTCTTTGAGGACAGAGTAAGCATGAAAGATTTCACTCCATACTGCCTACCCAGGAAAAGCTTCCACTAACTTGCTTTGGCTGTGTATTGAAAACAGAATCAGGCCTTTGAGACCTGCAATGGTCCAAATTTCAGTGAACTATTCAAGCAGAAATCATACTAGCACTTTACTGAATAAACATACTTTAATTACAGAATGACACTTCCCTGAATTTTTAGTGGTTTGCACATAACCTTTGCAAAATATTCAACATATAAAACAGGTACCCACAAAGGATAATAATTTAAACATCATCTAGTTCACTTTTACTTCGTGGTTTTTAAAAGGAATATTTTTACAAATGGTTGCCTTCATCTTGGACATAATATCCCATAAATATACATGAAAATGTTTGTACTTCTCTTTCTTCTATGATACCCAGTCCCATCTCTTACCAAAACTGCGTTTGTAGCCTAGTTAAAATAAAGGTCTAGTTTATTCTGACTTTGGTTTCTATTTAGCATAAGCACATAGGCATATATGATAACAAGTGYTGGGGATGCTGCTTGGCAAGGACCACCCCTCCCTGGAACAATTCTTTATTATCCAGCCTCCTGACACCAGCATCTTGTAACACATCTAAATCTTTAGACTACATCGAAAGTATTTAGAGGAAGCCCTCAGCAGCACCCTGGCTGTCCATTGAGAGCACCCCTTCCCTGGCATGCTAAAGGAGGCACTTTTCCAGCCTCCTGCCTCTCAGTTAACGTTAGCTGCATCTAGACCATCATCTCTCTGGCACAGAGCGATATGGCATGGCCCAGAGCTGAAACTGGCCTGCCTTGCACTCGGTGGTGCCCCCAGGAAGAAGAATTTCAATAGCATGAAAGGGTCAGGATCATCAACAAAGCTTCATTCAGTCTGGTATTTTTAAATGAGACCCCAAGTATAGCTTCTTTGGTGATAGGAAAAACATTTCTACAAAAATAAGAAATGGGTTCATTGTTGGGAAAGAACCACCTGTCAAACCTTTTCTAAAACTCCGTTCAGTAAAGAACTTCATGTCAATCAAAAGCAACATAGAGAGAATAAGATGGGACAATTCCCACTGTACTCTTTAACTTCACATCAGCTTTGCCTGCTCCTTGCCTTAGTAATGGGTTATGAAAGATTAGCTCGATGACTTTACAAGTTCTTGCTGTTCCTGTACCTGTCAGCTTCCTGGCTGGAAAGGCCCACTCCTCACCATTACCAGCAGGCAAAGTCAGGAGAATTATAAGTATTATTAAAGATCTGAATGTTGGCCTAAATGTTTCCAAAAGTCAGCCACTGCTATGTATTTCCCCCCATCATCTCGGGAGCTCACTGAACTGATGTCTCCATTGCTGTATGGTTTAGCACTTTTGTTTCTGTGTTTGTAATTCTGATTTGTGTGGCAAACAAAACTGAAGCAGAATTTAAATATATTCTTCAACAGATTAAAATATGAATCTGCATTAAAATGTTTCAGAAACATTCCATTAAGAAAGAATATTTCTCCCTTCTCTGATAATTGTCTCAGGGTCCACGAAGAGTTGCTGGCATGACAAGATTCCCATATGCTCCGAAGCAGGCAGCGGGAAAAGGAGAGATCAAAGGGGCTGGCAGACCTGTATATGAGGGTGACATCCACCTGATCTTTGCCTCCCCTTTTCTAGCTGCAGCCCAGCAGGGCTGGGATGAAGCAGCCCGTAGGAGCCTTGACTTATCTCAGCTATCAACGGCTGTCAAGAGGCAAAAAAGAGCACTGCAATGGTGTAGGGGTGTCTTTTTGCCCCGACTATGCAATCACTCTGACTCAATGCTGTTGGAGGGCACCCCTTAACAGGGCAATCCTGCCACTGCCTTACAGGCAGATTGCACCAGACGGGCACTGAGTGTCTGTATCACATGGCAAAACCCAAAATAAGAGATCTCTCCTTACCAGAAAGGAGGAAATGAAGGAGAAACACTGTAGTAGGAATCCTGTGCAAGTAAGAGCCTGCAGTTTTATACCGAAGCAGTAGGTCAGAGTGTGTAAATTTAACTGTCACAGTCGCACACAATTTAATCGGTCCACATAAAAAGTCTGAGAATGCCACTTTATTGACTACTCAGAAGATGCAGTGTGCATTACAGGAGAGAGTCTTGTCTTACATCCTGGGGATAATGTCACTGGTTTGGGATTCATAAATGAGGTCTGTACAGGCAAAGGGGATTATGCCAGCGATGCGAGAATTCACCACAAGGAATATTTACAAGCTATAAATCCAGTTGTTAATTTCAGGTTATCAAAACCAATCACCGTATCTCAGTTCTCAAACAACATCTGATCATCATCATCATCATCATCACACCAGTAATCAGCCACTGAAGGACGAACACGCAGTGAAGCTGAATTTCCTTAACTGTATTGTGCTCGTTTCCTTCGCTAAACATTGAATTGCAACCTCAATTAACAAGACATTTCTTGCTTAGGCAAGAGTGGGGGTGGGAGGGGGAGAGGTCTTCAAGATGGCCATGAAAATATATGCACAGCTTGCAGGAAGCAGAAATGTGTTTGTAATTTGCAACAGGAGGAAAAATAAAAGACTGAAAAGAAAGATTGATTCCAGTTTTCAGACTATTAAATCAATGTCAACTTATCAAATCCTTGTATTTCCTGGAATGAGAACAAAGGTAACATAAATGAATATGTTTCCAGATTTGTGATCTGTTTACAGTTATATTGTGCACTTATTAGCAGTATGACTACTCAACCACAATTAGAAAGACTACTATAATTTTTTTTTAATTTCATGTGTAAATTTTGCACTTAGAAAAGTGATAAAGAAAAATCAATCTCTACAGGAGCTGTTCAGACAAGTACACTTCAGACTTTACTACCAACAGCTGTACTGAAATACTTCTACAACCACAGTATATAAGTTGCCAGCTGTTCTAACCCTACACACCATACAGCTCATACAGTGCCTTGCAACCATGTTCCGTAGTACCGTCTCCCAGGCATCAATTCTGAGCCTGTCTTCTATGTTACATTTATATATCTGTTTTATGACAGTGCAATTCCATTATCTTCAAATGGAGCCACTATCCGTTTAACCAGATATGACAACAGAGCATAACCCAGAGCCCTACAATGGAGAAAGACCCATCAGATGATTGTGGGGACTAGTGCTTCTCCTACATCACAATTTTGCAAGCCATCCCAATAAAAAGGCCTTTTACAACACAAGACATCTGCAGTTTGGGTTTCAACATGTTCCATTCTAAGTTGTGGCAGAGATAGACAGTCTGATCTTTTTTTGCTTTCTTCTCACTCAGTCTTATTTTCTAATTTTGTACTAATCAGCTTTTATTGTCTGAAGTGATGGGATCTTTATGCATCCTTGGGGATAATAATCTACGGTGCTCTTGGGCTGTCATTTTGATGAGAGATTGACTGGGTTGAATAAACAGGTCAATCCTAACATAAAGATTATCATTGAAAATCAGCTGTCAGAGGCCCTACTTAATTTATTCTGACCTCATATCACAAAAAGCAACACGAATCCTTCTTGAAATACCGGGATAGTTCTGGCATAATTCCAGCGATGACAAAGACATTTTGATCAATGGCTGTGCATGTTCCTTTTACAATGAAATTAGGCGTGGTATGTCTTCACCAGAATCCAACAAATCATTGCGTGCTGCTTATTCTTCTCAATCTCTTCTCTGTGGAACAGGATCCAGCAGATTGGATTCAGAGTGCTGCAGAGTTGGTGAAAGAGATTCCACTGGGTTTCACACAAAAATCTTCACTGCTGCTTTTCCCACGGTTGTATGCTCCTCAGGTGTTGCTTCCCTTGTGATGTTTGACAAAAAGGTCTCATAAAACACAAGAATAAAATGAAATGTCCATATCTCTCAAGCTCTTCCATTGATACCATCTTTCACTTTCCAGAAGCCCATAATCTGTAGGAAAATGGATGCATTTGCCTTTTTTTTTTTTTTTCCAGAACTAAAGTGATTTCCTGATCCTATTTCAAATTTACAATGAATTAGGAAAAAAACCACTATAATCTGAAGAATTTCACTTCTGGCTATGAATGTTTCATTCACATCTACTTGTGGTTGGAGATTTGCAAATCAGAGGTCAAATTCACAGAAGATATGAGTAGAGTTGTATCTTCCATATCAAATTAATATATTATAACCAGGAAAGAGTGTTAGATTATTTTGTCAGAGCATTAGGCACATGAATACTTTTATGGTCTCTGATAATGAAACTTTCTTCATATACCCCTAATGGGAACGTTCCAGTAGGACATTGCCGACAGGAATGTTTGTTTTGGGGGAATGTGGGGGAGAGAAATTTAGGGCATACATCTCTCTTATTTTTCCCAGTTTCATGCTGCTGTAACACAGTGCATTAAATGATGGTATTACCTTAAGGAGAAAAAGTCATCCTATGACGGAAGTGCTAAAAGTCTAGTGGGCTATGCAGCAGCAAATAAACCAAAACATATTAGAAAGCCTAAAGAACGGGACAGAAAATGCTACTGAACACACCAAAAGTTACAGGCACCTCTGGAATTGTTCTGGCCTAAAAGTCTAGAAAGGAAACACATTCAGAGAAACTGCAAGGTTTCTTATTTGCTTAGTTAGAGGAGAGATTAGTAAGAGATGTACAAGAAAGTTTCCTAAAACACTCACTATTCTGTGTGACCAAACTGATGCCTCGGCTCTTCACAGTACACCAGAAAAACCTCAGACAGTACATGAGTGCAACACCATTAAAAGAGAGACCTTTTCCAGGAGACTTTACTTGGGCACCTTTTAAGCTTTTGCCCTCAGTTATACATATGTTGTGATGGATGTTTAGCTAGGTGGCCAGAACGTCAGATTTAAGTAAGACCTGGGAATCAAATCAGAGAGTGCACAGATGTGAACATGCTGCGTCTGAATGCAGAAGTCAGCCTCTAACCATCTGGAGATGGATGAATCTTCTGTGGAAGGAGATTTCTCTGTGACTGTCTCTACTGCTGGGTTTCTCCTACTTTCCTCTGACACAGACTGAACTGCCATGGTTATGGAGTAGTTAGATTCTCTATGGACTGCTATTATTGATACGAAATCATGAAGTACATGCCACGTTAGACAACAGCGGTGCCTTTGTGTTCGAAAAGACACGCAAAGGACAGCGATGAGTGGCTGCAAGGAAGGGAAGTCAGGAGGACAAGTTCTGCAGCCTGCTGATAAAGGGATTTCTTGGGAAGCGATGACTCAGGCTTCGTAAGAATTGCCCTAATTTTGTAGTGATGCCCGTCCGGCTGTCTCCCTCCACACCTGTGCACAGCGGGTGAGATGAGAARAGACAGTTACACCATGGGATCGGTGCCTGCCTGTCCATGGCTACTCCATCCCGTGCTTCTCCAAATGATGTTCTGAGAAGGACCAGCCATTTGAGACAGGGACAGGTCAGCAGATGATGTCTCTTTTTTTTGTATACTTCATAGCTGGTACCGCTGGGATTTAACCTCTTATGGAAGATTCTCATGATCTGAAGTCTGAAGCCAACTGTCAAGAGCCTGAAAATGAAACTAAATCATATAGGGATCAGGGCTGAAGATCCTTCGTCTGGCTGGCTTGTGCCTGGTACATCACATCAAACAGGAGATGTACCAGGAGGACCTCCAGCAGTCCCTTCTCTCTGGTCTGACTCCAGCAAGGTTTGCTTAGGTTGCATCCCTGACGGTTAGACAGAAGAAAGCAAAGCACAGGATTATGTGAAGTTAGACAGCCCGTGGGGGTGGAGGGGGAAGGGAAATGAAAGAATATTTAAAATAAACAAATATACATCCCAGAAAAAGCTCTTCCCAAGAATCTGTAGAGAACTGCCTGTAATCAGTTAATCAGCATAATTGTTTCTAATTAGGCTCCAGAGGCACATCACAAACATTGCTAGCTTTGCAGAGAATTGGGTAGGGGTCTGGGGAGTGCAAAGAGGAAAAAGCTTCCAGTGCTGTATTAATGACAATCATAACTCTCCGCACAGCCAGGGAGGCTTCTGCTCTAATTAGAACCATTCTTGCTGAAATGGGAGGCGACATGATTTGTGAAAAAGACACCCTCAGCATGTAATTTTCTATGTAACAAATCTAGAAAGATGGATGCTCTTTGATCTCGATTCTCCTGTTATTGCTGTTCACACTGGGAAGGGCGCTTTAATGAAACAATCTCAAGGTAATTTACCGCCTTTGAAGTTCTGAAATGTGCTGCCAACAAAATTTCTGGTTTAGTGGAGGCTGCTGCAGCAGTCACTCAGGGTTGCTTAATGGAGCACCAAAACTGGAACATCAAGACATCAAAGGTGAAGGTGCCATGTGATTAATAAACTAAGCTATTCATTTGTTTCTGCCTCAGAGGCAATCTGACAATTTATTGTCACTAGCTAATTTACACTTTGTGAGTACTTGCTCTTGCTAGTTATGCTGCCTATAGAACAAGATAAGTGATGTTTACATGAAGAGGGGAGGAGAATAGACCCTTTTTAAATCTGRGGGAAGAGGGGGGAAAGGAAAGGCATTTTCCAAAATGATTGTGGAAGCAACCCAGACTGTGGAATTTTAGAAAGGGGAAGCTGGACCGAGGGGGACCCATTTCTGCATTATTCCCTCCCCTCCCCCTGTCGCCTTTGACCATCTCCTTGTTTACATGCTGTTGCCAGGAAGCAAATCCCAATTAAAAGTGGATTACAAGGCAATGAAACAGCATTATTATGAGGAAAGAGTTACACCAATTCATTTCTATTTAATTTGATGGCTAAGCCAAGGGTTTCAATGATACTGGGCTAGAGAAGGTGGGCCTTGCAAATCTCTGCTGACGTCTAGGGTGGCAGCCACTCTGCCTTTGAGGAGATGGTTGTGTCCATCAGCTCCTCTCTTTAGCAACAAAAGCATCATTAATTCAATAACAGTCCTTCATTACCATTGGAAATGCCCAGTTACCCAGTCCAGCAGGACCTCATTGCCTTGAGAAAGCCTGAAGTGAAATGAAACAGCCCAAAAAAGAGAGGAAAAAATGCTTTCACAGAGAAAGTAAAAGCCTAGTTGAGATAATGTAGGCTGATCACTTTTGCGATTGTCATTTCTTCTGCCTCCCCTACTAATGAACCACAGCTCTCTTTCTAAACTGAAAGCAATGGACTTGTAGACTTGTCCCATGCAATACCAAGTGGAAAGAAAATATTTGTCTAAGAATTCTGGGAYTGTAATTGGGATGTGGAGTCTGATAATGCTGCCTGCAATAAGGAGGATTTTTGGGGAACGTGAAATGGGAAGGCCTGAAGAGCAGGGAGACAGAGTCGGTACCTCCCAGATTAGATCTGCAGTTGAACTCTCACTCCCTGTTCCTGAAAGATGCCCTTTCCACAGGTATGCCACTGCAGAGGGAGGGCAACTGGCTGCCAATCTCCCTTGCTCTAGGGCAAAGGAGCAAGGGGCATCCTGTGGAAGGCACTCAGCCTCCTTATCTAGCCTCAGATATTAGAGCCTTCCAAAACCTCAGGCTATGGGGAGGTCATACACAAGGAATTTGGTTTGATGTGTGTGAAATGGCTAATGAATTATATTAAGACACCTTCATAAAATTTATATCCAACCTCAGGTTTTCAGTTGTCTCCCAGGAATTGGAATGGCCAGATCCAAATTCAGTTTTGATTTTGCAAAATTAAGATGAACATCTCAGGTCAAAAAAGCCCAGGTTCTGACTAAAGGACAAGTCTGATCATGTGGTTTTTTATTTGGGTGTTTTGTTGGGGTTTTTTTTGTACCAGCATTCGATCCTCTCCTGTGACACAAGCACACATCTGCCTACATCCCTCTGGCAGCTGTTTTCAGAAGGAGACCATGTGGTGCTTGTATAGTGTACAGGCTGCACAGTGGTGTGTCCACAGGGATATTGCCTAAGGCTTGCACCCAGGTCAGGCAGATATCCCACAGTCCTTGAACACATACCAGAACGCTTGAAAAAGTTACACCTTGGCTTGCCCCAGCAGCACGGGAGACAAGGCATCCGAGGGAGGATATCCTACCACACCCAGGTCTGGAGCTTGGAGGAGCCAGACAAACTGGTTACACAGGCATGGTTAGGTGGTCTTGAATTCATAGCAAAAAATAATGTGCCAAACCAGTTTATAGGAAGATCTCCATGTGCCAGGCGAGGATGTCACAACTACTAGCCATATTAACCACATTATGTGTGGGCACAAAACATATTTATAGTCAACCTTTTCATGAACTGGTTACAAAGTCGGTTCACAGTGGAAATGTAGGCAGGGCCTTTTGGGCTATTTTTGGTCCTTAGAATGAGGCTAGAGATATGAGAAACTGCCTCTTTGATAGCACATTGCCTTTCAGCGCTGGGCGGAAGGGAGAAGTTCAGAGGTATGTAAGACTGAGGAACAATAATAAAAAAATAAACTAGGGAACTGCTGTCAAACCTGTGAAAGGTATTGTCTCATGAGCTGTTGAAGCTGGAGGCAATAACTTGATTCTTGTTTATGAATCCCTGACAATCTGCCTTCTCTAAATGTCACTGTGCAAAGAACCAAAGGAACCACAAGCTCCAGCAAGGCAGAAAAGACTGATTGTATGTTTCTTTTTTTTTTTTTTTTCTTTTTTGAAGAGGGAAAAGAAGTCTCATCTCTTTGCTCTATGGGGGTTAACATATAGCATCCTGGCTCCTCTCACTAAGAAGCATGATAAGACTTCAAAGAGTACAGTGCAGGGCAGATACAGGCAGGCAACAAGAACTGGGGCTAGTAAGAAGCTTGTAAAAAACAAAAAACAAAACAACCCCACAAACAGAAAAGAAATCCTAATGAGCCACCCAGATCATATATGACATAATCATTGTCCATCTTAAATAGCTTCTCTTTATTAGTAGGTTTAGAGGACCCCAGACAGCGGCAAAATATTATCTGAGGTCCATAGCCATGGGCATAGAGCAAGAAAAGTGAATTTGAAGACCTAGCTACATCTGGAGTTTATCAGCTCTTTTCCTGGCTAGTATTACAGTAAACAATTATCTGTAGATCAGGAGACAGCAGGGACTTTAAGGACCCAAATTACAGAGAAAGGGAGAGAGAGGAGAATACAAGAGATAAAAAGGAGTCTATGCATCTTATCGTACTAATGAAATCAACCTGACAATCATGGCAGGCTGCAAGGGTATTACACTGTCTGGTATTAAATGAGCAGTTACAGCACAGGCTCCTGTGTCAAACAGCAAATAGACACGAAAGAAAAGAAAAATGTACTGCTAGGTCAAGKCGAGTGATTTATAGGGAGCAGTTAGACAGCTGGTCAGTTTTAGAACCTCCTCAAGTGTGCTGTCAGGATAACAACATATTCAAATGCTTCGATTAGCATTTCAAGGGACTGGGAATGTTCTGCAGCACAGAAAACCTCAGTGAGCCCTAAAATGCAATTAATGAGGAAATAACAATTGCCTGCAGCTGTTGTTCTGTTTATGTGCTGTGGAACAATCACCTGTTGCAAAGGCAGGAATAATCCAGCCTGTTCTATGGACAAATTTGACTAATTTCCACTCTTTCCAGCTGTGGTGCCTTGCTCTCCTTGAATGCTGTCGGCTTGCTGCAAGCGGCAGCTCTTCCAGCAAGTGGAAGTAGCGTGAACATTTGGTCCCAAAAGGCTGTTTTCCAAAATGATGGGAGGTAAGATTACCATGTTCCTCAGTGGACCAGGTGCAGTTATAAATGTTAAGATCTGTTGTATTTTTATAAGGGCCTAATGGATACATTACTACCTTAGAAATTTTCTCTTTTTTTCTTTTCATCCATGTACTTTCAAATGGAGACAACAGCCAAATAATTCTACAAATGGAAAAAGATATAGGGCAAATGGGCTTTGGGACCGGGACTGAAATACTATAGTACTTTGTTTAGTAATCCTTCTGAGGCAGAATGAGAGAATGGTCATCTTGATATTATTTCTGATAAATACAGCTTCACAAAGTCACTAACCACCACTGTATAATTTGGGTGATGACACTGATTTTTTTTTTAATATTTAAGCATGCCACTGATCCGGAGAAAAGGAAAAAAATCAGGCGTGGCCATGAATATTTATCCATTTCTGAAAAGGAGAGAGAYTTTGCTCTGACTTGGTTCCCAGAAYTTATGCTTGGTTTTGTTTTCAACTCTAGACAAGTCTAATTAACAAGAAAAGGACTGGAAGCAGCCATTTGCGGAACATTAATAGTAAGCAAATTCTTGGGCATTTTTTGCTGCTCTGAGGAACTAAAAGATAACTAAAGACCTCCCCCACACCACTCTTAACAGCTCCCAGAGTATGCCTATATCAAGAAGGAAGCATGTTTCAGGACTGAAACRTGACTTTGGATATTTTGCTTTGGCTACTGACCCTTCTGGTGGCTCCAAAACTATGGTGGGACTGAGCCTGGTTCCTGCGGCCAGMAGCAGAGCCAGGAAACATGTACAAGATCTGTTTTTCTGCTGGTCTGACCTGTGGCTAAAGGGCATCCTAACAATCCTACCCTGGAGCAGAAGAAATGGATCTGAGGGCTTCAAACAAGAAACATTTTCAAGCAACTTTTGGTCAAAGATCAGAAATGTAGGCCAGCCAATTCTGAACAAGGAGCTAAAGAAAAAAAATTCAGGAACTTCTCACAGACAACAGAAAAAGACAAAAAGAAAGGGAGTGGGGGGGGAGGGAAATCATCATTCATTTATTATGTAACAGTGTATTCATCCAGTTCTTCTAGTTTGCACAAAGCTGGCAGGATCTCCAAAGTTCAGGTTCAACTTCTGGGACTCAAAAACTGTTGACAGGAGATCCTTGTGTTCACAGCCAGATCTCCTCCAGCAGAACAGAGCTCCCCATGGCTCATCTGCCTGCTCCTGAGACAGAGCCACAACCATTTGCCCGGTAAGACAAATGCACCTGGAGGAAGCCTTCCCACCACAGTGGCATCCTGATACACATTGTTCTCTATGGCCCACCATGGGATTAAGGCAGTCAATGTGGTCAGTTCCTGTGTCACACACAAAACAATAGAACAAATTTTTCAAACAGTTTGTGATGAAAAATTCTACTACTTTCCCATCAGTGTATTTGACAGTAAAATCAGCGTCTTGTCTGGGTTGAGCAGAGTTGCGAAAAGTCTCATGTAAAAAAGCTGCACCTAAGAATACGAAGTGAAATCAGAAGCGAATCTCTAATATTTGCCTGAGATGGCRTCAAAAATCAACAAAATGTAAAGGGTCTTATGAACTGGGGAGGGGGACACACAATTTTTTGCTACAGGCATGAAGGCACTGTAACAACTTTCCTGACTAATAAATGCTGTAATCCTATAATTGGCAGTTACATATTTGTACATGTGAGACCAAATGCAGTTTAAAAAAAAATCAAGCCAAACCAGGAAAAGCAAAGACAGTTAATTACTTGTTCGTGTGGAAGAGCAAGAAAGGATACCTTCACAGGTACTCTCCCCCAGTCTGAGGACTGGATAACCACTTAGGAAGAAGAACAATCCAGTACAAATTGTTAGCCAAATGCTCATTTTGAATTTTGAAAAATTCAGTTAAACCTGAGAGTTATTTTTTACTCTCATCTATGTTTCTGGACTAAGATATRTCACTCTGAAGCGAGTGGTTCTTGATGCACTTGGGAAGGCAGCGAAGGCTGACATACTCCCCACCATGCCGATTTGAAGTGCAATCTCCACATCATGCTGAAGGCAGGGCAGTGCCCAGAGGTGTCCCTTGGGGTTAGGACAATTTTCTGAAGATACTCAAGCCTGTTTGTCTCATCATGCTGACAAATCCCAGGCCAGCTGGGTTACTCTGAGCAGCTCTGCCTGTACTTTTCCATTGATCCTCTGCCTGGATACGTAGTTCTGATTTTGTTTGTGTCATGSGAAGATGTCATCTTGATCTCTTTAATAGATTTTCAAGCAGTAACATTTTGTTTGAAGGGAAAGAGAAGGAAAAAAAGCAAGTGACAAAGAACACTAAATTAGCGTTACTCAAGATGTTTATGTTTGCACTTGAAAATTAGCAGCATGATGTATTTCAGTTCCCATTCCCTTGAATAAAAACTTTTTTAAGTTATACTATTGCTAGAACCTACTGTTTAAAAATAAATAACAAGACACTAAGGCTTGTTAATGGACACAAATTATCTAAAGGACAAAGGGCTAGATTATCTCATTTATACTTCTGGCTAACCTGTATAAACCAGAATAGTTTAAAAGACAGTGGAGGAAGAATATGCCTTTTGCTGAGGGGCTTTCATCTGGATAAAGAATGATGAAATATGTAATAACTCTCCTCCCTACACAGGGAACAATGGAAAGCAAGGAGACACGTTTGTGGCGCTGCCGTSACAGCACTGGGCAAGGCAGTGACACAGGAGAGGAGAAAGTGGGTGGGATGGAGAATCCTAGAACACGTTTGCTTTGGAGCAGGTTTRTTTTGATAGGGCTGGCCCCAGCTGCTTGGTCAAACATGCTGAGCTAGCTTCTCRCTTGCTGCAAATCAACAAGAGTGTAAGCTCATTCATTCTATTGGGACTGTGTCTATTTATAGCAGCTGAGCACTGTATCCAATGTTATGATGTTGTAAAAGCATAAGATATGTCATGAAGTTAATTTTCTAGGCTTGTTTTTTAAGTGCTGAATTTAATAGAAGTCATAAATGCTGATAAATGGTTAGTAAACAAGGGCTGTTTTGTCCTGCGTGGCAGACAGTTAAAAGTAATTTTGCACATTAGACAGCACTTGATGAAGTTATTTACTCAGCAAGTCAGGTTTCTAGAAGCAAAACTTCTACTGAAAATACTCTTTTCTGTCTCTCTCCCCCTCTCCATAGAATAATGGTTTACATATCTCTCTCTCTTTTTTCCTCAGGCAGTTGTCAGTGCATTTTTTCAGATTTCCCAGGCAGATACATTATCTTGTGATAGAGCCCGTGGTTGTGAATGTCACGTCTTACAGTTTGACATGATGCCTCTCTAAGAAGATGCATCACCCTGGGGGGGCAGGGGTGTGGTGAAGTGACTGTACTTCCTCAGTAATCATACTTAAATAAAACAGCTTAAAAATATCTATATAGTATCCTCTACAAAGTGCCTGCTAACCACAAGCTAGACAAAGGGCAGACTAGGCAGTCTAACTCTTCCTTGTCACTCAGTTCTCCACTGTTCTGCGGAGGAATGAAAGGGGAAGATGGGCAGAGCCAGGTTGGCACATCCAGCAACAAAGACACAGCATCTGTCATTGGTCGTTTTCATTAGTAAAAGTCCACCCAGTTAGTTACAAAGCCCGCAAAAACTTTTTTTTTTTTTCATTGATTACAGCTAAGTTTGGATTGTTCTTCTGAAGTGGACTTCTCCTGAGTGAAGGGCTGATCAGCTGTCTTTGTATGTTAAAAGCATGGTAGAGCTAGAGATGCTCTTATTTGAATGAGATAGAAGACCAAGGTTTGACCACTTATGGTCATTAAAAATCCCATGACAATTTTCTCAAGATTAATAACAGCATCCCCGGAGGAGGAAGGTTTGAGAGTTTCATCTGAAGTAAATTGCATTCTGCCTGCCATGGTCCCCCTCGCAGTTTCAGCTGGGTATGGTTCTGCCATTCTTTATTTCCATTCCTGGAACGTGGTCATATGTTGCTAAACAGCAGAGATGTTGCACGCCAGAGGTGATTGTATTCGAGCAAAAGATAAAGTGATCCCGTTGTATCGCCTGTGTACATGAACGAACGCTAGTTACAACTATTCCAAATCAACATCAAGAGATTCTGCAGAAGCAGAATATAGTCCTTGATCTGTAGAGTACCATGGAAAGCCTGATGTAAAGATATCTCAAAGCCAGGATGTAAAATGCTCAGRTATTTGTGGCAAACCAGAGGAATTCTATGAAGCAGAATGAAATATAATTTCAGCACTCTGAAGGAAGGGATGGATGGRTAGATAGATAGATAGATACGTAGTACTCTGTTGATAGGAAGGTTTCCCCAACCTACTGTCATCTTACAGAATCACTCCAGAGAACCAGTGAGTGGGTAGGTGGGGGGAAAATTTTCCATTGTTTGGAAAGTGTGGGTTACAGCATACCAAAACAGAAGAGAGATGAAAAGGAAGAGGGGAATTCACATCAATAAAGGATGGGAATTGTTTTAAGCTTCATTAAGCAGTTTGCAGAACTGAAATTCTGTTTGGTCAGAATGGCAGGGTGGGGGGTGGCTCCTCAAAGTAAAAGCTTCTTTCTTATAAAGAAAATTAGTCCTTGGCTATAGCTCCAACTCATATGAAGCCAAATACAACAACCTTGAGCAGTTACCCCTTACKGCATGGTAATAGGAATGGGGGCCCCCAGACTGAACTGGAATGAGGGAGGGATGAACCAAGGGGGACAGAGCCATATTTGTGCTCAGCTTTTTGGGGGTGCAGGGCTGAAGAAGGGCAGATCAGGAGAAATTCCCTCTCTTTTCCAATCAGATACTATATCAAAGCTTTAATACACAGCCAAAGGGATCCTTTTTTAGGGCTAATGATGGTCAAATCTCAACATGTTTTCAGTGTCAGTTCAACTTGAAAGAATCCTGCCAGAAGTCAGATACTTCAAACATAGGAAAAACTGCCATATTCCTTGAGGTCTCCCATCCTTCCCTTTACTAGATTTTTTTTCTCCAAACACCAAATCTGAGAGCCCTGACCTCAAAAAACACCTCATTCTAGGCAAGGTTCTTCTCATGCCAACTGGATTCAAAACTCAACCCTCCCCAACCCTAAAGGAAACTTTCAGCTTGTATATTCCAGTTTCATTTATTTCAGAGGTTATTTGCACTGCTGCTGAAGCTTAGGAGACTTCTGTGCATTATTTACTTATCTCTTTGATCCATTGTTCCCAAATCATTCATTCTATTTCTTTCTGTTTTCAACCTAAATTGTTTTACAACCCTTATTTTCTTAGTCATTTATTTTGGTTTTGTTTTTCCACTTTGGTCATTAGGGTTAGGGGGAAACTTCAAATTTAAAATGTATAATTGTTTGGGTTTAGTAACATTAGGGAAAATGAGGAATGAGAGAGGTTTTGTATATTTCAAAGTTTTCTTTCTCTGTGTTATAAATTGTTTTTTGTACCTTGAGGCCATTTGCCTAAATCACAAGGGCTAACACTCCCAATACCAAAAAAAGCCCGGTGCAAGGCGAAGCACAGTTAAATGGTCAGAAAAAGAATAATAATTTCCCTGTTTTTTCTAGTTGCCAACAGGTGAAAACCTCTCCTTTACATGTCGTTTGAACTGCAGAAGCTCTTCAGCTAATGTTAAATGAACAGTCAGCTTAATTGCTGACATGAAACACTTTAAAGAAGGAAGTTTGATCAAGTCATTTGTTCCTTTTGCATCTTTATCTTCAGTCTGACATGGGTTTAACCTTTGCTCCTAATCCCTGTGTTAGTCAGGTTCAGCTTTAATCTCAGAAAGTAAAAGTATCAGTGTTGGGTTATTTTAAGAGAGGAATAAAATCTCTGTTCTCTAAAGGTGAACACTGAGCTATTGCAGGTGTGATGGCAGAAGACGCAGGGAGGAGGTTTTCCTGGAGAACCTCTTGAGGAGCAGCAGGAACCGGGGAGGGGGCCTGGGTGTGCATCAAGCTTTAAGGTGCCTCTAACATTTCTTTAAGAACTCCACCAGGCTTGCAAAGCTTTGGAGAGCTGCTTCTTGTTTATTTATTCTTAATCTGAAGGCAGAAAACACTGTTCTGACACTTCGGAGGTTCTAAAGGTAGAACAAGATTCTTGGGCCAAATTCATCTCACCTAAATTTAGATACTTAAATCTGGAGCCCAGTTGCTCCTGGCTTCCCTTTATAGTCAAGGGAGAGATGAAGATACCTCCAGAGGGAATTTAGGCATGTTGATGTTCTGCCATTCATCTCTTTAATCCTTTTTTCTTACTTTGCCTGAGTCTAGACTGCCCAGCTGTACCCATTTCCTGGAATTCCTTGACATCTTTTTGTCCATCACATGTGACCAGTCATCTGGCACCAAAAGTGAAATCCCACCATGAGCCACTGGTGTACAAAGTGAACGCACTGTTAGCCCAGGGAACTTATTGCCACAAGGTCTTGCTGAGGCCAGAAGCTTAGCAGGATTCAAAAAGGTATTAGATACTTGTATCAGTAACAAGAATAGCCAGGTATAATAATCAAGATTAAAAAAATAAATAAGACTTTTTAGAGAGCTATAAACCTACATTCTTCAGGGCTTATGTGAACTTCTGACTAATGAGGGTTTGGAGTAAATTTTGTCCAGTGGAAATTCTCTGGGATTTATGTTTTAACTCACTTAGGCACTTTTGAAATCCCACCCCCTGGGCCTGCTGGACTTCTGATTGATCCAGGATGACATTTCCTGTAAGCATATGYTCCTAATCATCAAACAATGCACAAATTTGTTAAAAAAATGTTCCCGGATAATTCAGAAAAAACAAGAAAAGAAAACTTTTCCCAATAAATAGTCACAAATAATTTGCTCAGCAGGGTTCCCTTCCTYAGTTCATATGCTTCGCATCGCCTGCCCCCATTGCCTTCCTGCCTGCATAAAGAAAAACCTTGGCCCTTTGTCTACTCATACTAATAGTTTTTATATTTTCAATTGGCATTAAAAGCATCATAGATGCTTTGGAGGCTGGAGTGAAGGTGATAGGCATACCTGGAAGAATTGCCATTCTATGGAACGTAGAATTCAAAGCTAATTATGTTACAGGAAAATTTAACCGTATTTCTTCAAATGTCCAATTAGGAGTATGGTCTAGTTTGGGATGCAGTTTGTTATATACACTTTTAATGACTGTTGTACTCAAAGGAAGTGCAAAGCTTAGTTCTTAATATCTGTCATCTGGGAAGAAACCTTGGAGCACAGATACACACCAGGGCATGGTGGCCATCCTCCAATTCTTGATGGCAATGAAGGTGGGTCCCTTCAAACATACGTTTTCAGTGCACCATGGATAGTAGAGAACCAGTGCCTCCCAGCAGGCAGCCAGGTAGGCAGAAAGGTAGGTACTGAGCTCAGCCAGGATTAAAGGATGCAGAGGCTATAAAAAGAAGGTTATGCCAAAGAACTAAGCAGTACATGTACTTAAAGCACACAAAATCTCTCTCACCTAGTGTAAATAGATGAGGTAATCATAAGTTAGAAAGGGAGAAGTCTCAGAAATCTGAGCAGTCCTTTGTTCGCAGTTTCTCCTCTGTGCTTGGAAAGATCATAGTGCAACGCACCTTATATAAAGGTCACACTATTATACACCCTGCAACGTGTTACAATTATAGCATCCCTGGTAGCTTCTAGTCATTGCAAAATAATTGTTGTGAATTTTTATAGAAGTCTTTTGTGGGCTTTTTTTCACTCCTTCTTGATCTGTGTGGCTGACTCATGAAGCTGGAAGAGGAGACGAAGCAGCTAATTGCTGCGAGAACTTACATCACCGAGCTCTTGGGCTAAGCACCCGAAGCTGGTTTCGTTTCACTGAAACCATGACACTGAAACTACTGTTCTGTCATTCTGCAGAGCAGTGGCTGCATGTCCATTACTGAGATTGGAAACAAGCAAATAGCAACAGCAATTGAAAGATAAAATGAACAGAAAGGCTCTTTGTGTTATACAGACGGCCTTTTTAAATTTACAAAATGTCTAAGAGCTTTTTTTAAAAACGTCCAGTTAGTCTTTGCTGGCCTTTTATTTTCTTGGCTTTGGTCATTTCAATCAAATTTTATAGCTGCCGACAGTGAAGAAAAGCTACCATCCATGACATCCTTCTTTCAAATCCCAGAAATTATCCCAAAGAAATAATTAATTCCAGGGATGGATCTTCAGAGATGACAAAGGGGCCACATATTAACACGATTGTATCAATATGTGCCTCGTATACTTTCTCCAGCCACATGAGAAAGAAGCATTTACCTAATTGTGTAGCCTTCTTCACTGCCTTTCTCCCTGTCCCTTTTGACAGAATAGCAGCATCCAGATTTCATTCTTTCACGTGCTGATGTGACTCTTCCAGATCAAGTTGGTGCCTAAATGGTAGGAAAATCATCTAGGCTGTCTTGCTTGCCTACGTACTAAGAGGATTTCAGTCTGCAGAAGTCTCATTGCGATAGATTTGCAGATGTTACTGTCATCCTTTGATTTTAAAGGAAGTGAGATGTGTCACTGACGCCAGTGAATTTATTTTAGCATGTGATTAAGAGTGCTGTTGTGGAGCAGCAAGACAGGACCTTTCCACCTTTCTAACAGAACACTTAATCACACCTTTGCCTCCGCTGGGCTCTCTCRCCCGGTGTGCACATGTGCTGCTCCCAATGGTGAAAGCTGAGTGCCAAAAATCCTCTGTGAACGTGTAGTCAAGTGAAGYTGTGGGACAACCGTTCATGGTCGGACTCCCTGTGCTCTGCCCTTTTTCAAGGCTGTGCTATTTCAAGACAGCCAGCTTACTGCGAGRCTGGGAGCTATGGGGCTGCTGTAAAGAGGGAGGCTTTTACAAATCCCAGAGATGAATCCAAGCTCTGCTATGAGCTCCTGCAGGTTGTAAAGAGGTCTAGGTTCCCGCTGGGCTCTGAACACCCACTGCAGCACTAACACCACTTGAAACATTGCTCTACAGCAGCATTGCCTCTCCTATAGTCAGCTCAAATTGTGGAAAGGGAGTATTTCTGCTCAGGGGAGCAGAATTTGTACTACAAATTGCATCATAAGCACTTGCTTTCTCAGGGAACATGCCTAATTGAACAGCAGTGAAATGAATCTAATTCCTCACTGGTCCTGGCCACCCACCCACTCAGCTGGGTGAATCAGTTCTCTCCTGGCAGCCACGGGTGGGGGGGATCAGAGGTGACAATATGGTGAGAACATGCTTCAGTGAAGGTGCTGTTTTCTTTTCCACAAATCCCCTGTACCATCCCCTTCTCTTCCCTACACCAGGCTGCGTATGGGAATMCAGGCCATTATTGACAGAAGCCAACCAGAAGTATGAATATCATTATAAGGACTGGTTTGTTTTAACCATAGACTTGGGATTGCATATGGCTTCTCTCATCCTGTGTTAAAAAGCATCCTATGTAGCCAAAGAATTAAAAGCTCCTATGTCCCCTATTTTATTCTGGTTTGATTTATGATGCACTTTGATTCCATTTTTTGTCTACAACCTGTTAAATCACTCTAAGTAGGTGTAATGATAATACCTGATGGGAGCTAGGACCTAGTGAAGCATTTATTTAAAAAAATTGCTGGGGCCAGGCCTCTTACGATTAGAGATTGGCAGGTGGGTAGATGGTAGTTTAGTCTTCACTATATTATTTTAATTAAATAATACCAAAGGCACTGTGGGCAGCAAGCAGGCACCTTTTAAATGTTATACACTGCAATAAACACATGTAGTTCAATAAATTCTCTCTGATGCTTTCCATTCCCAAGAGGGGCCTGGGCTAATATCCTACAAACCAATTGAAACCACTCTTCTCAACTTTAATGGGCATCGGATATGGCCATGTCTATCAACTGTCCATTATTGTCTTTATCATGTTTATCATTCATTTTGCCAGCAGAACGTGACTACCTTTCCCTACACCCAGAAAGAGGGCCAGCAGTTTCACTGGGGAACTGAAAAAGCAGCCTGCATTCATGTCCATCAYGATTCCTCATGGTGGACGCACAACTTCTTCAGCTTTAAATATGAGAATTATTTTTTTAAATGTGTTGCTCTGTCCCAGTTTTCTTTCTTCAATACGCCGAAGATAGATCGTAGTACAGTACAGGCAATGTTCAATAATCTGAGCAAAGGAGAGGGGAGGGAGGCAGTAACCTTGAAAATACAAAATATATGTAAATTAGCCTAAAACAAATGCTTTGTTTAATAWATTGGCCTTTGATGAATGAAGTCAAGGCATAAAATGAATCATAAATGTAATGAAAAATGAGTAAGGGTGTTTGGTTTTTAAGTGTGGCAAATTTAAGGCACAATTCTGATAATCCACCAGTGGAAGATAAAGAGGAGGGCCAGAGCCAAGCTTCTGAAATCTGAACACCTTCAGATGTTGCCCTGTTCAGCTGACCCATGGCTTTACAAWGGGCTAGAACAGAAAACCCAGATCCTGAGCTTTGCCCCTGTACATCCCTGGAACCCAAGCCTCTTTCTAGACTTTGTATTTCTCCTTTTTAACACAGAAAAGCTATAAATAATCCCATTACATTGCTGGAACTTTGACTTAATTTTCCTCCTTTTTCCTGTAGCTTTTTAAAAGCGAGACTGGATARTTTTATGATCACTGAACACTTGTGTTGCTATACAGGCCTAGGCAGTTATAAAGGTAGAGCTTTCATGGTGTAATCCGGTATTTCCCTGGGGAAAGAGGAAGGTATGTCTCCTGTTTGATGTGATATTGTACATTTTGTTTGCACTTGTTATAGGAGGATTGGGACCTGAGTCTTACTTCTTAGGTTTGATTTCTCTGGTACTGCCTGTGATACTTTTATCATGAAACGTGAGCTATCTTTCATAACAGCCCTGCTTATTGGATCTGACAGTTGCATAAAAAAGGTTAAATTTCTCCCGGGGATGAGGAAGAAGGACAGGAATTTAAAAAAAAAAAACCAAAACATGTTGTCAAAAGGGAGTTTGAAACCATAATTCATATGTGTCCAGGAGGCTCAGGAATTATTTTTAAGCCAATTAATGAATCTTTGATTGGTGCTGAGAGTGTCTCAGTGTGCTGGGTGGGCAATATGACACTTTATGCCGCATCACCATTTTACGTGAATACAAATAATGTTAGAAACTACCACTGGCTGTAGAGTCTATCAGTGCCACCAGGCTGGGAAAGCCAGCTTGTCACCGGCAGAATARGAACAGCAGCCTGAGAGCCAAGACCAGCCAGCCAGGGAGAGAGCCCTCTTGGATGCTATAGCCAGTGTAGCTCACGTCGTTTTACACCCCGCTTCTCGGTGCCATCCGGTGTACCCTCCAGGCCTTTCTGCACCCTCCGTGATGACAACCAAGAAGCTTTCATTGCTTCCAGCGGGAGTGGGCTCTGATCCCATTCCCACAAAAGGCAGTTGATTGTTATAGGTGGACTGCTGGTCTGAACTGGTATGTCAAATCCCACGTTAACTTAAAAAACATTAAAATGATAACTTCATCTCGAGTTACTTTCCTATTCATCTATAGAATTTCTCAATTATGTATGACTAATTTTGCACAAAGTCATTATTTGGAGCAATTTGTCTAAGTATGAGAGGCAACACCTTCAACCTTCCTGGATGGTGGGTGGGGAAAATGTCATAATCAGTTCTGCTTTGGCATGAGTTATTAAGCGGTCACAGGAGTTCAAAGGAGAGAAATAATGAACAGGTAAGTCATTACATGCAAAAATTCTTCTTCTATATTATCAAAATACAAATTAATTACAGATAAGATCAGATGAATTTTCTTTAATGTCAGTTTTTTCCCAGAGATGGTAATGAAAGCATACAGTATGTGGGAGGAGAGGAGTGGAGATGTATGGAAGGGATGTTTTATTAATGTTGGCTTGATTTCACTGGGAAGACGTTGCCTGTGAAAGCAGCAAAGGAATCAGGAAAGGCTCTGGGACATGCAAATAAAATCATTTTTATTGCACTTAGTGTGCTAACTCATGCATGATCTCATTCAGGCTCTCAAAGCAATCATAAAACTATCTCCATGCAACAATTACTCCATCAGCCAATGCAATCAGCAGGTAGGGCAGCTGGCAGCCCTTGCCACAGGATCCTCCTGAATTCATTAGCTTGTGGTCGGCGTACCTTGACAAGGTTTCCATTCTTGATTTTTAAGGGGACGACCCGTAACTAAAGTGAACATGTGACTCATCATGGACAAGAAATAAAAGAGCCCACCCCGCTCCCCTCCCCCCTTTTACATGCAATACTAATATTCACAYGACAACAAACATTTTCAAAATAATAGTCCTATATACTTAAGACTAATCAGAGCGGGCGCCATCCAACTTGCAAAGGTAGCAATTTTCCTTCATTAAAGCCAAATCAGGAGAGAGAACTTCAGGATTCCTTAGGGCTAATTACAAGGTGTTAATAATAACAATATAATGGCAGCAATTTTCTAGCTTTGCCCAAACCTATAATCTGCCCTGAGTGCCTTATAGGATTGTCTCTGAGTTTATATAAAGCCAAGTGTTAGCCCAAAAATGTTTTAAGTAATTTAATTTTTACATCATGTCTCTTTTCAGTCTGTTTGCAGCGATGCGGTAATTGTTAGTGGAGAGCGTTTTCATTGGGGAAGAGGACAAGTAGCAGCACGACAGCTCAGAATAACCCTCTCCCACCTTCCCGGAGCACACGTTGTACACCAGAAACGCAGAATACGCAGGTCAGGCACCTCCGAGCTCAAGCCCAGCCTGCCCAGAGGGACCACAGCCACATTTCTTTGGCCCCTCCTGCCCACAGCGGAAGGGAGGGAGGTAACTGATTATAGAAGAGCTGGAGACAAACAACAAACAGACAAACGTACAAATTATTTTCACATCCACCTCCTAATTGCTTGCTAAAAACCCTCTAGGACTCCATGATCAAATGTAACATATTGCTGGAGCGGTGATGAGTCACTTGTCAAAAATTTTCAGCCTCAATAGCAAATCAACAGCGCTGGCACAGTGAGGCATGTTTGAAATACAAGCGAGGGAACTGTTGTGTAGCCTCTCCAGGGTGAATCTAGCAAGCTCTCCCCAGGAATAGAGCTCACTGACATCTGGAGGGTTTTTGAGGTCAGGTCACGATCCTGAAAATCCTGTAGCCTCACCTGCACAAAGGTGAGAAGGAGAGACAGCTTGATACAAGCACAAAGCAGAAATCTGAATTGAAAATTTTAAAATTGTCCCACTATTGATCTGGCTGCAGTTCTCAACTTCGTGGTGATCACTTACCTTGACAATGTAATAATACAGTGTAATGTAATTTGGAGAAAATTGGTTTTAGTCATAAACTGGAGACATCAGAGACTCTGTTCTAAAGGGGAAAAATTATAATATATTTGTCATTTTTTTCCAGAGAAAATGTGTTTACCTACAGCGTGTCAAATTTTAGCCTGCAGCAAAATGATTTATGAACAAATTCTAAGCTTCTTCGCAGTTGACAAGTTAATTTTCACTGAAAAAAAAAAAAAAGAGGAATTATGACAACACTAAAGAATGTTAACATGGTACATATTCTAATTGAATAAAAGACACCTTACAGAGCTACAGTGCAGGCCCTTATTCATTTCAAAGCTTCTTATAGACTGAGAAACTTCAAAAAAGTTGGTATTACAAATACTGGAGTCAAATTTCTGTGAGTTGGGAAGCTTATCCACTTCAGACCTTCAAAACTTAACTGTGAAATCTCATACAAACAGTTTTGTCTAGAACATTTCTGGTACTTCTCAGATGACAAATAGTGTTTGGTTTTCAGGTGAAAACTGGAAGAAATGAGAAAAGAAGCAAATTGAGTAGCCAGTCACCCATCATAAGGGGTTTTTTTGCCTCGCAAAAGCGGGGAGGGAGGGGGGCATGAGAAGAATATGTAGGGGGGGTGTGGGTAGAAAATACCTTAATTTTTCTTCTTCCAAGGCTCACTTCCATTTAGGAAAAGGGGAAAAACAGTCATAAGGGATTAAGCACAGGGCTGGAGTCGAGTCAGATGAGTTCAAGTGGTGGTTCTTTGTCTATCTTAGAAGATAACCCTGAGAGAAACAAACAGCTCTTCATTTCTCTACTGTGTCTGCCTCCTCTTTTCAAAAGCCCCACCAGCATTTATTCAAAGGTACTGCATACTTTGATGTCTAGAGATGAAAAGTGGTTTTTGAGGTAAGAAATCACAGTTTAGTCCTAATCTAGAAGAATCAGTGGCTACTAATGATGAGTAATTTAATTCCATACGAGTAATTTTTGTCTCTTTATGGGTTTGCTTTGTGAGACACTTATCAGGTCAAATGGTGCTAAGTGAATAAATGAAGAGTATTTCTTGTGGATAAACTGAGTAAAAAATTACCTATATATTTTATCCCTCTACCTCCTCCCAGTTTACAATCATAAAGTTAGTACAGAGTAGGAACCGTTTTTCCCTACTTGTAGTCAGATGCAATCCCAGCACTAAGTAAATTGAACACTTCACACCCGTTCACTAAAGTAAATTTATTCTGATTTATCTTATATACTTGTCAAAAGCTGTGCCAAGATGTATACACAAACCATTTTCTTGGATTGTTTCAAGCTAATCATATTAACGTATTTGCTTTATTGGCTTTGGGGGGTTTCCAAGTGGAAATGATTGAAGTAGGGTCCAAAACCAGCTTTGTTTCACTGCCAGTTCTGGTGCTAATGTGTGCCTCATTGGACTTCTGCTGTCCGTGTCAATGGGTCTGAACTACCATATCAGGAGGCTTTCAGTGGCAGCTCATCATCAGTTTATTTCTGCTAAGTGTTGTGCTTAATAAGTCAATTATTTAGAATGTGAAAGAACAGGAAAGCGTGACACTGAGTCTGCAAAAAGCGGTGCTCATCCACTGCAGTCAGAGGAGCTTGGGGGATTCATGCAGGCTGAAAAACAAGTTATCCACATAAATATATGGGAAATGCTGCATGCAGTGAAGCAACAAATTCAGCAGATGCCAGGGGAAGAAAAGATGGCATTAAAGACTGAAGAAGTCCATACCACAAATATCTACTTCATCAACACTCTGAAGAAGGGAAATGTTAGCCAAGAGGGGTTGTCTGTCAAGACAAAACTCACAGCTTTGCCCATGTGCAGAAGCTAAATGGACAGAGCAAAAAAAACCGCAAAAGTTACTGTGACAAAGATATCCTTTATTCTACTGCTGAAACAATTTCCAGCCATTTGCAAATCTGGGCTATTGGGCTTCCTTGGACTATTCTGAGCCTTCCCAGAATCAGATTTGTTGCAGTTTATGGAGTAGCAGGATCAAGCAGGCCAGGCTTACAGAGACCACGCTTTGGGATGGAATACAACATCTAAAAAACCCATTGGCTTATTGATGCAAGTCATGGCTTGTAGCAAACACAGTTTTAATTATGGTGAAGCACTGAAGATGTGATTCAAAGACAGAGTTAAGAAGAGCTCAGATCTCTGGCTGGAGCACTGCTGAGGGTGGGAAAAACAAACAAGACACCAGTACGACGACAGGCATCCATCTGCATAGACCAGAGACATTGAGTAATACTGCTACCAAGTGTTTCTATAAAATCTTTTGCTGCCAGATGTCCGGGTGCTTTGCAGAGGGTTTCAGTTATTGTTAGCCCTGTTTTACAGCTAGCATAACTGTGGTCCCATGCAGTGGTGTTGCTCAGCCTAGATTGCCCCCAGACCAGCGGCAGGATCCAGAACACGGCTGTTCTGGACCCAAACCAGCACTCAGAGCTCTTTTCCCTGTGGGACCCTTTTTTTTAATATATTTTTATTTTGAGAAGAGAAGTTGACAGGTACCACCAATGTGTGCATCAGAAAGTGGGAAACAAATAAAAACAAAACCACACATGGATGATTTTTATTGAAAAAAGGTTTCAGACAGCTCCATATCTGTGGCTCTGCATCCCTGCRCTCTGGTTCCTGATACCTTGCAATGGAGAATGCTTCAGAGAAAGTCTTTTTGAACTGTATAAGCCTCCAGCACATACACATATGCAAAATAACAACAATAGTCTTAAAAGGGTGAATTCTGTGACCTGTCCTTCCCTTATCATTCCCTTCATTTGTGTCTCCCCTCTTTCTGCACATCAATTTCCTATTCTTTTCTCACGGATGTGACCGAGATTAAAGGTTTACTGTGGCTGATTATTCAGGAAAGTCCCACTTTCTAAATCTGCTTCTAATTAAAAAGGGGCGGGAGGGGAGGAAGGGAAAAAACCCTCCTTACTGTACACACAGGCAGCCTAATCCATCCTGCTGACTTTCATAGGCATG
This sequence comes from Oceanodroma leucorhoa, assembly GCA_030449065.1. Lineage (NCBI taxonomy): Eukaryota > Metazoa > Chordata > Aves > Procellariiformes > Oceanodroma > Oceanodroma leucorhoa. The sequence continues at coordinate 6,234,489 of JASVER010000039.1, forward strand.
AGTTTCTATCGTAATATTAATAAACTATTTTCTGAGATTTATGTTTCTTAACCCTCTTCACCCCAGAGATTTTTTCGGATGTGAGCTGTAGATGTCACTTCAAGAAAAGATGGGCATCTGACTTTAGCCTGGACATCAGTTTATTTATGAGGGAGGGGGCCAGGAGTTCAACCCTTGTGTTCGTAACAGGGCTAAGCAAACAGCTCCGACCCAGCTCTAAGCCATTCTAAATAGACGGAGGAGCTGGTAACCCAACTCCCGACCATTGCTGGAGTTCACATTTAGGTTGTGATTTCACTCCATTCCCAAATGTCACTTTATCCCTGCTTTTCAGGAGCTTATTTTCAAGGATTTATGAAATGTGAGATGACAAACCTGGTGCAATAATGTTGTGGAGATTTTGCCCTTAACTCACCCTAGAAAATACTCTGCACGAATGGTGTGGAGGTAGCTTCCAAGAACAGTCTTATTTCCCCTAGGAAAAAGAAAATCTGAGCTGTGTGCCATTAAAATGAAAAACTCAAAGAGGGTGGGAGGGCATTAATCAGAACTGGTAAAAAAAAATAAAACGCAAGATTTCTCTTGCCTGGAAGAAAAGGGAAATGAACTTACAGGACAGAATAGCTCTACCAGGATTTGTCTATAGGTTGCACAGCAGACAGCTGCCTCCACACAATTTGCCTTTACCATAGAGACAAAAAAGTTCCCATTACTTCCTTTTTGCCTATATTATCATTATTACTATTTGTTACTAACAATACAGAACAGCTGAACTGTATGTACAGATTCTCCCAGCCACAGGAAGAAAGGATACTAATGGCTTTTCTTTGAGAATAGGGGTAAGACAAAGGTATTACTCATCTCTACGTAACTTTGTTTTTAAGTGATGTGGTTTGATGAAGCTTTTAGAAAAGAGATATCATGAGAATGAAGCAGTTTCTCCCTCAAAATTCCCAGCTGCCCTCCCACAGCAGTTTCCCAATACGCTGCCCATTTTAATTTCTGCAGCATGACTTCTGTTTCCTGTGTTGCCAGTTGACCCAAAGTAGAGGCCTCCAGAGAGAACAGAGGAGGTCCCCACATATGTGACTATTAGCAGAGGAGAAAAATCAAAATCAAGTAAAGAGATGGAAGGGAAAAAAGGTATTATTCTATTCCAAGGTAGTATCTTCTTTTCCCAACTCATTCACAGAGGCAAATAACCGAAAATAAAGCACAGTCATATGAGTTGCCAAATTTAATGAAATTGGGGAAATTACAAGGAAAGGTTGATCATAGCCACATTCCCAAGAGAATCCCATCTCACAGATTCTCAATGGTTTCCATCAAGGCAGATATGTAACATCCACCAGTGCTGCCCATCTGCAGGAAATCTCCTGCAATGCACTGAACACCGGTGAGGCTTTGGGTAACAAGCTGGCAGCTAATGGGAGCACTTTTTATCTAGGTTTCTTTCTACACCCTCTCTGAATCTATCACATGACTTAGGAGAGCACTTTTAAAGAATGAGAAAGGGGACCGGATGAGTATCACTTGCAGCCACCCTGTCCTGCAGCAAACCCATACAGTCCTCAGAACAAACTTGGCCTGTGAGCCCAAGAAGAACTGTCCAGAAAAGCAAAAAATAAATATTTTTTGCTGCAGCAGGCAGCAAAAAATAAAGTATCATCAAATATTGTGTCCTTCCTAGCAAACAGAGAAACAGAAAAAGAGGAGGGAGGTGGGGCTTCTGGCCCACTGGATATCTGCTTCCAGGACACAGCAGAAATGGAAAGGTGATGGAAGTGTCCATGCAGGTATGTGATCTTTGGGCAATAGCTCCTCTTCCTTACAGACAGTAGCAGCTTGAGACACAGAAGAGCTTTCAGGAATGCCAATATCTCAAATCTGGGGCCACAAAAATTTCTTTTTAAATCAGTCATAGTCACGTATCCAAGGTCTTTTCTCTTCTTGGCTCTTGCTATGCATATATCTAATAATTGTTTTTTCATAGCTCATCTGCTTCTTTGAGTCTCAGATGCATTGCAGTAGCAGTAGCCACTGGGGGCAGCAGGATGCCCATGCCCTGTGCCACCTGAAATACCTGCAGGGGAAGAGAGCGGCTGCGATCAGGAGGGGAAGCCTTTAGTTACTGGAATTCCTGATGGAGCTCCACGCTCAGAACACTGGATGGGAAAACTTATTAAAAAATGAAAAACTACTGTGAATTATCACTAGAGTCAACACATGGGAGCACAGAGTGCAAACATCGGGTTTGATTTCTTTCTGATCAGATGGCAGGGGAAAAAAAATAAAAAAGAGAAAATAATTTGTCAGTAAGAATGATACCAGCATCTTGGTTTCACATGTAGTTTATACATCTGATGCTTTGCTTGATGCTTTGCTTGTGTACAGCAGGCATTCTCTCCTAGCACAGTTACAGGAAAAAAATCTGCCAAAAATCCCTTTGCTATTACTTGAATGTTAACATTGTAGTAGTACTGTACAGCCTCTGAGGTCAAGAGGGTGAAGACATCAGGGTAGAGGCATCAGAGTTGGTGGTTACATTAAACAAAGTTGGACATGTTCATATAAAAACAACCATTGGGATGTTTTCATGCCACATATGTTTGCATAAATATCTGTATATATTTATAACCCACCTCTTCTCATAAAGATACAAAGCTATCTCTCCGGTGATTTACATTGTGTATCTGTAATCTGCTGCAAGGTCAAAGCAACTGAACTGAGGTCTGTGGAGCTACTCCAGATTTACACTAGTCTAATAAAGATCAAAATCTGGCCCTCAATATTACCCTTCCTATTCACAAGCATATTTTTATGTTTCTGTTATCTTCTGCCTTCTTACATTCCTGAAGAGTTTTCCTGCTAACATACTTGGACTACAAGATTTTCTCTAATCGTCTAATCTTGGCCCTTTTTTAAGAGAAGGGAAAGCTGACAGCTGGGTTAGATTACAAAAATGACAGTATTATATGACTAGCAGTATCAGTATCTAAAAACCAATCTGAGTATCAGCCACTGCTGAGCATCTAATTATATTAATGAAAACCTACAAAAGTTCCACTTCATTCAAATATTTTACTGTGAAACCAGAAAGGTAGATTATTCAGAGGACTGGAGGAAACCAGTTCTATCTGCAGTGTGCACTTCCAGCAGTAGCATTGATCTGTGTATGTGAGATGAACATAGCGTTATCCTTCAAAAAATTAATAAAAACCCAAAATCTTAATGGTCAGTTCTTTATCCATAAAAAAATACATCATAGTTGGGTTTTTTAGTTTGGGGGTTTTTTTGGTGGGTTTTTGTTTGTTTGTTTTTATTAAAGGTGATGCAGAGATCAGCTCATTGATTCTTCAAGTGCCTTGTTAGGAAACATGATTTGGGAACTTTCTGCAATATTTTTTCCTTGAAATCTGAAAGATATCAATCACACAAACATGGTCCATAAAGGAGAAAAGGAATCAAAATCAAGATTTTAGATCTGCCCATTAGTAAACATAACTCTCTCTGTTACGGATGATATCCAAGCAATAGAAGTGACATGCCCAAGGCCCACAGGAAATTGGTTTCAGTGGCAGGTTGAGATTGCAGGAGTTCCCAGAGCCTGTGCACTCGTCCATTCACTCACCCACTGCACCATTTAATTCAATCTGAAAAAACACCTATTCATACTCTAAATGTTATTGAAAGCCTATAATGCACCTGATWTTTATAGTCCTTGGAAAGATTTTAAAGAAAAAATTTGACAAATTAACTGCCATACATTATTTAAGAATATTCTGTTCTGTCTCAGCACAGGATGATCCTTTCATTTCACTTTCTCATTCTGCCAATCTGTACGTATGTAAGTTAAATAATTGTGAAAAAGCTAGTTCCAGCCATGTAGCCCTTTTCACCGCCAATATCTTAGCCATAGCTTAACCTATGTCATTTTCTTCAATGCGAGTGCTTATGCTTCCAAACACCTACTGTGAATGCCAGCTGGCTTTAGATGTAAAAATTACCAAAGAAGGAAAATAAAAGCTGCAAAAGCTTTTTTAAAGAGACTTCCCCCACCTGAATCCTAGTGAAAGATGTATCATAAATACTGAATGAGCTTTTTAAATACCTGACCTCAGGGATTCAGTACAAAAAAAGGAGGTGGGGGAAGCAAGTCGATTAATATAGCTTGATATAGTTCCACAGCCAAAGTGGCTAGATCCTTACAGGCTAATGTTCTCAGAGACACAATGAAATAAAAATGTTATCTCTCTTTTAGCTGTAATCTCTGATTAGAACGTTTAATCAATTAGCATTGCTGTTGTCAAAACTTGCTTCCAACAAAGGATGAGAAAACCTGCCGGAGGGGGATCCCAACGGCTGGCCAATTCCAAACCATGCAATAAGGTGGGAGACTCGTCCTTGCAAGAAACGTCATGTTTTACTACGGTGCAACACTGACTTTTGTGTCGTGAGATGAGAACACTTATCTTGCATTATTCATCTCAGAAGCACTAGCAGAATGTCAAATAACACCAAAAAGACAAAAAGCTTAATGCCAAGAATTGGAAGTGTCAGATTACAGTAAAGAGGGTGTCTTTTTCTTTTCCACTTTCAGAAGGCAGGGGACTTGTGATCTTCGGAAAGTGGGCTGCTGCTGCTGTTTAAAAAAAGAAACACAACGTGTTTGGAGGCCAACTGTGAAAAACTTGCTGCATGTTTTCCTTGCTCTATGAGTCACCTGGGGTTTAGTCACTCAGAACTGGTCATTATTGGAATTCCAACAAAAATGACAAGAATTCTTTTTTTTTTTCAGTGAGGTTTATTATCTCTCTCATTAACCCAACCTTTGTGTTATAGAGTTCTCTGAGGTCTGGGACAAGAACAGGATCTCATTGTGTACTGTACAAACATATAATGGCTAAAATAAACAGGCGGGAGATCGGGAGACAAAGAGTAGAAGGAAGAAAATACAATTGTTCCCATTTCATACATGGCAACCCCAGGCCCAGAGAGGTCATAGGACTTATTTAAAGCAAGAGACAATGTCCAGGGCTTAAAAATTCACCCATGTTTCCTCTGGGAGAGTACGCAGCATTAACCACAAAATTACCTTTCCTTTCCACCTACCTATCTGCTTATGAATGCACGGCCTGTCGTGCGATCCTTGATTGTTTCCTGAAACGCAGCAGGGTTTCTTGTTTGTCTCTGGCCCTCCCTCAAACCTCTCCTCAGAGATTTCTGCTTTGCAGCTCGTGAGCCATCTGCAGAGCTTGTCCATCCTCTGCGCTGTGCTGCTATAGTAAATACCCTGGCTCCACTATCTGTACCATTGATTTGCCTGAACCATGGACATAGCTTCGATGTGGTGTAATCTTGGTACCTGGCCAGACGGGTGTATTAACTACGAATATTCCTTCACGAGAAATTCAAATGTAGGTCATGGTAAACAAATGTATTTGAATGGAGGTCGTTTATTTGGGGGCAGAGAGGCATTTGGTGGGTTTTCAGAAGACTTTCTATAAGGCTTCTGCATAACGGGTAGCCGTAGAAAGTAACTCGACATTTTGGGACAAGGAAGAAAGTATCTTCTTGCCTTAAAACTGCCAAGTAGCAGTTGGTACACTGTAACCCCCAGAGCAAAGGAAAGACAAACCCGGGGATTGTTCTCATGTCAGAGCTGCAGAGCAGCAAGATTTAATGTGTTGGGTTTTTTAATGAGTTGCAGAAAGAAGTGGACAGTGAGGTGATGAAATTTCCTGAAGTGCTGACAGACTAAGACGTTCTTACTTAGTTATGGGAAATGCTGGAATATGCATGTTAATTGGTATGACTGTTTAGGGTTGTATTCAAGCGTGCAGCGTTCTTGGAAAGAACTGTATTGGTTTCATGTGCACCTTTTTGATGTGGTGTTCATTCCTGAGCCACGACTCCATCTCTTAAGGATTGGAAAAGACAAACAACCATGGTGAATGTGGCAAAAGCAATGCTAGAGAGGCCCAGGCTGGATTAAGAGGGGTCTAAAGGGAGCTCTTACGCTTGTAGGAGGTCCCAGGAAAAACAAGAGCAGAGCAAGAGCCACCAGGAGCAGGAGCAACATGCTCTGAACCCCTCACCAGAAGGAGATGACAGTTGCCATGCTCCTCTTTGCATATAGCACCCAAATGTCATGCTCAAAATCACAGCCTAAAAGCTATGGACAGAGATCCACATTATTTCCTGCCGTCATATCACTCAACTCAGAAACTCTTACGTACTAAAAAAATTAATTAAAGACAACAGTATATCTATCAGTAAGACGGGATGAAATGCTGGCACCACGCTCTCAGCTATTGCACTGCAATGGCACAACTGGGACAGCCGGAGCTCCAGCTTGGATGGGAGAAACAGGGCAAGCTTGAGATATTAGTAAATGAAAGATCAGCTACACAGTAGCATTCCCCAAACATACTTGAAAAGTGACAGCCACGCAAAATTAACCAGAACATGACGGATTAATGCAGGCTGCAGAGAGTACAGTGGAGTCATTCAGCTGCTGAAAACGCTTCACAACAGTTTGTGAAATGACTGGCTGGTTCCTGAAAAAAAATTGAAAAGTCTAAAACCATAACCAAAAGTCTGTGAGAAATGGTGAAATTCACACCAGAAATACACAGTAGAAAGATGGTTGGCTTGGTTACTACTTATTTACTATTTCATTTGTCAGGGTTTTCTTATTTTAGAGTATTTTAATCATTCACAGTCCTCTGATTTCAGCTTGTAAATATCCAAATAGCTAAAGCAACTCCTTGAATTGAAGATATTTTTGTACCATTTGCAAATTGAAAGTTAGGACCTCTCCGACTAGTTGATAGTGCTAAAGAAAGCTTTTTCAGAATTAGGAACCCAGAGCAGTTTTCAGGAGTGAATCATACTCTAATTTTTGCAGATTTCTGTGAGAGAGGGACAACAATCTACTCCTGAAAATCCAGCGTGGCCCCATCCTCGTTTTATTTCAGGACTTAATCTGWGTAAATCTGAACTTACTGACATGTAACAAAGTTCGAAGGACTAAAGAAATAAACTGAATTAGAGTATTTCTGTTGTCAGAGCTGAAAATGGATTAATAAAAGAGTCATATTCATACCTCGGTCCCATGCTTTACTCATTCCTTTAATAGCCGAGAGACTGTTGTGTTAGAAAAGGGTGTAATAAGGACATGTTGTCCTAGACGTTGTGTTTCCTAACATTTTGTTAACTGGACACATTTTTGTGGGTTAATAACCTCGCTTGTTTTCTGATGCTTACATTCAATTGCAAAAGCAGCTGAGAGGAAAAAAAAAGTGCAAAGAAAGACTAGAATGAAAGCCAAGAGAACCTTCTGTGGAAGTGTAGGTGTTTGGACATGATAGCCTTTTGGCAACTTCAGATGTTGGTTTTCTTTTTTTTTTTTTCCTAGGTGTTTAAAGAAAAGCAATTACCTCTGTGATGACACTTAATATGCCAAGATTCAGCCTTGAGCAATTTTTTATGGCTGTGTTATAAACTCCAGAAACTACAGAGTACACTGGATCTACTGAAAGATGTTTCAGTGTAGCAGTTCTGACAGGAAAACTGTGGTTACACTGGCATCTGAAAATTCTTGAAAAAAGACAAATAAGCAAGCAAAAAAACAGTGGTTTAAGGGGGTGGAAATGCTGCATCATTGGCTAGAGAGGTATAATAAATGGGCTGAGATTCTTTGCCTTTTCGAAGCTTATCTTTAAATTTCGAAGCAGATTTTACCCCCTTTGTGTTTGTTTCTTTGAACAGCAAACATGACCTTCACCGAGGGGATGGAAGGAGCAAGAGCGGGGGATGCTGATACAGCCAGAAAGGGTTGTGCCTTAAGGTTTGCAGACCCGGGGCAATAGCTCCATACCCAGCAGCAGTTTATTCCTGTTCCCGTGCCCAGGTTAGGATCAGGGCTTTTACACCCAAGTCTTTTACCCAAGCCTGCAACGCGGACAGCTGATACCTCCTAGAGAAGACGCTGACCGCTGCAGGGCTGGACCCCACATTAATTCTGGCTAAGAGGCCATTGGAAAAATACAAGTGGCTTGTGCTTCCTTAACTCCAGAGGTGTCTGGGACGGGTTTCGTTGTCGGCACAAGCTGCTGGCCGAGGTGACAGCCAGCAGCAGTCGGGAGAGGACCTTTTGCAAAGCAGGAACGACCCAGACACAAACCGCAGCTACTGCCACTTCTGCTTTCAGGGACTGCTGGTGCTTTGAGTGGGGACTTAGTGTGGCTGTAAGGGCAGCGATGGATTCCTGGTGTAAATTAGGCAAAAATCAGAATTAAATAGTGTAAGATCATGAGGTGGTTTCCTTTTTAAAAGATATATGGCACCAGGAGTTTTTTCATATTCATGAATTAATTAACAGAAATAATAGTTCAAGATAGTATATAGAAAAGCAAATAAATGTGCCAGGGCCTGACGCATGGGAGATATTGGGGAATTTTCCTGTATTCTGACACTTACCCCCTCCTGGCTTGTAAACCAGAGAAGGAGAATAATTGTGCAAAATCAGGGTTAGAATAGAAATTCCTTCATCCGTCCAGTCATGACCCTGACTTCCCCACGTATGTTCCCTGCACGTCTTGATCAATATTTTCTCTGGTATTTCAGTAACTGTAAACTGTCATTCTAAGAACCCACAAGTTACAACATTAAATGATGTTTTCAGATATGCTTATGTTGTTTATTTTAAGGATATGTCTAAATGTATCCTTCTAATTGCTTCATGGAAAAACAAGTTTACTTTATGGTTTGAGGGTGTAAGGCTGGGTATCATATTACTCCTGTATTTGTATAAGAGTGACTATTCAAATGGTTGTGATAAGCTACCGAGCCTGAAGAGATACAATTAGATGTTTCCAGAAGCTTGTGCCCTGTCAGTCAGCGCAAGGTGCTACAGATTTTGTAATATGCTGCACTGAGCTACTTGGGAATTTTCAAAATGAAATATTTGTTAAAATAATGCCCCTTTTCCCAGCATCAAAATAGCAGGTTTTGTGTTTGGTTGGGTTTTTTTCCCAAAACTTTTTGGATGTTTTAGTCTCACCTTTTAATAAAAACATGTTTAGAAATGTGTTGGAAGGTCATATTTGATACTTCAAAAAAAGTAAAAAAGCACAGCGTGTGTTAAATTGTGTGCTTGAATCCATCTCTATAACTAAAGTGATGAAAAAATCTTATTTTTAAAGGAGAACAGACTCAATGAAGTGAATAGACATATGGGTACTGACTGATTTTATTGTTAAAAGAAATGCAAAATCCAAAATGAAAACTTGTTTTCAGCGTTTCCAGAATTTGAAAAAGAAAGAAGTAGCKCTCCTTCCTGAAACCAGCCTGCTTCATAAAGGTGCTCTCCCAGCAGTGCAAATGAAGATGCTTATTCAAACTTGCAAACAAAATCCAGGAAGATCCTTTTGGCGTTTGGTATAAAGCCATTATGCAGGTGATTAACCCATTAATTTTCAAATGTGTACGTTGTCAAACATGACAAAGCAAACGAGAGGAGGATGAAAGCAAAGTTACCAATTACGACTTTGTACGGAGGAGTCAGCCCAGATTTAAGTGACAGACCTTTCTTTTCCCTTTAGGTTAATATTGCTTAAATTGCACCAAGCAATTTGCCACATATGATGCAAGTTAAATACCACTCCTGCAAACTCCATGGAGAATTCTGCTGGCTCAAAGCACTTACAAGTGGCAAGACTGAATCAACCAACTTCAATTGAAATGTATATTTGACTGGATATTGCATTTCCTTCGACTTAAAATGCAAATTGCAACTAACTTAGACAGATCTTGCTTTGGATGTGGGAAATGTGATTCAAAAGTCATTCAATCAAATGGAAGTCAGGGCTCCGCAGCTTAGTTTCTGTTTCAACCACTGATTTATAAAACTAAGGTTAGACAATAATCTTTTTATGCTCTTGTCTTGGTGTTAACCAGTTTTTAATTTAAGACTGTATAATTTTAGGAATGATTTGAGATCTCAGCAGCAGAGATTCTCTTCTATGCAGTTGCTATAAATACATGTATAGAGAGATGTACACATACATACACTTACTTTAAAAAAAATGTTTGGAATCAGATCTCAAGGGTTCGTATGCTATTGTTTGATGAAGGTATAATTTGGAGAATATAAAGAGAGCTTGTTTGGAGGTAACCAAAGAAACCCTGGCACTATCCATCTTTTAACTTGTCAGCTATCTTGAACATAGATAATAAACCAAACATTTTCAGAGAGCGGCAAATGATTTTCAAGACTTCACTCCAGAGATAAGGAACACACATTACTCTGGATATCTGGAGTAAATTTTAGGGCTGAAAAAGCTGTTATCAGCTTCTGATGTTCCCCTTTAAACACAGTTATGTTTTTCCCGTTTAATTGGTGATCAGATTTTTTCAGATTGCCATTTTACCAGTCCAGGAACTTCAGTGAAACAGCAACAGCCTAAAAACTGTAAACATTTTGTCTTATGCTATTACTAACACCTCCACTCAAGAAAACAGAATTTCAGTCATCACTTTTTTTTTCTTTTTCTAATTTTTTTTCTTGTACCAAGCCATTCATTTTGCTAGGATTGTGGAACTGAAAAAGTTACTGTCATTTGCATTTATACTTTTTTCATTCCTGGCACCACAGAATTTGGGAGGTGGTGGTGGGGATTTTAATTATACAAGATAATTCTTTTAATTGGAAAGCTTAATATCCCCCTGTTTATACTTTCTTACATTCTTGATTTCAAAAAAGAAAGATGCTGTTTGTTTGTTTTACAAAATCCAAATTTGGCCTGAACAAGCCCATAGAAGAGACAGTTAATAAAATTACTCAGTATTTATGCTTCTCCCTAAAGATTGCACAGAGCTAGCAGGAGAATACACACACGAAGGAGTGTCTGTCTCTCTCAAATCCAACACTGGATGATCTCATGTTTCTCCTGCCTTTGTATATTGTTGTTGGAAACCTTTACCTAAAAAAAAAAAAAAAAAAAAAGAAGAGACAAGAGTTGATTTGCCTTTCTGACGAAGACACATACTCTGTGGTGGTTAGAAAATTCTGTTCTTCCCTCATCTCTGTAGGTTCTGTGCTAGTGTCATCCCTCCAACAGTGGACAACCTACACCACTCATATGCTACATAAGAGCCAGCCTATAGCCTAGTAAAAGGGCTAAAGAAAAACTGTTGGAGGGAAAAGAAGMCGAATCGCACCTGAAGACTTGGAAACAACCTTCCTGCTCCTTGTATTGTGAAGCCAGCCCTTTAGTGAAAGTTAGAGCAACCTAGCACGAGCTACAAAACCAGGCTGCAACGAGGGCAGGAGACAACAACAGGGCAGACGCTTCTCTTGGGAGCAGGAGGGAAGGCATCGAAGAGGCGAGATGGGAGCTCACAACCTCTCCTTTCACACCTGGGCAGCACTCCAGCATCTGCTGAAYCAAGCCCAGGGCTGGAGGCAGTGTTTAATGCCAGTGTGGGGGCAACAGAGGTGAGTGGGGAGACAGCCTGCTGCCTGGCCATGGGCTGCTTGGAAGAGATCCTGAGCGCGAGGGAGAGACRGTGAAACTGCCCTTCCTCCAGGCGTGGTTGCTGCTCTTCATGCCGTCCCATTCCTCCTTCTCTCTTGCCCATCTTGCGGGCACGTAGCCAGGCTGACGAAAGACAGATGTAAAGCCACGGCACACCTTGCGTACAGGACCGTGCCGCAGTGAAGGGTGGTCAGAGCAGAACATGCGCCAGTCATAGACCATTTCCAACAGCCTCCTGGGTTGGAGGAGGGAAGGGGCAGCAGACACCACTTTATACAAGCGTTATTTCATGTGGGCATTTACTACCTTATTCTAATCTGCTTTTCTTCCCRTGCCAAGGCCAATGCAAAACGTAGAACGAGCCCTTTGATTTCTTTAGGACCCTTTGGCCCCCGCAGCACAAGCTATGCCTGCAGTGATGTTCTGCATTTGAATCCAAGCACAAGCGGAATGGTGAAGGTAAATCGAGGACACCTATGCCCCGTGATTTGCTCTGTGCTGTTTGTAGCCTGCAGAAGCTGCTTTTCTTGGCATTCACCACCTTGAAAGAGAACACTTTGCATTTTGCTGCAAACTGATCTGCAGAAGGAAAGTAGACACACACACACCCCAAAATCTGATTTTACATGCTAGCTTTTTTGCTAGTAAAGAAAAGCAAAGGGATAATCACTAACAATAATGTTACACTTGCAATAAATAGTTGCTACGGAGAAAAGCTTCTAGTGTTTCCCAGAAGGCATCAGCAACTTTCATATTTATTGAGTATAATCTGCCTTTTGCATTATCCTCTTTGAATTCTACCACACCAATAATAACCTAATCGTACCATTAGCAATTACCTCCAAGGTTTCCTGCCAGTTTCTCCTTTATTACTAACCGGTAGATGTTCACAGCAAGGCATTTTCCCTCTTTTCCCKTAATCATGGATATACTTAATCTTGACCTATTTGAAACATGACCAAAGAAATCAAAATCTTACTGAGTAAACTAAGAATTTATACTTGTGAAGGATGTATTTACACACAGAAAAAAATGTATGATTTAAAGCACAAATGGAAGTGCAAAAGAGACAAAGGGTACTTTATCTTTCTGTTGTTGTCTATGCTAGCACAGAGATTTGTTGCAAATTTAGCTGGTACTGGTCATGCTCCAGTAGAACTGGTGAGAATTTTGGATCATGCAAAGCCTTTTTTAACATATTAGACCTTGGGCTGATTAGGCCAGTTATAATTGAAGTGGAGTTAGGTCATAACAAGGTTGGCTTTGTTGGACCTACACCGATAACGATGGAGAAGCAGAGCCAATATTATCACTGCAGACCAAGGTTGACTAAACTATTCTGATTGCTGTTAGCTCGAGATTTATTCCTCTGCAATGTAGAAACCTGTTAACATAATTTTAAGATGATTTTCTTGGCATATGTGGATCTGGCTTTCCCTGTGCTGCGAAGAGCAGAAGCCCCCTCCTTCACCCTCGCCTCCTCCCCCTGWGCAGTGTATGGCTCTGGAATCCAAACTGCTACAGATCCAAGTGTTGCCCAGGCTGTTATCTGTTGTGGGCCAAATGAAAATTCATTAYTCAGATACTCCTGCATGCTGGAGCTCTGGTTGCTGTCTAAGTCTCTGTGTTGTGGCTGAGAACCATCTGGAGTAAATCAAATGAAATAAAACCTCTATTAACTGAACCTTAAATATCCAGAGCTTGCCATTATCACGGTCAAACACCCTGACATTGCAAAAACATCTTTGCTTGGTACAAATCTCTGTTTCCCACGTTTCTTCACCATTGTCGCTGCTGCTCAGGAAATCGAGACTGAGCGGGTCGCCTGCATCCTGAAATATTTTGAACCACATTGTTATGTAGCACAACTGTGGAAGCTGACCAGTGCCAAGCCACTGACAGGATCAGGGTCCAGCTACAAACCAAATCCTTAAATACCGAGAGCATCTCTGAGAATAGCGGTCTTGTTAGCACCACTTTGGAAAAAAAAAAAAAAAACAAGTCTTGAAAAAACAATTTGATTTGACTGTAGAGTAACTGAGATTTTTGCAGATGAGGAACTGCGGGGAGCTACTATCCAAGGAACTTTCCAGTGGAACAAATTGGGATTGTGCAGTCAGAAGAAAATGCAGACTTTTAATAAAAAGCACACAAAACTTGATTCAGTCTGTTACATGAAGCAAAAACCCATATAACAGACTACAGTGTCCTGATGGCAAACCCTCTCTGAAAGTGCTCCCTCCCCACAATCTCTGCAAGCAGCCACCTTGAGTTAGACTTAAAGAATTTTTTAATTTTTTTTTACCTTAGGGACTATAAATGAAGTTGTTTAAAAGGTATTTTGTAAGTGCGTAGGCAAAGACAGTGCTTACATTGGAAAGAGGGTTATTTTCCAGAGGGAAATTATGGAAAAAAGACAGTGTGGGATATTTCTAACTACCTTACAAGAGCAGCAACACATGTATAGAAAGAGGGAAAGCTACACTAACAGGGATCAAAGGACTGCAAACTGGATGAGTTAGTGATTCTTCTTGTCTCTGATTTGTGAGAGGCTGTGCAAAATAAAGCTGTGAAAAATTGTTGCATGGATTTAATTTCATCATTTGCTAAATGAATGTCCTTCCAACATCTGTTATATTCTAAATTATTATTTGCTTTGCTTATTACAACTTTCTGTGCAAATACGTATATATACACAAATAAAAATTRTTGCCCTCCTTAAAAAGACTTGGAGCTGATACAATCTACAGAGGAATTAGGAGCATCCAAATAAATTTCCCACCCCTGCGTAGTATTGCCGGGACCCTGATGGCATTCTCCGCAGAGCTAATATCATCTCGAAATGCAATCAGAGTAGTTGAGAACCCCGTGAAAGAACCCTGAATGTAATTAAATAAAGGAAAGGAAAAAAATCCCTGTAACCTTGGAAGGCTGGCTGGAATCCGGAGTGGAATGTGCTCGCTCCGGCGCCCACTGCCCACCCCACTCACATCCCGCGCCCTGGGTGAGAAAATGCCGGGGATGAGTTGGACGGGGCTGGGTGTAAAAGCACGTTTGGGCTGAGGATTTTAGCTCTCTCCAGACTCCTGCGGGGAACCCCGTGGGTTTGGCAGCAGCCAGCTGTGAGCTCACACCCAGCACGACCGGCCAAGGACGGCAGGCGCGACACGCGGGGGCTCCGGCGCCGCGTCACGCGTGGGGGAGCGCGGCGCGTTGCCTGCCGCGGCCACCCGGGAGGGGCTGAGCTGAAATCGCCGCTCTCTGAGGCACAGGGTTGGGTCCCTCCGAAAGCATCTCTCATCTCAGTCATCGGGCAGAACTAAACCTAGCCCCAAAACAGCTTTATCGGGTCGCTGCACAGATCAGTCCCCCGCCCTCATTCTACCAAGTCAAAATAAAAAAGGTCCTTAATCTCATTTCAATATTTTTTTCTGGGGGGAAGAAAAATGCAATTGATGGAAATGTAAGTTTTCTTTAAAGAAATGGTGTTTGGGAAGTGAAGAAACCAACCAGATGATCTCACAGAGTCGGGCACTCTCACAATCAATTTTTACCAAATTTAAGTCTGTGAGACAAAAGCGATTTATTGATTGGTTTATTATATCAGCCTGGATAATCAAAAAGGGATGGACARCTACGGGAGACAAACGCTACGTCGCAAAGCTGCGATCATTCAGGGGACTCGGGATAGATTTGGAAAATAAAGACGGAAAGCTAAATGGGAAAAAATAATTGACAGCAGATAATTGTAATTCGAGAATTGCATCAAGCGTGGGACACGTCTCCACACTGCGAATGTATTGCATAAATAATAGGATTTTTATAGGAGCTCCGTTTGTGCACGGGGTAATTCAGTATATTTCCCATCTCCCATCCCCTCTATACTTCCTAGATTGGTGGAGAGAAGCAGGCAAAACATCGAAAACGAAGGTATATGAAAATTGACAAATAAAAGTAAAATGCGGGTATAAAAATAAACTCGGCTGCTTGTTTATATGGGGAGATGGGTGTGCGTAGGCAGCTTCTGGGAATACTCGGGTGCTCGAACCTAAGTCAATGCAGGAGCTTTTAGTTTATAACTCTCCACACATTATTTTCCGCGCTGAGGTGAATCATTTTGGTGCATTCRTAACCCAGACAAGCAGGAAGGTGTGTGCGATAATTAAAATTCACTGCAGCAACTTCGACGGAAACCGTTTGCAAACGGAAAGACAGAGCCCGGAAAAAAATGTTTTGAGGTCACAGATCGTCWTTTTTTTCCCCTTTCTCTCTTTCTTTAAAAAAAAAAAAAAAAATAGAAAGAAAAGAGACCTGCGAAGTCTCGGGGAGTTTGTGCCGTCCGCCCTCGGGGTGCCGCTGGCCGGGACGCGTCGTTGCGGCCCCCGACGGGGCGGGGGCTTCGGGCCGGGCGGGCGCCTGTCCCTGCACTTGGCTGGGGCCGAACCCCAAAGTAGTTTGCCCATGTTATTTTTTCGATGGTGGATGTGGGGTGTCCTGTGACGGCTCGGGACGGTGCCGGCTCCGAGCGGCACGGCGCCAGCAGGTGCCCAGGGTTTCTCTCCTCGGGGCCCAATCCTGCGCTCTCGGGAAACAGCGCCTGCTGCACTAGCTTCGAGGGGAGCAGGGTCCGGCACTGGTCCCAGGACAGAGCGGGACCCTTTGCGGTCCGGGGTCGCCTGAGGGACCCCCGTCAATGCATATGGCAACTAGCACCCCTGGAGTCCCGCTCTTCTTCGCAGCGGGGRGCCGTCCACCGCCTCCGAAAACCAAGTCTCCATCCGATCCTCTTGATCGCGAGTTTTCTGCATGTAAATATAAACTCTCTAACAGCGCTTTCCTCCCCCGAAGCTTTCCCATGTGTTTATTTAAAAAGTTATTACCTCGGAAAAAAAAAATCGTTTTCAGTCCTTAAGGGCAAAACTGTTAACTGCTTTGAGCAGGAAGACATCTGATCTCTCACAACTATCCCCTGCCTCTTGCCAAACAGAATAAATATCTGATCGTAAATGAAATACCTGCGTAGAGAGAGGGAGAGAACAACCCTCGGCGGCTGGGAAAGGAGACGCTAGTATTATGCAATGATCACGGTTCATTATACACTCACTGTCTTAACGAGTGGATGACACCGGTGCGATAAATAGGAACCATTGTCGGGTGACACAGAGGACAATTATAACGCGTGATTGCACTTACTGCCCATTTCCCGCACCGAATATAGTGCAACTTCGCTGCATCGCATCCACCTTCCCCGCGCACCGGGAGCCGGGCGCTCCGCCGGGCTGCGCGCCCCGCGGTCCCGGGCAGGCAGAGCCCTCCCGCCCTCCCCGCCTGGCTGCGCCAGCCTGCCCGGGACATGTCCCCCCGGGGGTGGCCGGAGGATGCTCCGGGGAAGGGTTCCCCCCGCAAGCCGCCCGGGAGCTGGCTCCGCAGCTAACAGCCATCAGCCAAAACGGCTTCAGAAAGAGAGTCCAAAAGACTCGAGGGGAGGATCTAGATCGAAGCGTCGGTAACCAGACCTGATCCCTCGGAAGCTCTGATGTTCAGCTCGTTTTAATTCCTTTCTAGCGTCTGGAGATAAATGCATAATATCTATTATTACAACGCCTTTCTCTTGGCTCCAGGTCTCATCTGGAGCAAGGCGATGAGACAAAAATCTCTCAACATCTGACACATCAAATATTACCTCGGCGTACACCTCGTTTCGGGGTAAAACTTAGACTTGATGCACGCTCTGATTCCATTTTCCTGCCTTTCTTACTAGTCAAATCGGAAGCCTTATCTTCCTTTCTTAAAGGACTTCCACACGCCAGCCTCACGGTGGCTCGTTAAAAAATCTCCTCTCTTTAGAAAACGGCTTATTAACCAAATCGATCATAAAAGCAGGGGGGAATGCTTGTGGGGTTGTCCCTCCCGGAGAATAAACGCGCTCCCCACTGCCCGCGGGCGTTTTGTCCCAGCGAGTAGTCTGTAAAGGACACGGGCTGGTGCTTTGGGCGGACTGGGGATACAGGACATCATTCATGTAATGATCCGAATGGGTTCCCTCCTGATTTACAGCGATAAGGCGGGGGGGCTTGAAAAATCGGACAGCCCTCCCCCCCCGCAAGTCACCAGCACCAGCTATCACAGACTAATTACGCTGTGGCATTTCGTGGTGGGGATGCTGCCCACGGCCCGACGGGTACGGGAGCGAGGATGCTGCGGCAGTGCCTGCCCGTCGCCTCCCTCCACCCCCCGGCTGGGAAAGGCGAGGCGGAGGTGGGCCGAGGGGCAGCCTGGAGCCCGGGGAGGGGGGAGAGGGGGAGGCGGGAGGCGGAGCTGGCCGGGACGGGCCGTCGCTGCTACTGCTGCTGGAGCCGGTCAAACTGCACAGCCACTTCCCCCAGGAGCTTCCCTTTCATCTCCCCGCTCCTGGCGCCTGCAAAACAGCCTCAGTTTGTCTGCAACGTCTCTCCTCCCCCTGCGCTCCCTCCCTCCCCGTCCCACTCCAGCTGAGAGCCCCAGGATCGGGGCGCCCAGAGCCCGTCCCGGCTCACGGGGGCTGATGCTGCCAGAGGCGGGGGGGGTGGGGGGTGTCTGGGGGGCACCGGGGGATTAGGGGCTTTCTGGGCATCCTTGGGATGCGGCCGTGCTCCGTGCGGCGGCTTCTGATGGCGGCTCGGAATTGGGGGGTACACGGGCATGGGGCCCCAGGGAGGGGCCGCCCCGAGAGCCGGGAGAATCCCGCCGAGCCCCGACGACCGAGCCCCTTGGACCGCCTTCCCCTGGAGCGGGGTCTCACCGGGGACACGAGGGGGGAGCCCGACGCAGGGGAAAGGCCCCGGACTCACGTCGGTTCCCCGGGCTGGTCTGAGGCTGGGCGGCCGCTCTGAGATCCTGGGTAGGGGGGAAAGCCTTAATTCCTAGAAATTTCTCCAAACCGCGTCTCGGAGAGGTTTCGGTCCCGGCATTCAGTGCCCTGTGGGGCTTCATTCTCCTATGTTTAACTGACAGGAGGAGGATGAAGGAGGGGAGGGGTGAGGGAGGAGAGAAACCTCCGAGTTCAGACTTTAGACAGAAAGTGCTCCAACCTCGCGATGGGCTAGCACCGAGGAGGGCAAACGCCATGAGCAAACCCTGCCATGCTTTGCTCAATCTCAGGTGCCCCTCTGGCACCCAAAAGCCAGCCAAACCAGGCTGGATGAGCCAACTTCTGCTGGGTGCTTCACAATGCTGAGAGAAGCTTGTACCTTGGTCCCCCTCCTTCCTCCAGCCTCCCAAAGGATGACAGCACAGAGAAGTCTCCCCAAGCCCACGGGGATGGCATGCAAGCCTGTGCACCCAGGCCACAGCCAGGCAGCCAGGGAGAGAAGCTGCACCCAAGGGACATGATCGGTGTCACCGTGACCTGCCCTCCTGCGAGCTCTCCTTCCCCAGGCGCCCTTCCAGTGGGCATTGACTTTGGGAGCACGGTATAATTATCTGTAGCATTTTCAGCAGCCCCACAATGGCTTTCCACGGGCGGTGCATTGTTCTTGACACACATGCATTGTTCCTGCATGTCCATCAATTCTCATTTACTTGTCAAGGTGCAGGAAGCATGGAGAAGGGAAAGGAAGGGCAGGGGGGGAGAAAAGGGACAAACTCAACCCCACTGTAGCAGGAGAGCTTGCAAGGCCAGGGCGGGCTGATTGCAATCCTGCATCTCTCTGTGAGTATCTCCCAGCAAAGAGATGAGCTCTCTGGGGAAAGAGAAGTGACAAATTGGGGATAGCAAGAGCAGCTGGAGAGGCATCAATTTGTGGGATCAACTAGTACTTTCACTCCTGGAGAAAAGCCCAAATCAGGGCTCTGTTGCCTGAAATGTTGCAGGCTGCCCCAGCCAGGTCAGTTGGGCTGAGGCAGTGAAAGGCATCACCTCTCTTTGCAGATCTTGCCTGGCTTTAATCCTTAACCCATCGAGGTCTGCAGTAACACTGCTAGCAATGAGTGCGCAAACCCTACCATTAGCCCCACTGAYGAGTGGGGTTTTGTAACACAGCTTCTGGTACATGTCCTCCCACACGCCTTCCCACAGCGCAATCGCCTGCCCCGGTCCCAGTTTGCCATCCACGGCACCAGGCGAGATGCCGAGATATCGTCAGGGCTGGGGTGGCTCAGATACTTGTTGGCTGACTGGGGGGGTTGGATGACCAGGGCTGTAAGGGGCCTGGGGGAGCCCTGGGCCCAGCACAGAGCACTCAATACAGCCCCATCCTCAAAATGCTCTCCAGCCTGGCCGGGGCAGAGCACGGCCTGAAAAAATCCACACCGGACCAGTTCCTCTCCCAGAATCAGCTCCTGAACTGCCCTCTAGGAAAAGGTATAATCACCCAGGCTGCGGAGGGAGTGGGAAGTCGTGATTTGTGTTAGCAGGACTGGGGACTTCCAAGACGGCTACATGGACTGGCAGGRAAGTCAGGACTCCAAATCGAGCACAAGAAGAGCTAGTGAAATCCTGCATATTTTGTGGAAGCGATATAACCAAAACCGCACAGGGAGCAGCGTCCTGCAGCCACCCAGGACCGAGCCCGCAGCTCCATCCAAGCCACCCCTGAAGTCAGAGTATGGGGTGAGGAGCTGTGCCGCACAGCCCCAGACCTGGGCAGAGGCATTGCTGCCTTCCCCGACTATTTTGGTTTTTAGAGGCTCAGTTATAAATAACACCAAAATGGATCCCAAACTCTGCGTTTCCTGGACATTAAAAAAAAAAAAAAAAAAAACAACAGAGAAAGTTGCGGGCATAGCATGAAATAACGCCCGGTGTAAGATTAAAATAATTATGAAAAGAACAATATGTATTTGCTTTTATCCGCGCAGTAATTAGAAACGCTTTTTAAAGGATACTCTTTATTCATACCACTGGTAGGAAGTCAAAAAGTGAGAGAATCGCTTTCATAGTACTGGTTTGATATGCCTCTTAATTAAGGGCTGCGTGCCCCTAATTTATTAAAGCTCATCTATTCATCACGTGTGTAATTGACGCTGGAAAAAAAATAATAATTACAGATCTAACCTCTGCAGAGTAGTTTTACCCGACTTGGGTCCTGCTGCCGAGGAAACGCAAACAAAAAAAAAAACCTTTTTGGATGAAAAAAGGGCAGCGCGGAACAGACACACGCGTTTCTCCGCGGGGGCGTTTCGCTCAGCGAGGGTCCAGCATCCCGCACCCCCCAACCCCGTGTCCGAGGAAAAGTCCCCGTGTTCCTCGGGGACCCGGCCGGGGGCCGGGCAGACCCCGCTCCGGGAGGGCCGGCGGGGCTGGGGCGCGGCGGCACCCGACGGGGCGGCGGGGGCGCGGCTAGGGGGGCCGGGGGGGCCAGGAGGAGCCGGGCCGGCGGCGAGAGGAGGCAGAGCCGCGATCTTCTAAAGTTTCCTCTTCGCCTAATCATCAGCCTTAATTACCCCGGCGGCTTTTTTTCTTGCTTTGGTATGATTATAGCCCTGGACGGCTCCTTAATAGCACAGCTCCGCTGGCTGCCCGTGTCATTAACGCCTAATTCATTTCGGAGGGGACGGGGGAGGGGGAACTCCCCAAACAAAATAAGCCCCGAAAAAAAAAAAAAAAAAAAGGTTTCTACCCACCCTCCCGCTCCCGAGCCAATGGCATGAGTCACCCCTCGACGTCAGGCCCCAGCGCGGGCCCTGATTGGCCCGCGGGGCGTTTACTCCACTTCCCAAAGGAGGAAAGAGCCGGGGAGCCCCCAGAGGGGGGAAAAAGGGGGGCGGCTCCGCGGCGCCTCACTCGCGCAGTCCCCGCGCAGGGCCGGGCAGAGGCGCAGCGCAGCTCCCCGGGCGGCCCCGCTCCAGCCTCCCTCCGCACCCGCGATGGCTTCTCCTTCCAAGGCGAAGGAGGTTTTCTCCTCCGACGAGGAGGGCCCGGCGGCCGGCGCCGAGGAACACCACAAAGTCAAGGTGTCCAGCTTGCCGTTCAGCGTGGAAGCCCTCATGTCCGACAAGAAACCCCCCAAAGAGCTGCCGCTGGCCGCGGCGGGGGGCAGCGCCGACGGGGCGGCGGTGGGCACCTCCAGGAACCTGCTGCTGCCGGGCCACGGCTCCCGGGACGCGCACAGCCCCCCCGGGGCGCTTACAAAAACCTTCGACACCGCTTCGGTCAAATCGGAGAACTCGGAGGACGGCACGTCCTGGATCCAAGAGGCCGGGAGATATTCCCCTCCGCCAAGTGAGTGGCCGGGGAAGCGGCGGCGGAGGGCTGCGCGGGGCTGCGCGGAGCCCGCGGGAGCCGCCGGCGGACGGGGAGCGAGGGCAGGCGGGCACGGCTCCGGCCCCGGGCTCTCGGCCCCGGGCCCCGAGCTGCGCTGCTCCCCGGGCGCCGAGGTGCACAGCAGCAGGCTAGATATATACATACATATAGTATATTTTATATATGTGTTTACATCTACGTGTGTGTGATTTTTAATGTGTATGTTACATATTTCTTCATATATATTTTTATATACTTACACAGTTATACAGATACGCTTTTAAAACCATAGAAAGATCAGGAGCTAACGCGGACTAGCTGCCTTTCCCAAAACAAGGTTCAGCGGATGCCACTTCGTCCATTTATGTTATCCCGTTGCAACGAGAACTGGAAATTCTCCCTGTTTCCTTCTTCCTTACACCAAACGTTGCAAAGCAATCTCCTCGCTCTTAAATACTCGGGAATTGTCCCTTCCAGCCTTACGCGCTCTCTGCGCGCTGACTCCCGCCGCGGTCTCTCCTGGCACGGTGTTGGTTTCTCTCTCCCTGGTTGCATGCAGCCTGTCAAAGTTTCCCGAGCTGTGCCTGACCTCTTCAGCCCCTGCCATCTCTCCCGACCCCGTCCCCACCGCCGTAGGGACGCGCGGTCCGGAGGTGACAGGTCACTTCTTAAACCCTTTTGCTGTTCGAGCCGCGCTGCTGTGTCTGCGCTGAATCGCGTTTCGCTTTCGCTGAGATCCCTTATCAAAAAAAAAAAAAAAAAAAACCCAAAAAACAACAACCAAACAATTGCTTTATAAAAAAATAAAAAGCCCCAAAAGTACTTTCAGGAAAAGGTGAAAAACGTAACCCGGCAGTGCTAGGCTTTCTGCTTTCCCATCGCCAAGGGCCTTGGCGGCTGTACACCTGTATTAGAAGATCGATCCACCCTCCTCCACGCATCCCTGAMTTGTCTGATGTAAATTAAATGCTCTGCTTTATTTAAGTTAATGACTTTACAGACGCGAACTATTGAGCTGAACAGTCGCAGTTTTTGCTTCTGTAATCTAATATTACAAGAAGGAAGTTTAGTGCTATTACAGCTCCTCTTTTTTGAGGAACAATCATTTCGATTTGGCTTTCAGCCGCTTCCTTTCCTTTGCGATAACCCCGAATTAATTTGATTTCTAACCTGCTGGGAGGAAGGCAGCCCGCCTGTGTCATTCCCTGTGCAGCTCTGGTTTGCTATTTTCATGTACCCTCAAGTATGCTGGAAAGGGGTGAAAAGAAGCGCGTGCTCCTACCTAGACCCCCTCCTCTAACACTGCCCTAAATCCCAGACTTAGACAAGGCCTAATCTTCTCCCGGTATATTTTTTTTTTCCTTCGAAATTCCTCCTCTTTCTCTGTTAAAATCGGCGGTTCGTGAGATCTGCAAAATAGCTTTGTAAAAAGGACTTCAGTGGCTAGGGAGTTCGGGTCCGTGATTTCAGCGGGATTTGGGGCAAAAAAATGATGATCAGGGAAGGGAAGGTCCTTCGGCCTCGATCATCTTCCTGATTTCCCACCTCGCCGGCTCTCGGCCCCTCGGAGCCGGTGTGTCAGCAGGAGGCAATGACCGGTTCTCCCGCAAGAAGCCCGTCTGCCCTTGGAGGGTTTTGACATTAGAAGTAGCTCCTCGATTTATTATTATTACTATTATGGGTGTAATGAACTGGGAAAAGGGCTGTAAAACTTAAATTTTGAGCAACACAGAGAGGGAACCGTCTCCAAGTGATTATTTTTGTCCGTCATTGGCCAGAAAACGAGGGATAAACAGAAAAAAACAGCGAAACAAATCACTGCAGCCAGTGCTTGAGGACTGGCACGGGATAAACGTTATCACAGAGTCTGCGGTGGCGACGGTCCCTGCTCCTTATCAGAGTTTGGCAGTCACTTGGGGATGGCGAGGGAAGAAGCCCGTGAACGTTTGGGTGTATTCCGGGGAAAATATTTGTCCGGGATTTAATTTTAAAGTACGTTTTTTGCGGTTTCCCCCGTGCGTAGCAGAAGTCGGGACGGGTCGGGCTAACCCGAAAGCCGGGGAAGGCGCTGGGACGGGGAGCGATCCCCGGCGCGACCGTCGCCCTTKTAGACCCCATCCCTCCTGGAAGGAGCCCCCTTTTAGCTGGGTCTTTGCAGAGCTTCACCTTGAGAAAAGAAATAGGTTGCGTTTAAAAAGAGAGAGTGGAATAAAGGGGTGACCGGTAGTGAATTTAGTGTCGATTTAGTGTAGTTTTAATTTAGTGTAGTTTTAGGACTGAACTAAATGTCACGGTGAGCACATTAATTATTAAAATGCCCCCGTGTGATCATAAGACGGTATTTGACAAGTTGTTTTCTAAGGGGATTTTATTTTTCGCGTTCAGTATCTAGAAGAAGAGTAAGAAGCAAAGTTTAACTTTTTCTGCTGTAGCTGTTTTCTCCCTCCCCTTTCTGAACTTTTGAACACTCTCCTCGTGGGATTTTTTTAATTGCATGATATTCACTTCAACAGCTTCGTAGTCCAATTCATTTTAAAAAATAAAAGAGGAAAGTGAAAGGGGTTCAGAACACACGACGTGCAAATCCTGACAAGYGTTTGAACCAGACACTACAGCGTGTACAAAATTTAGCAGCTTCTTAAAAGCAGTCTGTGTCATTTTCTGTGTCAAGCTGGGGAGCCAGAGTGGCTTGTTGTACACGCCGGGAGTGATCCGAAACACAGCCAAATTGCTAAGCTTTTCAAGTCAGCCACACGCTTTTTAATTATTCTTTAGATTGCAAAATTATTAGTGAAACGCAAAATGAATCTAGAGACAAGTCAGCGACGTGCCATCCCGGGCACATGTGCCTAACCTGGTTGGGGCTATAAGGCAAGCACAAAAGGTAGTAGATTTCCTGACTTGTATTTGCTACAGATGCTGCAGTTATGTGGAGGTTTTTTTAATTGGCAAATGTCATAGAAGTTAAATGTTGAATGAAAAGTGCACTGCTTTCTTATTTTTTTGATACTTATTGAAAAACAGAAAATACTTCTTGAAAAGAAAAGTTGTTAAGCAGAGGTGAAACTTGCTCTTGATTTCAAGCGGAGAAGAAATAGCAAGAAAAATGTCCAGTTATCAAACCCACAAAAATTATCAGACCCACTTCTTCAGCTGTCAGAAAAAAGATAGGGTTGACTTGTTGCTCTTGGTGGAGAAATTCTGGAGCGGGGCTGGGCTGGGCTTGTCTCTTGCACCACTATCCTTTCGTGAAACTCCTGCTTTTGCATATATGTTTGTCTTGTGCTTTGTTGGAGTTACTCCCCCAGTTCTGCAGCTACCAAGACAGCTGTTTTGTGTGCTCTAGACCCCCTATGATGTGACTCCTAAAGCGATCTGCTCTGTCTGTATCTGTGAATCCTTTGTGCCCTGTTTGTCTACAAGCTGTCCTTTTGAAATCACTGAGCATAAATTTCACTTCCCAGGACATCTGCTGAAGTCCTGTGAACATAACTTTGGCAAGGAAGAGATTTCCAGATCCACTTGCAAAAGGATCCCCTGCTTTAAGGGTATCACCTGGTGGGACTCTTCCTTCAGATACCCGCCCCCCCTTCCCGCCCCAGCCCTCAGTCGCAGCACATCTCTCCAGAGCACCCAGGTCTCCCTGCTTTTGTGATAACCGGCCTTTCCCTTCCTTGCAGGACACCTGAGCCCCACTGCCTGCACCCTGAGGAAGCACAAGACGAATAGGAAGCCCCGAACCCCATTCACCACTTCCCAGCTGCTGGCTCTGGAGCGCAAGTTCCGCCAGAAGCAGTATCTGTCCATCGCCGAGAGAGCCGAGTTCTCCAGCTCCCTCAACCTCACAGAGACCCAGGTCAAAATCTGGTTCCAGAATCGGAGGGCCAAGGCCAAGAGACTGCAGGAGGCTGAGCTAGAGAAGCTCAAAATGGCAGCRAAGCCCATGTTGCCGTCAGGGTTCAGCCTCCCTTTCCCCATCAACTCTCCCATCCAGGCTGCCTCACTGTATGGAACATCCTACCCTTTTCACAGACCTGTGCTTCCTATCCCGCCTGTTGGACTCTATGCTACTCCTGTTGGATATAGCATGTACCACTTATCCTAAGAAGATCAGAAAGACAAAGCGACAGTGAGACAGACTTCCTGGTGGATCATGTCCAACCCTGAGAAGGCAGTACCCCAACTGGTACTGGCCATTCTTTCTGCACGCTTCTATCTGCCATCCTGAGTGTACGGGAGTTTGCGTTAGCAAAGCAAGGCATCCTGTATGCTACGGGTTGGGTGTCTTCTGAGAGTGCTCTGAGCGCTGGGTCTGATCCTCAAAGAAAAAAAATATGTAAAAACAAACAAACAAAAAAAAAGAGAAACATTTGAGCAAATGTAGGGGTTTTATACAGTGCACGTAAAACTAGAATAAAAAGGAACAGGTGAAAAAGCAATCTCATCTTATGGAGGCAGAGATGTCCGGACGCCTTCCTGATGGGCCCAACACATGTTTAAAGTAAGAGGGGTGCATGCCCTAAACCCACACTCTCAAGTGTCATCCCTTAATATGGGGGCAGGGGGGGAGGGAAATAAAAAGGTATAATCAAGGTTTTGTTGTTTGTTTGTTTGTTTTTTTAAAGAAAGCAGAGCCCTTAGCTAGAGACACTGTGTAAATAGAAACTAGACCCAGTAGAGTCCAAGTGAAGTTCAGAGCCAGAAAGTTCCTGCATTTCTGGGGGTAGGGAAAATTTTTGCATCCCAAACCTCGACAGATTTTTGCAACAAGATGAGTATCAGGGCCCCTAAATGTAGAGAAACAGCTTTATCCACCATTGGCTCCTGTAATGCCTTTATCTGTATAAATAGCTTCAGCGTTTGTTAAGCACTGTGAGGGGAGGTAAAGTGCAAGGGAGGGTTATTAGGCAGTCTGGTCTTTATCTCTTCCTATTGGCATGCTTAGAAATTTTTGGCTACAGCCAGGTAATCTTGGCTCTGCAATGCTGTTTGAAAACCAGGAGAGAGGGAAGGAAGCTTTCTGGGGAAAGAAGACGTGGGTTGTTTCCACAGTGGTGGTGAGCAAAGGATTGTTGAACACTTCTGGGAGATGTTTGGGGTTTTTTATTAGTATTTGCAACAGTCTGTATTAAATAGAAGAACCCCCCCGAGTCTTTCTCTCCTTCCCTTGCTAAGGATGCCAATATAAGTGACTCATGCTTCAAGCCCTTCTTAAGAGAGATCCAGGTATCACAACCAACCAACCCTACTAGTGGGACRGTGGGGTGCCAAGAGACTGCGTAACCTGTCTGTCCCCGTGGGAGCTCCCCGAGCACTGGCAGTATCTTCCCCAGGCTTCTCCTTGTAACTATTGTATTATGTGTATTACTCTTGCTAAAGTTTGTGAGAAAGTTACTCCAAAGGCTGTGGAGCACTGAAGGCAGAGCTTCTCCTGGATTTATTTTCTTAGCATGTTGTTGTGGAAGAAAGAAAGAAACAAACAAAAAAAAAAAAGCAGAAAAACGAAAAAAAAAGCCACGAGGTTTTGCTGGTTTTGGTTTGTTTTGACCCAGGCACTGTTGCCGCCTGGGACCCACTATAGATGAACTTCTCCTCTCCCTTTCCCTCACCCCCAATCTTCCATTATAGGGAAGTCCCTTTGAAAGGGATGCCTTGTACAATTTTATATATTTTATTGAAGATTTATTATTTCTTATCTCTTATTTCGAATTAAATTAAAAAAGAAAAAAAACATGTTTAATCGCGTGTGGGTCTGTGAGTGTTTGGAGTTCTTTAAAAGGTAACTTCTCTCCGTGTGTGTTTTGCACCGCTGGGTCAAGTTCAAAGGAATGTTTGGGTTGCCTTTATGATTATTTCCCCTTTCTGAATCTGAATTAAAGCCAAATTTGCAGCACATGAAGGTGAATTGCAAGTCAACAATTCAAAGTCGAAAGCCAAACCTTTTATGAGGTTTCCTTGTTTTTAACAACCGCTTTTAGGCGCCTCTGTTCTTTACAACATCATACTCTGGTGATGTTTCCATCACTTTTCTTAGCTCGTGTGCCCTTCTTTTTTACTCAGGACTCTCCCTCCGACTCGCCTTCCCATTGACCTCAAATCTGTGMTTTCGTGGGAGACTAGTCTCGACCCCCGCAGTAGTCGGGGGTAATTTTGTACAGGTAAGACCTGGCAATATTTCAGTATAGTTGCATTTCAGGGCTGCCATGTGCTGTCAGCCTGTCCCATAGTTTTCGGGGCAGCCTCCCTCAGGGGATGCGCTCATGTGCTGTCCGGAGAGCAGATGCTGGACCACCCGCCCCTGRCCTTTCTGGCGAGGGGGACTCGGGTTTGCTCAGACAAGAGGGGTACCCGAGAGGTCAGGGGTARTTTACCATGTCACACCGAAGTCCCATGCTGGCCCAAAGTATATTTTGTTGTAGGAGGCTTATTCGGATTAGGAGTGACCTCTGGGATCCCAGCTGGAGAAAAAGGTGTATTTGCCTCTGTTGAAACAGCCGGGCGATTTAATTCGGCTGAGCTCTCTGACGCGCAGAGGAGAGCCTTTCCTGCTCCGGCGCTCGCCCCAGCCCCGCAGCTCTCCCGAAGCCGRGCCGCTCTCCCCGCACACGCCGGCGGGCAGCACCTCGGCACCGCTTCCCGCGGGCACAGCCCGGGGGTCGCCGCCCGCCCGCCCCCRCCCCGAGCCGCCGCCTCGCTGCGGGCCGGGAAAGCGGCGCTCAGCACCCTGCCRGATCGGGCCTCGGCTGTGCCAGGAGGAAAAGGGCAAAGGGGGTGAAAAACACCTCCCGACTTGGGCTGTGAGGCGGGGGCTGCGGGCTGGGGTAGCGAGCGGCTCGGGGAGCTCAGGGCTTCGCGGATCCTGCCCTGCTCACCCCGCTCCCGACTCCGAAAAAAAAAAAAMMACCCTGTTAACCTTCCCGCTTCGCAACTGTAGAGAACAAAGCTGGGGGAATCTAATCTCCATGCAGACTTTTCAAATTAGCATTTACTGCCGCATAAAAACCGGAGACAACCGCTTCTTTCTCGGGCTCCCTCTTTCTGAAGAATTATCCCCCTAACTCTAGGGCAGGGTGAAGCCCCCCTCGCCCCTATCCTTCCCCGTCCGATTGTCCCGAGTGCTTTCTTAGCTGGGCTGGGCCGGTTATAAATAAACCAGCGGTATTTTTTAACCTTCAGTATAAATCAGCTGTGTCAGGGATTACAGCTAAATCTTTTCGCTGGAAATTCTTTGAGCGCAGGAGCTTTGTGTGTGTTATGATAGATCCTTAAATGGATACAGATTTATTGCAGAACACAAGGGTGTTGAAGGAAAAGCTTCCAAATCTCGGTTACAACCTCTGCTATGGGAAAGGCAGGACGGATCCGTGACACCTTCCCCGAGCTTGCGGATGGCATGACAATTCACCCTGCGCCCATTATTAACTTGTTCCAATTAAAGCCTTCAGAAAGGCCGAGTTAATTGAGTATTATATTTTATTAGGAGGGAGGTGTCAAGCTTTACTCATGAGACTTCATCATCGGCCTAATGGGAGCTGCCCCGCAGGCAGATCTGCAACTGAATAAATTACAGCAAGGCAGGGAAATCAGAATGCTACCATTAAAAGCGATGCACTTACTGAAATTCCTCCTCCACTTTCGCAAGAGGCTGTGGAGGTGTGGCTTTAATTAGTTATTTTAATGCAAAGTTAAATTGTTCCCAAAGTATTTTCTGACACAAAGCAGATGCGATGATTAGAAGTTGAGTGAGATTGAAAGGAGTTGGCATCTGTTCCAGGTACATCTATATATTTTAAATTTCCAATAGAAAGTGAAAAATAATTAGAGCAATAAATAATAAACATTAAAAMCAACGCGATAAATTATCCCGATCCTTAAAATCCCGACTTGCTGAACGGCGGCTCAGGCCAGCCGGGCACAGCCCAGCTCTCCCGGGACCTTAATTCACGAGGTATGGATTTGTTGACATAAACAGTTAGGAATGGGCTTTCTGACTCGCCACGGCCAAGCGTTCATTACCTAAAGCCACGGGCGCTCGGAGCCTGCATTTCATGTTGTCACGTTGCCTTGTCAAACCCCGGAATTCCTGCATTTTATGGGGAAGGAGGAAAAGTCGCTGGCTGCGGCGCGTCTGTRAGCCGGCGTGCCCGACAGCGCAGGGGTTTGATCTCCGCCGGGAGCCTCGCTGCGAGGCCGGGGGCAGCGGGCACCCAGCGCGGCGGGGCGGCGGCGGCGACCCGGGAGGACCCCGGCCCCTCCGCCGGCTCAAGGGCCGTACCGTTGGGGGGTAGGGGGGGGAGCCGCTCCCGGCTGGGCACCGGCTCCCGGCTGCGGGCAGCGGGGGAGGCTCCGCGCCGCGGGGGCTCCGCGGAGGAGCGGACACCTGCTCCGCGGATCCCAGCCCGGGGGGGCCGGGGGGCGCAGCTGAGCTCCAGGCCGGGCAGATCTGGGTGGCAGGCGGAGTCCTGCGACAGCATCCCTACGCCGGCTCCCAGCCCCGGTGCGGTCTCCTTGGCGCGGGCACCCCGGCACCGGGGATTTACACGCACTTATACACCGTATGGGTACGCGCGTGTGTGTGCGTGYACATACATCTCTATAGTGGAGAGCTGTACATTGCAGAATTCCATATAGTGTCTGTGCGTCTCGCCACACAAACGCCGTAGGCACCCGATTACCCGATTTGCGCACAGCTGGGGCTTTGCAGGATTTTTGGGGGTGAGTGCTGGACACGCACGGCAG
Organism: Oceanodroma leucorhoa; assembly: GCA_030449065.1. Lineage (NCBI taxonomy): Eukaryota > Metazoa > Chordata > Aves > Procellariiformes > Oceanodroma > Oceanodroma leucorhoa. The sequence goes on from JASVER010000039.1 coordinate 6,264,993, forward strand.
GAGGAGGGGAGCCCACGGAGGGCAGGAGGGGGTGGATGACAAAGGACGACYCACCCGCCCAGAAAGCGCCCACCTCCCCGGTCCCCCGCGCCGCCCCGGGGCTGCGGAAGGAGGCTCCAAGCCACGCACCCGCCCCCCGGCTGCGCGCAGCTCCCGCGCAAGTAGCCAGAGAGTCCGCGGAGCAGCTGCGGTGGATCCMGCTCCCACCGACCCCAGGGCTGTTCGGGATAGGGAAGTTATCATTTTGCTTTCTCCAAAGTATATTTCCCCCCTCTATTTATCCCCGGTTTAGTAACCCCGCAGACTAACGTGTCTCTCTTTAGTAATAAAAAAAAAAAAAATCATTAAACGGGACAAAGGAAATCTCCACAAACAAACAAAAACCAACACTCCCCCCAGTGTGAGTGCATTTCTCTCGTGCCTACGATCAATAACCACCATGGAGATTTAAAAAAGCCTTTTCCGGGGGTCATTTCTCGAAGTTAACCTACTTTCGGCAGTGCCCACGTTCTTTGCGTAGGAAGTCTCTCCCGCAAAATAAAAACAAAGCGGTTATTCCGATTTTTTTMTCTTCCAGAGCAGGGGGGATATTTTTCCAGTGAAAAGCATTAGGGGTCTCAGGGAAACCGTATAGCTCATCCCCGCGCTGGGAAACCCAGGAACGAACCGCTACACGGTTCACGCTCTTTTTCGGTGCCGGTCACCGCGGCGGAGAGGGGTGACTTTGGGGTCTTTTTTCGTTGTTGAGCTTTTTTGTTTTGGTTTGGGTTTGACTCCCTTAGTCCCTCGATGTGTGTTTCCCACTGTAATCCATAAGGCGTTTGGCGGGTGCTACCAGCAGTTCCCAACTAGTTGCACGAAAGGAATAAAAATCTTTCCATCCATTATATTTCAGTCTTTTAACACCAGAGCAATTCTGTCCCTGCTGTTTTAGTGGAAATACCGGTCTATAAAGCTGCAACTGCAGTATATTTTAAAATGCTACCATTTTTTTTTAAAGGGGATTGGAATAATTCTGMTTTGCTTGGGAAGGAAAAGTCTCGAGCAATGTATGTACGATTAATGTTTTATAACACTGTTCAAGGAAATTAAAAACATTCTGTGATATTCGTACTGCAAAGGCAGGTCTTTTTTGGCAAAATGTTCTGTATATGTATTTCTTAGATTGCTGTGTTTTGAATAAGCAAGGCTCTCGTAAAGAAAAAAACATGTTCCTTAAAAGTATGCGCTACCCGTTTTATTAAACTGATTATGCCAGCGTTCAACTCAAAGTTTGTTTTAAGTAGGAATATTTTCCCAGACGTGTAATGGATTGCTTGAAAACAGAATTCTTTGCTTTTTAATGACCTGTAATGGCCAATTCATTTCAACTGCGCTTATCAAGGTGCTGTGTTAAATAACAAACCGGTTCTTGAAAACAAAAAAGTCATAATGAAAAATAAGCAGTCAGAATAATCTCCCATCTCCGAGCCAAAAAAATGCAATAAAATTAATTTAAGACTGTCAAAACATCAAAGCTGAGAAAAGGAGCTGCTAAAATAATGTCTCTTGATAAGGAAATAATAAAAACACACCAAAAAATGTCTACTCAATAAACTCCACTGGATTTGGGGGTCTGTGCTATATTTTATTTGGTGATGAAAGCACTTTGATGTCACTGTATTCCAAACAATTATTATTATAATTTTAAACAACCTGGTGTTTTCCATTACTAACGGCTTACGCTTTGAAGTTACACCTCATAATTTCTTAAATTAAATAAATCATTTTAAGTTTGCACTGGGAGCCTTTTAATAGCAGAGAAAGGAATATCATTATCTTATTGAGAGGCAATTGCAGTGGCTCCAGTTTGGCTGTAGCTGGGGGCAAAGTGGTGCACTATAACAGACATACTTTATTAGCCTCCCATAACTCTTGAAAGAACATTTTTATATTTTCTTTGATTCCCCCCCCTCCCCCTCTTGTTTTAAAGCTGTCCCAACCTTTAATTACTGCCTAATATGAAAAGCATTATTTTTTAATGCTGTGTAATTTACCAGAGGCAATAGGCCAAGTTAACAATTGTTTATTAGGGTTGCTGTTTCACACAGGGCAAAGAATGCTGTTCCAAACCCAACTTTTCATGGGTGGTTGCACTAATTAATACAGTGTCTGAGACTCCTAGGGGGTTTTTAATATTAAAGCCTATGGGGCGGAACGGTTTTTAGAAGTCCAGCTCCTGCTGACGTCCTCCTCCCCTCCCCAGTGATTTCTGCTGCTTTCAAGCTGTTTTGATCCGAGGGAAAAGTCGGCAGGCAGGAGGGGAGCGCCCTCGGAGCCTCCCCGGCCCCGCCGAGCCCCGCCGGGGGTGGCACCCCGCGCCCCGCCGAGCCACCGGCGCCCGCCCCAGCCCCGGGCGCTGCCCCGCGGGGTCCGCGCTGCCCCCCCGGAGGTTCCCCCCCCCTCCCTCCCGCTTTGATTTCTCCCGTCAAGTCGCCTTCGCTGTAATTTGGGATGAGGCGGGCGGTGCCGGCGCGGTGGCTCCGCGCGTAAGGCGGGATCCCTGAGGTCTAGCACCGCGGGGGCTCGGCGGAGCCGGGCGCTGCCCCCCTCTCACGCACCCCCCTCTCACGCCCACTCTTTTCTGGTGTCAAGCAGAAAAATAGGCTGCTTCGGGGTGTGGGTGTGTGTGTCTTGGGGGGTGCTTCTGCGTAGCTGCTCGCGAGAACTTCACAAGGGTAATTCATCACATCTTCATAGAGCATCAGTTTTGTGCCGTGGCACCAGCTCAGCGGCTAAGAGCAGCGCTGCGACCTCTCCCAGGGCGGTGACTTGAATCTCGGAGCATCCCTGTCCCCCAAATCTCCGGAGTGCCCCTGCCCCGGGGCGTCCGGCGGGTACCACCTCCGCCGGGTGCAGGAGGATGCTGCGGGCAGGGACACCCCTCTCCCCGCGGCGGGCCACTGCCCCCCCCAAAGGGAGACAGAGGACATCCATCAGCTTGATAAATGGGGGTTACTCACTCCTGTTTTCCCTGCTAGTTTATTTTCTCAAACTACCGGGCAAAAAGTGTAATGACTGAGCAGACAAACACACTAACAAACAGACGACAGCTTTATGGATGGAGCTCAGCTCCGAGGGCTRAGGGGTGTTAAAATCCGAGCTCCGCCGCCTTTGCCCATTCTTGATCCAGCTCTGGACACTTTAGCCTCTTAAAAAAAAAAAAAAAAATGGAAAAAGAAAAAAAAAAAAGCAGCCTTGGCTGAGTTTTAAAGGAGGAGACACTTACGGATTTATTTTATGAGCTGACCAGGGCTGTTCTCCCTGCTCCCTTCGCCGTTAGMTCAGCTCCTTTGCAAATCTAATCTGCTCGGCTCCTTTGCTATTTTTCATGTTGGACCCATGCGTTTCTCCTCTAAGCCTTTCTCCTTTTTGATGTAGCGAGTCAATTGAAGAATGTTGGTCTCGGTTATCAATCACCCAGCTGGGGCTTAAAGGGCTCGGGCTAATCAGATTTAATTGCTCATGTAGCGCCACTCCTGCCCTGGGCCACGACCGACTTGCTCAATTAAACCCCAAATACCTGCAATCAATAAATAAGGAATGACAACACGTTTAAGGGATTTATCCAGCAAAGGAATTGAACTGGAAACAGATTACAACAGAAAAGGGCCCTTTTATAATTAAACGTACACCTCTTACAGAGGGAAAAGCTAAGTTTAAAAAAAAAAAAGTAAGCAGAAAGAAAGGAAAGAAAAGATAAAAAAAGAGAGATCTTGTTCCCTTTGCATGGGGAAAGGAGAGATGCGGGCGCTGCCTTCCGAGAGGCCATTCCCCATCACTTATTAGCTTATTTATAGCCCGGTAAATCCGGAGCCCCGTGAGGTGCCGGGGCCTCCGCCGCGGGYAGCGCCGACACCGCGTCCCGCTCCGCGGACAAACCGTTTCCCCCTCTTTTTCCGTGCCTCTCCCTGCAGCATGCGGCCGCTGAGTCAGCTTTCCCCTCCAACGCGTGTTTTCTGTTTAAACACCCTGGCTAGCGGAGTGAGGCGTCATCGCTTTTGACGACATGAAAACGTTAGTCCCGATCTCCTTAAAAAAAAAAAAAAAAAAAAAAGGGAGGGGGAAGATTTGCTTTTCCAGCCTCTTGTTTGGAACATAGTAATTGACGGAGATCAAATAACACTGAACGTGCATAAATAATAGCTTTTGGCATATTTGCCATTCCATTATTATTATTCTTTTTTTAAGAACTGCTTTGAAAGTGGCAGATGCAAAAAGGGTTTGCAATTAATACCAAAACATATTACTTTGGACCATCCAGGCATGCTCTTGTCCAGGGTTTCCGCACCGGCAGCTGCTGTCTTTTATTGGGATTAGGTTGTAAAATTGCCCCTTCAGCAGATCTGCTGTCAGTGCTCATGGAAAGAGGAACAAGGGAAAAAGAAAGCGGAGGGAGTAGAAGCTGGCTGCTAACCTGGAGGAATCCGAGCGAGGCGCTCCTGCTCTGCAGTCACGCTGCACCAGGGTGGATGTGTCGAAGCTTGTGATTTGCAGGGTGTTTTGCTCAGCTCCGCTCCCAGAGCCTGAACTGGGGGCCCTCGATGACCCAGAGAGCTCCTTGGGGCAAGCAACCCCACCAAGCTAGGCAGGAAACCAGCTGGGACCATGATTAGGTGTTGTTTTTTATCCTTAGTCCCAAGCTCCCAGGGATGGAGCTGGTACSCCTACACCACCCAACACAGCAGCTCTGGGCAGGATTTGAGCTGGGTGGACAGGTCAGAKGGAATTGTCCATCTGGGGAACTCCTCTCCCTCTCCATATCCCATCCACTGAACAGCTCAACTCTGAGCTTTGCTCCAGTTAAACATGTCTGCTAATTACTCTGCAAGTGGCCACCTTCTGCACTAGCTGTAGGGGGTGATGCTGGCAGGACACCTCGGTCCATGCTGGTTTCGCATGGCTCCCACCGGGATACAGAGTAATCCTAATGCAAACCTGCCTGTAACGGTGCCACTCCAGAGCCACTTCTGCACATTTAGTGGCTGATCTGTAAGACAATCTTTGTGGGAAGTGAAGGTAAAAGTCTTCATAGAAGTCAAGGTGTTGATTAAAAAAAACCCTCAACTGTCAAGGGACTATTTCTATAAGGACTTCTGTTTGTTTGTTCCTTAGCTTGGTTTCCTAAGGAAGCCAGGATTATATGATCAAACTGTTACAGCCTTTTGAACTCCTGGGCCAACTCCAATCAAAATTGACAAGGGGGCAGAGGTCTCAGAAATAATCAGGTTGCTGTGATTTTCGTGAAAATAGACTGCTGGATAGCAGAGAGACAGATCCTGTTAAATCCCCACTAAGGCTGTAACCAGAGCTCAACTSTTAAGAAACACCAAAGAAACTAAATGAGAGTGAGCGCAACATTACAAATATCCCAGCAGCTTCTACCTTGGCTACCAGAGGCAGCAGCTATGAGGCACAATTACCGAAAAGTAGGCTTCATGTGTTTTGCTGCTTGAGGAAATACTTACTGGTTGTACTCATCTTTCTTTGCCACTTTCTGGACCAAACTGCCCTTTGACTTGAAGAACAGCAGAACATCAAAGGGCAGATCTAGGCACTGGCAGAGTCTTCTGGGACAGTTCCCATACTGTGGTTAACAACATCATCCAGGGCAGCAAGCTGCACAAACACCTCCCCGGCTGCCTTGGAGGAAGCCYGAAGCTTGGTAGTGGCCCAGGAGGTGGGGAGATGAGTGCTCCATGAGTTTGTACAACAGAGGCTTTGCCCTCATCATTGTCTCTGTTACCGCTTTCAGAGTCATGTGGAAAGCAAGATTACATTTTTAACAGATTGATCCAAATCCTGTCAAGTAGCAAGGAGGGGAGAAAGAATGAAAATTCTCCCAGTTACTCTGATGAGACTCAAAGCAGGCTCTTGACTTTTTTTTTTAAAGTAGTAAAATAGATCAAGGAACAAACAAACATTTTTATTTAGACTATGAAACTTGAGGTGATAGCTTTGCCTGTAAGAAGGCATCTTCGCTTCTTGCACTCTCAGTCTAGCCTGAAAAGCAGTTCTATTAATTCATGTTTGATACAATTACTACCCAGCTGGATGCTACATGGCGCTTGCTTTTGAGGTTGGTATGTGCTGCACGCTTCCAGGCTTAGGCAGATGATGCCAGTAGGAAGGTGGGTGGTACTGTAGATGAGCAAATAGACCCATTCATGGGAGACATTTGACTTCCTAGTTCAGAGAGAGCACGATTCATAACTCTGCAGCAAAGGGCAGCATCCAGTCATTCTACACTGCTACAAAAGCAATGAGACCTTCCCTGGCAAGCCGAGTGCAGAATGAGACATTTCCTCCTTGCTGATGCCAAGTCAAACTGGGCCAGTTTGGAATAGCTCAGCTAGCCAGGTTGCCAGCTCATGGCTCTCTCAGAATCTGAGCTGTCATTTATAAAATTAAAAGCACAAATGTTTTTGTTGTCATTGAAACTACTCCCAGCACTGACAGTTCTGAAAATTAATATAATGTGAACAAAATGCAGAAGATTTTCTGAGCCTGTAGAAAACCCAGGTCTTACAGTTCCCTGGGGAGAGAGACTTACTTTACTCTATCTCATTGGATTGTTAACTCTGAAGCCTAAGGAAGGCAATCAAACTAGCAAGTTTTTCACCACCCATAGGAGTTCAAGATTTGAAGAATCTCATTGAATGGCATCTAACTTTAGCATCAGACACAGGCAAATTTGGGATAAACTAAAGGAAAACTTAGGAAAAATAGAACAAGGGAAAACAAATATGACCAGATTCCTTCCAGAGCACACAGCTGCCTACACATACTCCAACTAATCCCTTCTGGCAGATTTCCTTTTTTTTTTCCAGATCTGGCCATTTCCCTTCTTTTAAGACTTCTTGCTCTTTGAGGTGAGGGGGGAAGGGAAGGAGAAGGAATGAAAACAAGGAATGCCATGAAAGTTTGTTGTATGCAAGACTGGAATAATCTAAAAGCATYACAAATGCAGAGCAATGCATGGGAAGAGATAGACGGAAATGCCAAACGGAGCCAGCCAAGGGCTGGCCTCACTAGGACATATAGAAATTGGAGTGGGAACCAGTTTGCGAAGGAGCAGCAAAGGCCAAAGATCAAATCGCACAGCATGAAGTGGAATCACGAATGAATTTAAACCACAAAAATTCCCTGAAGTAGGCTATTCAATACCTAATTTCTGTCCTCCAAGCCACGCGAACAAAAATTCTAAACATATTAGATTCAGTATTGGTATGTTCTAACTTGGACTTCACACATGTTCACATGTGATGAAGTAAAGCCCAGTCCTTCCTCTAGTTTTGATCTTAAACAGGGAACTGTGAGAGTATGATATCTGCAAAGTGCTGGTTTTATGTAGTATGCTCTTTGACTGAAAGATTTTGTATGTTGTATGAAATAAGAAACTGTCTATAAGGCTATTTCCCAGCAAACATTTTTCTGTCCAGAACAGCAAGAACATAAAGAAGAGCAGCTACTGGGAAGCACCATGTGATAATGTTGCCACAGAGGAAAAAAATGTCTGCTTACAAATCCCAATCCACTGTCTTTAACGGATGTAATTTACTTCTGGGAGCTAGGAATCTTTCTGATCTCGAGGACAGGCCTAGGTCCCTGCCTCCTTGTTGATCCTGGAATAAAGTCAGGAGGAATAAGACTTGTATTCCTCCAAGCTCAGGGGATATTACTTAGCGATAGCCTGTCTGAGGGACCACTTGGTTCTTTCCCATCTTGTGTGGCTGGAATAACAGCAAGGTRGAGTCCAGCTCCAATTCCCACTGACGTGCTCAAGCCTATGAAATAAAGAAGTCCATTACCAGAAAGAGGTAGAAACAGAGGATTTATTTCCACTGTAGTCTTAGTCTCATTCTACCCTCACTTCTCCCTTGATTCATCCCAGGCTCTGTGCGATGGAGGTGATTTAAGACGTTACCGCCTCCAGCTGTCTGCCTCGCCCCACTCCCAAAAGTTGGCAGAAGGTGTGTGGCACATGTGTCTGTGCTTCAGCTGCTCCAGTTCATGGTCTGCCTTATTAGCTTAAACTGTTGAGAAGACCAAAAGTTGATTATGCATTGCCTCTAGGAAGGAAAGCACCAAAGGGAGAATCTAGTTGTCTCCTTTGGTGCTTTTAAGAGAATAGGCCTGTATGTATATTTGCTTTGCTCTTTGTAAATTAGAATACCTTAATTTTGAGAAATGCAAAGTAATTTTTACTCCTACAGACCTTCAACTGATGCTACTGAGCTTGCTTCTTTGCGATATCACGAGAGTATAAGAGTCGCTGGAGGCTGCTAAGCTCGCACTGGCATAGTAACATTAGACGTTCCCTGGACTGATGTGATTGTGTTTTATGGTTGGACGGGAAGCTCAGACATAACCTGTTACAGCTGAGAAGAGATGATAGAAATGACCAGAGTACTACTGATTTCTCTTTGTTATTGCTCGGAGAGCATTCTCATATCCCAAACAGAATTCTTTTGGACCAGCATTTAAGGTATCATTAGCCAAGTGACATAGATAAGTGCAGTAGAAAGGAAAGAATATCTTCATTTTCCAGAATACAGCTCAGGCACAAAAAGAATAAGGAATTCACCCCAGTCACATGGAAATCTCTGGCAGAGTCCCATCAGCTAAATCCTTGCTGGGCTAAACCTTTTGATGGCCAGACATACAGTGACTCTCAGTGTGCAAGTTCTTGCATTCTACTAACTGGGAAGAAAACCTCATCTTTTTACTTTCATTTCCTTTCTACAGAGATTTAATAGCTGAAAAGCTGTTGTGAGCCATCACGCTAATTAGAGTTCATTGCTTTTGCTGTAGTATGCACCAGCATAACACTAAACTCTAATCATCCAAACAAAAATCAGTCTATTTCATAAAACATAATCTCTTTCTGCCGTCCGAGGAGAGCTATCAATTCAGGGACTCAATCTGGTTCTGCCTGAAGTCAATGGCAAAGCTGTTAATAATGGCAGGATCAAGTCAGTTCACTAATTTGCCAAATTCCCCATCATTAGTGTGAATTAATGAGATCCTACTGGAGTTGCCTTTTGGCTGTGGGTGAAATGGAACATGCCTGGCAGCACATCAACATTAGAAGGGAGGCTGGGGAGGAGCAGGCGTGGTTTGGGGGGAGGGAGATGAGCAAATGGAAGATGCTTAATGCAGTCCAGATGGAAAAAATTGACCCTGACTTCACCAGTCAGGCAATGGCCGTAGCCAAGCTGTTTCCTAGTGAGGAGAAAAACTAGAGAGGCTCAAGTAGCAGATGAGAAGTCAGCTCAGACAAAATAAGACAGCCATTCCCTTTGCCCCCCAAATGATCTTTTGCTCAAAACATGAAGAAAAATGCATGTTTTCCTGCCTCTTCTCAAAGTTGCCCAGTGGTTTTCCCCTTCTTGCTTGCTTTAAAGCTTCTAGAAGCAGGAGTGCCAGTGCATGAAGTGGAAGGTTGTGCTCACTCTCACATCCAACCCCATCCAGAACTAAAATTATAACAAAAATTTCRTAAAGAAAACCACTTCTGTGAGATTTACAGTGCCAAGAGGGTCATATAAAGTTTGGAGAAGCATCCAAAGAGATGTCAGAAGGAACTTAATTGAACTTGGCTGTCATCACCAAACAGGACACATCACTTTGAGCTTAATGGATCCTGCCAAGCCTAACAACAGATATTGTTGCTCTGTTCCTTGAGATGGTGATGGCGGTTTAACTGTCCATGAGTCACTGGGGTAATAGCTATTGCTTGAAAAGAATGTGCAGGGAGGAAAGGATATTCCTGTCTGACGCATGTGTCTGCTTCTGGTGCCATCACAAAGACAATGGTAGGCTAATGCTTGAGTAAGRTCTTTTAATGGTGGCAGCCCTAACAGCTTTGTAGAAGTAATTGGGTAAATCAGAGTATTTGCTTTTTTTTTTAATTTGTTTTATTTGTACTGGCTACAGATCCAAATGCATACACTCCCATTCGGGGCAGTCAGGAAGCCTGAAATTAATAGTTCAAATTAAAGACATAAAGCACATGAAAATAACTGTTTTGTTTCATTTAGTGGTATGATGACAGGGATGCAGTAGCTTGGATAACACCCTTACCGTATTCAGAAAGGACCTTGAAAGAAATGCGTGTGAGCAGACAGTTCTGAGATGGGAACTCAGAACTGCCCAGTAAAATCCCAGAGGTTATTTTTGCAGGCTCTGTTGGCAAGCCATTTACTGTGTTTCAGACTTCTGACCAGAAATCTCCTCCTGAGCCATGCCTTACATCAAACCAACTTCCAACTGTGTGGGAACTGTGGGCTCCCCGAGTGGTGGATATGGAGATGACCTTTGCAGTCTCCAAAGGTAGTTCAGCCCCCTCAACAGTTACCATTAGTGACATTAGAGCCATGACTGTAGTGTGCTGAAAGGGAAACAGCACATTAGAATATTTCATGATGGCAAAATACCAATAAAAAATGGACTGTCATAATCCACTTCTAACTAAATACTGACTTGCCTGTGCTGTGCTCAGCAAGAGCAAACCTTAATAAATATGATCCAGATCCTGCCCTTCTCCTCCCAAAAAGCGAAGGCAAGCCACCAAATCTTCAAATACTCAGTTTATTCCCTTGAACGTACCAGAGGCTAATCTGGCATGCCGAGTATAAGCGGACAAACTCTTTTCCAGTTGCCCCATAATATGTAGCATTAATTGTCTTATAGTAAAATAGTGGAGCAGGGTGAGATACTTAATTGGGAATCTCACCTATTCTTTTAAGCATCTAATTTGTACATCTGTACCTGTACCCATCAGATTACCATTGTTTAAAGTGTTAGTCAATCTTCTTGTAGCAGGGAGAAAATAAAACATGTTAATTTTATCAGAATTTTAAAAGGCATCATTAAATATCCTCTACTTAAAAAAGAAAAAGCCTCTGCAGGCGATGTATTGCACTCTCAGAGATAAGAAATGCCTCCCATATACAATCCATTTACTTTGTAGTTCACTTCTAATGGGCAGTTTGGTGAAAGGTACTTTCCAACATGCATTTAAAGTGATCTGTTCAAAAGATAAGTAAATTGCAGCTGTTCATTAAACCCAGCACTTCGYGTTGTGCTGCAAACATATATTTAACCAGGAAATGCTACTGTAGGCTCTTACTGTGTTGGTTTTTTTTTTTTTTTTTCTCTGAGATGTAGAAAACGTTATGATTCATCATCATTTCCAAAAGTGTCTGAAAATTACAGGCCAACCATGATAGCAAAACACTAGGGGCTTAGGGAAGAGAACACACCAAAGAGCATTGCAAACATTTTCCATACAGCTACTCTTGCTTGTTCCTGGTTCCTTTTGATCATTGTTTATAACATGAGCTTTCTTTAAGAGGAAACAAAGTTTTTGTACTGACGCTATTGTACAGTCCATGTGCTGTAGCAAAATTACTAACTTTCTAGGAAGGGTTAAAGTCGGGGCCAACCACTAAAGTGCATTGTAGTGGAGCTTTAAGCTTGCGTCCACATATACACAGAAAGCCAAGGACTTAYTACTGTTTTTTCAGACGTCATGGTCTTGCCTAGGTAAGGCAGCACTCCAAAAGTGCAAGAGCTAATTCACACATGCAGACTTCTGCAGTCATTTTTGTTTTCAGTCCCATTTTCAGATTCATGGAAACTCCACCTGTCTTTCTCTGAATGGAGATGCTCAGCTGCCAGACGGGGCTTTTGGGGCAAACCGGTCAAATTCTTTGTATATGCCAAGAAAGAGATGCCCTTTCTTGCCTTCCAGTACACAAAATTAAGCAAGCACCAGCATTCTCATAGATCACATAACATGTCTGGGGATATGGTAGTGAGGGAAAGGAAACATTTTTCAAAGTTACTCAAACTTGAAATTTTGTGCTTCGCAATGATGGAGACCAATATTGTCCCACAAGAAGAATCAGGCACCCTGCTCTGCCTTGGAAGCAGGCTGCACACTACTCAGTCTCTTTAGGATGTGTGAATCATAACCCCYTGGCAGAAAACTGACTTTATGGCATAAATACCCTTAACGGGASGTGCACTAATACTGTGTATTCCCCAGTGGAGAACGGAGATTCTGCATGGCCCACATGCGAGTGGAGAAAAATGAGTGTGTGGGCTCTAATTAGAGGCCAGGAAGGATCTCAGCCCCCAAACACTGAAACTGCACAATTTCTTCACTATTTTTTCACCTCCTAACAATATTAACAGCAGATATTTTTGKTTTTGTGGAGAGTCCAGTCTCTTCATCTTTCCTTCCCAAAGCACAGAGTGATGCCACATTCTGGGAGGTGCAAATATTGATTTGACTGTGATAACTGTGAGTTTATTCTGTGCCTGAACTCATATGCTGGGGCTTTTGTTCAGGGCTTTAATCGAATCTGGGCATTTTACAGATCATTTAACATTTAGGAAGCCCCACATTTTTCACGTTGCTAGGACTTAAACCATACTTATAGTAAGGATACCTCTGAGGAAGAAGTGTTTTTTTGTCTTGTCTTATAAGCTTCTTTGTAAAGTTTTCAAAATTTTTGCTTCTTGTTGAACTTGAAATACCTTAACAATCAAAGCAAGACAAAGCCTTTCTGAGGATGTAACAGCATTTCCATTTCTATTTCCTGTTAAAGCGAGTATATGCAGAGACAGAATAAATATGGGAAGTCAGCAAGAGAAAACAAAAAACAAAGCAAGCAAAAAACTCAACCAAGTTCCTATGGAACCTTTAAGAGGCGCTTGGTGCCAATTCTGGGTAAAGATGGCTCCAGCCCAAAACATTACGTACGGACCGCTCTGAATGAGGTTTTCATAAATCAGACTTTGGCTTGGGATCTCTATTTCACAGCTGCCCTGTGTTACGTGTAGCTTCTGTCACAGGCCAAAACAAGAGCCCAAGCTCTGAACACCCCCTGGCTGGCGGGGGAAGGGTGCAACGTCAGGTGAAGACCTCAGTTTTGTGGCTCCAGTCAGACTCTGTCAGGAGGTGTCTAATAAAAGACGAAGGTCCACAATGAGTCGCTATTTTATCCTAGCTGATTCACCCATTTCCTTAATAATAATGAATCAGTGAAAAGAAAACTTTTTGTGAAGAAAGCCCTTCATTTATGTTGTTCAGTCATTAATGCTGCTGTCTGGAGAACAACCTAGCAAACCTCTGCAGCCACCAATTCTGCATGACTTTCTTGTTAAGAATGAATTCTCCTGTTTGAAGACATTGTGTCTGCATACATTTTACTTTTTCTGCCTGTGTTTTGAATGTTTGAGGAAGTGCAGAGCTTGAGAAAACATACTACATCACATTTGGGTTGTATTTAAGCCRGCCACAGTTCGCCACAAGTACAACTCTGCCTGAGACAGCAGCAATGGAGACCAGCACAGATGAGGCAGAGTCCACAGCTAACATTTATGGGAATAATTTGCCCTTTAGAAAATGGGATTAGCAATGCAAGGCCCAGAATTAGAGAGGCACGTACGAACCCACAATGTTAGTGGCAAGGAAAATCCTTTTCATTCATTTGTGGTTCTGAAAATCTGATGAGGCAGTTTAGGAGAACAACTGTGTGATGCAAGACAAGATCTTGAGAAGTTAAGGTGGCTGGGGGAAGGGGGAGAGGGATAGCAAAGGCTTGTTCCCCAGTAGCACCTTGCTGCCACRTGCTTTGGCTAAGAGTATGGCCAGGGAGCTGGCGAGAGGGGATATTTCACAGTAACTGGAGCTGTGAGAAACTTCTTTGCCTAGGCATTTAATCATGTGAAACTCAACTACCATTGGGGTTTTGTTGTAAATTTTAAGTAAGCCTGCGTTGGTTGATAGGTTCACTGTGACCTGCCAAGTCTGGCTGATGGTTCTGTGATTTTGGTGGGAAGTCACTGAGTTTTGGTCTCAACAACATGGAAGGTGCATCACGAGGAGAGTACAGGTGAGGAAGAAAGAAAAGAAAGAAAAGACGACTCCCAGTTACCCCTTGTTCGTATTGAAGAGATTTACACTGCTTTGCCCCATTTTGCTTTCCAGCTACCAATTTAGCCCTAATTACTGCATCTTTTGTATGTCCATTGGGTTTTTGTGTAAGTACTTTGTTCTTCACCACGGTCCATCAGAAGTCCTACCAGTTACTACTATATGGAAAAAAATCACTTGAGGAACAATGAAGAAGGAAAAACATTGACTGGAAATCAAAACACTTCCTTTGGTTCCAATAAACCATGATTACCATGAGACCTCGTGCCAATTAAAACATCAGGTAGAGTATCAGCCACACCTGAGCTGCAGGGATATAATGTTATGAACAATATTTATGCAACCATCATCTGCAGATCATGTTTAGTCTCTTTAAAGCTGTTTGCTAGTCTGCTCACTTCAGGATAAACCGTAAAAACTTGGGCTCCATAAAATGCCAGCACTAGGTGACAAGTAGACTGAACTCCACTCGTTCACCTATATGGTACCTTCAATCCATTCACGTTATGGGACAGGTCTGCTCCTGCATATTTGCATGTGTAATTGATTGTGGGAGCTATTAATAACAGGTGCGTGCGATAATGTTTAGACATCAAGGATGCTATTAAGGAATTAGGCTGTAGTAAAGTAAGAGTTTGTCTCTGCAATTAATTGCTCCTGGGGTTTTGCAATCCATGATCAAGTAGTGGTGCAAAAAATCAAAGACTGACTTAAAAAAAATAAACAACCCAACAACAACAACAAGCCCAACTCCAGAGTTATGTGTTCTATTCATAGTCTACATATTGATGACTGAATATTTCTGGTTTATATGTACAATTTGTGAAACAAATGCTCAGTGTCTGTTTCAGTTTCTGAGTGTTGCTGCTGGGGCTTGTAATAGATATGATCAAAAATGGATAAGGTAACTAGAAGCACTCTGCCTCCCGGTAGCTAATTAGATCTCCCTCCAAGTTACGCTTCAACAAGGACTGAAGAGTGACTTCATTAACTACTAGCTCTGGTCCYATTGTGATTAGGATCCTGACAAGATCAGAATTACCTGATCCTATTCAAATTCACCATAAATTTGGACTCCTGTTATAATGAGARTGCACCCCTGTAGGGCCTGGGAATTTCTCATTTCTTAAGAACTGGTTTAAGAATGTTTGGGCTGAATCCATTTTTGGGTAGAAAGCTGGGTGAAGAAAATGACAGAAGAAAACATTTTTGAGTCTTTAGGGGTGACTTTTCATCTGGAGTTAGTCTCCAGGAACAAGGCTGGGAGATGCTTTGGTTGTAAATGAGAGGTAAAACAAAACTCTTCTCCAGGTGCACTTGATTGTTTAAAGATCTTCTGAAGTTTCACATGTGAAAGTATTAAATGCATTAGGCCAAGATGATTCTAATTCAGGCAATTACTTTTCACTTACCCCAAACTCCTCCCAGCTATTTAAAGTGACTTTTCAGACTGGAAGGTCTTTGGGGCAGGAGCTTGCAGCAATGCTAGGAACAAATTTAATATTAGTTTTCTCATGTCTTGTGCTGATTCTTATACAAGGTTGCTGTCATTAACAAATGATTACCTTCCATCCTGGAAATAGATGTATCCCAGACCAAGATGAAATAATTTGGGGTTTTTTGCAGAGTTCATTGAAATCAAATCCTAACATGTAGTAAGCTGTTGTTGTTCTTGGTATGCGAAATGATCTTGCATTTTGAATGCCTTCTCCTTTCCTCTGGGGACATTGCCATCAAGGTGACTGTACCTGCTTCCAGCACCAGATTAAGAACAGTGGATAAAATGGAACAAAACGGAGGTTTTCAAATTCCATTCTGATGTCTAGCTGCCAAGGGAGCCTGCCGTGCTCAATTCAAGGGCTAATCCATGACCATCACTCTACTTCAATAATTGCAGAACATTAATGAGTCTGTTTCCTTATTACAGAGCTCAAAATAAGAGCATTGGCATTCCGATTTAGCAGGGAACTTTTAAAGTCTTAGCCCAAGGATTGTAAGAGGAATGGATTTTTTTTTTTAATTAACTTTGCATTCAAAACCTGTGTTAAACCATCTGTTCTCATGCAAGGGGTGAGGGAGGGGGAAGCTAGCCACAGATTTTTCATCAGCGAGCTGTTAAATTAGTCCCTTTACTTCACAGGGCTTGTTTTATTCAATCTGCCTTTATTAAGAACACAGGTTTGATTCTGCAAGGAACAAATTCTTCTGGTTCTTTAAGGAAAATGGTTTTAAGCAGGGTTTTATTAGGTTGCATTACTGGATAAGCGATACAACATGTTACCAGCGTGAATCATCTGATTTAGAGTGACAAGAAAGGAACTTAAAAAATACCCAGAGCCAAAACATTGGCTGGCAAGGGCTAACAGGGCCAGATTTGATCTACTTTTGCAAAGCTTTTCTGTTGCAACTGGTAGTAACTGTCTAGGGCTTTTAGATATTTTGACTACGTCTCTTTACCATCCCTAAATTAAGAAGCAGAGAAATTAGGGCCAGACTGTAAGTCTTCTAACGGGACTGAATAGTCACAGTGAAGTCAGCAGGGCTGCTGATGGAATGAAGCGTGATCTGGAAGGAGGTCTAGCATTATTTCACCCTAAGAGGAAAGAGACATACATAGGTCATCTTGCCTTCACAGCCAGGACTGTGCCTTACAGCATGCTGCTTTTCTTTCCCTGCCTCAGTCCTGCTAGCAGAGCTTCTGTGAACCCCCTGTGCTTGTCTGTGAGCAAACGGGTGTTTACACATCTCTGCCTTTGAAATGAAGCAGCCTTCAGCCAGGTCGGGTGAGCATAACATACCTGAGAGGCATCACTGAAAATCCTCAGCCTGTTTCCACTGTCTGCATTCAGATCCTTTTTGCTTACCRCATTCAAGTATTCTGTTGAGTGATCTGGCAGGTAACTGGGAAGCAGCACAGAGAATATTGATAGAAAGAGAAATGTGATTTCTTAACGAGAAACAATAGGAGAAACCTGACCCCAAGTCATATATTCAGCTATCAYGAGGTCAAAGTGCATCTTCTCCCTGCCAGCTGAGAGCACCTCTTGTATTGAAGACAGAGTGAGAGCAGTATGTGAAGATCTGCAAGTTCAAAGATATCTCAGGTAACCCAAAAAGGGAAACTGAATGTTTTCACTGAAAATGTCATAACAAAATATAATAGTTTCACTTGCCAAACTTGATAGCTTTCAGTCTAAGGATATGTCTCTCATGGTCATGTTGACAGATCTCTATCAGGATTAGGCTTTAGCCTAGAATTAGCTTCTTTCCTCTATTGAGGTCCTGAGACTGAAATGGGCTTTTAAACCTGAAGTAAATTTCTAAAAGAAGATATCCTGAAATAGATGACTAGAATTGCTAAACCAAAATTCCCAGCTATCCAAGTTTTTAGGATGTAGCAAACCTCTCTGTTGAATTTTCAAGCTGTGCTCTAGACTATATTGAAAACGTCCATCCCACAATAACACCTATAGAGTTTCAGTCTTCTGACCAAACTGAGCTATGAAAGTAGAAGGAAGATGGCTCCCTAGAAATCGATTTATAGTCTTAGTGCTGTCCTCCCCAGCAGATTTTGCCTAGACGGTTCTCCCTACCTGACCCAGCTAAGACTTACTGCCAAGAGCCAGTACTACAGACTGCTCTAGCTGTAAAGAAAACTCCATAAATGCATTGTCCCTCCTTTAACTGCAATAAGAAGAATAAAAGGAGAAACAAGTTTTGCAGCAAGACCGTCCCTTTGGGATGCAATGATGAATGTTCATACCAGTAACAAGTGTCACTTGTTTAGTTCTCTCATAACCTATTCCCACTTTGAGGCTCGGATTTTATTTATGAAACCAGACCATGGGCAACCTATGGACTGAGAACTTGTCACTGAATTTATGTTGGGAGTCGTCTGGGGGGGGGAAGTCTCAGTATCCTCTCCTAGGTATTTGGAGAATTTACTGAATACCTTGGTTCAAATTAAATTGAATATAACACTTTTTAAACTCTTCATTTTGCATTCCTGTAGAGAAAAAAGCATCCTTAGAGTGAGTTTTTTATACTGATTTACATGCAGAAGATGACATGCATATATTCGTATTTCAGACTCCATAAGAGAAAAAAAAGAAGAGGAAAAAATGCCGGAGAGCTCCCTATTTGCTCTCCACAGGGCTTGGATATTAATTTTGAGCTCAGGAAATCAGTGTTCTTACTGAACAGTTCTTACCGTGCAGTGAATGATTGCTCTCTCAGTTTCATGACTAACCATCTAGTTTTCCTTTTTGGTGGGTGCTTAGTCATTTGGGRTGCTTCAGTCTTCTGCATCCTTTCCCTCAGAGGGAACAGAAGAATCACATTACTGCATGCTACAGTCTGTCTATGCCAGCAGGGCAGGAGTGGCTTGGGAATGACAGTCTTGTCTTGCACACTATTATTAAAGGAATGATGAMTACTAATTCTGAGAAGTCCTGGACAGTTGACCACGCTTGGGAATGAATCTCCACCAATTTTCTTCAGAGTGTGTTGACCATTTCRGCATAGAGAAAAATCCTTAGTGCAGCAGAACTGAGCATCTTTAGTCTGAAATGGCAGGTTTGACTGGAATGTTTATTTTGGTAGCTATGGGATTTCAGGGAATTTGATGAGGTAGGGATCCTGTGTAAGACCGCAAATCTATTCAAAATGCTGCTCCATTAGCCTCTTTCTCTGCCCCATCCATATCCGATGCAATCTCCTTGTTACAATATATAATAATGAAGGCTATGAACCCCCTGATTTTTTTAAACATCTATTTGCATGGAATTTGAACCTTGCTACAAATAAACCATAAAAATGACATTAATAAACACCGGAAAGCGGTAATGATGTGTTACTGCCATAGGAGGGCCAGTTAAACAAGTTAAAGGCTGACACAGTTTTCCAGATGCAGTGTTGCACAATGTGCTTGTTTACCTGGATCATTTACTCTTTCCCTTTCCCTCCTTAGACACACACATGGGGGTACCAAGGGAGAACACTAAAGTGGACTCAGAAATGCCAAACACAGCTTACGATCTCCCTCCCCTACAGTTTTATCTGTAAGATCACATCTGTAAATATCTTTTACTTGTAAAACCTTTTCCAACCACAAAAATTTATCATCTTTTGATAAGTAACTTCTGATAYTTGAAAATGAGGATACTTGTATCTCACCTAGAGTTCTAATCCCCTTGGCTTACCCTCTTCGTCCATATATATTCAGTTTATTTATCCATACTAGGTCTCATTCCTGTACTTTTCCCATGAATCGTGAGAGTTGAAAATAAGTTTTTCTCTCCTTGACTTGACCAATCTATCCAGAACACTATTCTGTTCCTCTTCCCACTGAGTCATTTTAGCCCTTGAAATTTYACCTTGGAAGCTTTCCTTTCCCTTCATTTTATGGTGATGACGACTTCTCTTTACTTGTGTAATATAGTCCAATGCTAAAGGTTAGGAATGTCCTTAGAAATGCAGTTGGAATTAGGAATAAAGTTTAGGATGCCTGAAGAGGACAACAGCAGGGCTAGGATTTATGTCTGATTGATCTGATAATTCTTATTAATGTCAATTCCTATGGTGCTCTGAAATCAGCTACTCAGACGAGTATTCTGTGACCATGCCCTGAATTTGCTCTGTGTTCAGGAAACAGATCCTACAGGGTGCTAAAATCAAAGGATTCAAGCTAAACTAATGTTCAACCTATTTTTGACAAATCTAAAATCTATATATTTGCTTTTTTAGAAAGCTTTTTTATCCTACTAGTGTGGAAGTGACAGAAATACTAAGTGAATACTGCAGGAGTAAAGAAGCTGCATTGGCTTATCAGCAATAGACTTACCCTGGCTTTCACGCTTCTAACAAGATAATTCCCTGGAGAACCCCAGTTAGGTTCAGATCCGTCCATGCTTTCATATCTTGCCAGTTTCAATGAAATGAGGATAATTTAGAAAAGTATAATTATATTTTAACAGATCAAAGATGCTTATATTAAGTTGAACTAATTGCAGTGCGGAATTTTGACCTATTTTCTTTGAAGTCTTACAAAAAATAAATTAGGTGTGCCAATCYCATTTGCACAGGACAAGTTCAAGACTCCTGACAACAGTATTGCTGCCAATTTATGATTTTGTTATAGCCACCAAATAAATTAATTTTTGGTGGATCAGGCAATTATTCATACAGGGGGTAGGAGTCCAAATAATGAGTATCTCCCACTTTTGTCCTGATGATTACCTGAATCCAAGTATTCCTTTCTGCTAGTTGCAGTCTTGCTTCGTGTTTTCTCCCAGTGAAATCTGAAGCTTTTGAGGTGGATGTAGATCAGCATCTCTGCACAGACTTATTTATTTACTTACTTACTTACTGGTTAGGATCACAGAAGACTTCCCTCCAATGAAATAGTGTTTAAGAATATACTACAGCTTACAGGATGCACTTGGTACCTGGATGACAAATGTTACCCTTCCCTTCACAGACTCAAGCACACATGTGCTGAAAAGCATGGGTGATCCTCCRCTTGGCAGCTCCCACATCTCTGTGTCAAAAAATGGGCAGGAAGCTCGGAGGGGAAGAAGAGCAACAAGAGATCATCAGCGTGTCTGTAGCATGGCTGATTTCTTTCTTGTGGATTTGAAAGGAGATTTAATTTATCAATCTGAACTATGTTATCTCCTTTCTTAGATGGTAGTCACTGAATATGGGAGTAATACTATGCTATTCAGCTTCTAAGTCCACCTTCCCTGTGCTTTTATGCCACCTATCTTTGGAGTTGTCTTTCCTCACTTCACCAGTTCTTACCTTCTCCTTAATCTTAGGAGCAAAATCAAGCTTCAATCCAGAAACTGCCTCCTTTGTATTGAGGCAGCATGGAAGCAGGAAAGGAGAGTAGACAGTTTCAGGTGCAATGACCTGTCTGGGTTGTAACTGGCCATATCACCACAATGGCTTCATTCTTTGGCATCGTAGGTATGGAGAAAGGCCTGAATCTTACCTCACATTTGTACCAGGAGAGGATTGGCCTTTAGTCGTGAGTACAAACTATTCATGTTACACGACTACAAATTGTGGTCCAGTTACAGAGAAAAGCTGTGTCTCCCTCTCTGTTTCTACTTGGTCAAAAAGTCCATGAACCTTGCTCCTCCCATTTCCTTCTTCACCTTTCTTGTCTCCATTCCCTTAGGGTCCTAGCTTCTACTGACTGACCTTTACAAATGCAACAACAATAATTATCTTATAATTAGACACTCTAAGTCACGTTGTTGCTAAAGCTGTCAGTGTGGGAAGGAAGCAAGCAGTGCTTAAGGTAAGAGTGTAAGACTCCTTCTCCATTGTATCACCAGAGGTATTTGTGCCAAGTCCTTGGCATTTCATTAGGTGGTTGTTGGGGTTCCCTTCTAATTGCGTTTCATAAGTTAGTGATTGCTGTTCATGACTCAGTGGTTGTCTGTCTCCAGACCACATAGATAGAGAGTAAAGGACATTCAGGGTTTCAGCAGATTTCAAGTTCCTGCTGCCATTATGGCCATTGACAAATTAAACCATCCAAGCTCATCATGACATCCATATGGCGTTAGAGGTGCACCTCAGTCTTTTGGTTTTCATCCCAGAGCCTGGAATGCAAAGGTTTGATTCTGGCAGGTGGAAAATATGTGCAGCTTATGTGAAATCCAAATACCTGGCAAACCCTTCTTGGCATTAGTAATACCTCTGAAACCATAATTTTCACTGTCCCATCAAAACAGGTGAGACATTGAGACACTCTTGTAGAAGTGTCCCAGCTATGACAAGGTTTGGAAGCATAGCCCTGGATTAAAGACACAGGGCTCTTCTTATCWGCCCTTCATGATACGGGCAGTCCACTTAAATTTCTTAGCAAGGTATTGCATATAAATGCAAAGAAATATGTGAGTTCCTTATAGTTGGGATTAGCGGTATTTTCACATTTTCCTTTTCTCCTTGTCTTTAGTGTCCTCTGTGGTCAGTTGTTGCAGCGTAACAAATCCCTCAACCACCTCTCTGACTTGAGATGTGTAGCAGGACTTCTCTGCCCACTCACTCCGTGGCTGTTTCTTCTTCCTCCATTTGCCTTGTAAAAAAAGTTGTTTCTTTTTTTCCCCCCATTTAATTTTCCCTGGGCACAGTACATCGAGTGGTGTCGGCAGAAATACACAGGATGGAATATCTGACTTTATCTCTTTGTTGTTCACATTTCAATGTCTTGCTACTTGGATTGGTTATCCAAACCTCACAGTAAAAATATTACTAATAAAATCACACATTCATATAACACTCTGCCTCAGTACCAAATTTCTCCTGGCTCTTACTTAYGCTTGCATTATTGATAAGCATCAAGCAAAAGAAGGGTCCCTAGGTTAAATCTATATTGCTTTGAATTTCCCTTCTATGCTTAACATCAGACGCCACCAACACATCTTGAACTGATTTAAGGCCCTGGGGTGTTACTCGGTGCCATTCAAAACACAGCAAGCCACTTTCCATGTGCTGGGGCCACTAGGGCTCGTTAGAATGGCATTTTTAATAAAACTTAAGTGTAACTACAACATTTTGCGGCTCCGCTCTCCAGATAAACCGCTACRTACGTCATTCCCCACTTCACCTCCCCGTTTACACACCCACTAGACTTTTGACCAGCCGGCCAAATTCATTATGGGTGTAAATCTATTGCAATCAATAACATTCCTTCTGCTTGACACTTATTGTAGGCAAAAGTTTCCATAGAGTTGTTTGCGTGTGTGTCTTTTTTTTAACTTCCTATAAGAAATTAAGTCTTGAAACAAAGCCCTGAATGCTATTATTCAGGTGAGGCAATGCAGAAGCATTAAAAACACTTTGTTTTCAGATGCAGCTGTTCTATGTTAAAGTTGTTTTCTGGTCCAGAAAAGGCTGAGCTGTTAATAATGCTTGAACATTTTCCCTTTCTTTGCCTAAAATAAAAAAATACAGTTATCCAGTGCAAATTCTTCTAGGCAAGAATATCTTCAGGGTTCACAAAAGAACCCTTTGGTGCTAGGTAGGATATGACAGGCAAAAAAGCCATAAAGCCTATGACGATGGATTAACACATTACCTGTGCTACTGGCTGAAATCAAATTCTGAAAAGATCATCTACAACTTGCACAGACAATCCTAACCAGCTAAGTCAGGACAGTGTTTCTTGGGACCTTTCTCCATGGGAATTGGAGGGGAACTGGAGGGGAATGACCCCACTGGGAACTGCAGTTGCTGGAGCAGGAGCCTTTCCAGCGGAAAGTTTTGCATTGTTTTTTGCCGATGGTAAAGCTCTGCATCTCCTCTGCAGGTTTGCTCCTTTGATGATGCCCCTTAATGAAGCCTGTTTTGCTTCTGCTTTTAGTTTTCTGGCCTTGTTATTAAACTCTGTGTGTCACGCATGGGACAAAACAATCAATACATGGATTCCCTGAAAGTGAGTCACCGTGTACCCTGTGGGATTCAGATAAATAGTCTGAATCACACTTTCTTCACCTCTCTAGACTCCCATTTCAAACACACTCTACAGCCCTGAGATAGAGGACAAAATACTGCTATTCCCAAGTGGTTTTGCACACATCAGGAAAGACCTATGCTGAGATATTTTTCATACAAGTCACTGTCTTATGCTTCCTAACGGGATCTTCCTTTACCTTCATCAACTCTTGGCAGATTCTGCGTAGTTTTGTTTTTTGGCAGGGACTGCATCTTTGTGTACAGATAGCTAGATACGTACAGCTCCTAGCAGAGTTTTAAGTATTTCAGTAGTAAATATATAAGACTGATTATGTGGCCGATGCGCTGTTCCCACCTCTTTTCCATCACAAGCCTCTCCTCCGTTCGGCGGCTCTCCCCGCTGCCTGCTGCCCCGCCACAGCTGACGGGGAAGGGAGGTGTAAGCTCCTGCGTGGCAGAGCATGCAAAGAGTCAACAGCCGGCACCATTGCTCCCAGCTTACACAGTCGCCACGCGATGCTGTTTAATACCAGACCAATGAGGTGAATAAAACCTACAAAAGTTTATGGTGTGTAAATTACTGTTGCACCCTGCCCTCTGCCTCCGCGCTGAACTGCCTGCACCAGAGATGTATAAATGAAAACAGTCCCTTTCCATGCGATGGCAGAAGGACTTCCAGGAGCTGGAGAAATTACTGGGCAGTTATACCAGAATGGGAAGCAGGAGAAAATGTCCCAGGCAGTTCAGGCTCTTGAGATCTCACTCTCTGAGCATCCCACTCCCAGGTACCTTTGGAAAGAGACTGTGCTGGAGACCCTCGGCTCGAGGCCACAAGTCTGCTGCTGAAACCTCAGCACCAAGAGCCATAGGAGTGAGTAAAAACATAGCCTTGGAGAGCAAGAAAGTAGGCAAAGCAGCGAGTAGAGGCAACAAACAGCTAATTCAGGGCTTTGAGCAGAGTATAGAGGTGAGGAAACCAAAGGCGCTTRGGAGGAGGGCTCTGCTGGAGGCTGTCCACCATAAGAACTGTTGTTTTGCTTCTTCTTGGCTTTCAAAAATGTCACTGTTGTGTAACCTGAATAGCTGCTGGCCATTCTGTATCTTACATATTTGAGAAGACTGGAAAATTCTGTTTCAGAGTATCTAAAACTACTGAGGAAACATGCCATTGTAGACAGGCATCTACAATTCAGCTCAACACATGAGAAGCACTGGCAGCTGCTGTGTTATCTTTGGAGCCATTGCACAGTCTGTCAAATTGAAAACACGACAAAACATTTTGAGTAAATGCTGAAACGTTTATGATCTCTTGGGGGAAAAAGAAGTTTCAGATAGTGTAACCTGATGAGTGTGGTACAGATGAAGAGATAGACAATGCCTGTTAGAAGATGCATATGCATGTTATAATATGAGAGGGTATATATCTGGCTCCTTGCTTACAACAAGATCTGCAAGCACAGATTCCTTTAACTATTCAAAATCCTGTTGCCATAAGCAGGACGGAGGCGCTTTCTGAAGCAGCCGCTGGTACTCTACATGTTTGGAAGAAGCACGTCTTTTCAAAAGCTGGTGTAGATCCTAGGTGGTCAGTCTGCTTTTAGCAGACGATTGGCTTTGTATATGTCGTTTCACTTTCTGTGCCTCAGTTTCCCTGTTTGTAAGACAGATAGTAAAATCACTTGCATCATCAAGTGTTTCAGTATTGAAAAAATGTTCTATCTAGGGAAAGGTTTTGCTGTTCTCATATTTTCGGATGACTAATAGGCCACTGCAAGTTTAAGGAAGCTTTCTGAGGTGTTAGTTAAAAATAGTTAATGATATAAAAGAAAAAGTAACTCAGGGGCTATGTTTTAAAAACAAATGAATACATAGCTATAGCAAGTAGCAACCTTTGCCAATACTTGCTGTAGTGTGGTATTTCAAGAGCTACAGTTAGGGCTGGTCCTGCTGAATCCAAGGGAATTGTAAGTGCTCAGCATGTTTCAGGATCAGGCCCAGACCTCTTATTTCAGTGCAAAGGGAAGGAGTGACTCCCAGTATCGCATCAGCTTCTGCAGACGTGGTCTGTTTAATGGTGACTGCGTGCAAATGCACGTCCCACACACAATCAGGCGGTTGTTCTGCTGAAACTGGGCAAAGGCAGAGAAACATCAAGTTAAAGGTCATCTCCATCTCTCATTTTCCTCCTCTGTTCTGCCTTCCCCCGAGCCCATGATTTTGCCTCAAGACTTTCTGGGAATCGTGCTGGCCCTGTGCTCCTGTCAGTGCTCTGGCGGCATTTCGCTTATGAGCAAAGAGGTTCTCATGTAGACACTTTGCACAGTCAATTAGTAAAGTAATTGAGTACTCTTTGGGATGAAAGGTATAATACACACACAAGATTATTCACCATTTTCATTACATACCATATCCGGGAAGCTGCAGGAATGCAATGCATCTAGACATTTCATGGTGAGGTAACTCTGAATGACCTGCTTTTCCTCATTTACATCTGACTCAGTATCATTTGAATACTGTGCTTTATGTGTGATATTGCCTTATTACTTTTACAACACCCAGAAGATGACTAGAAGAGCCAGCAGGTCTCTGCCCTCAAGAGTTTGTTTTATCTGGGAGAAAATGAGTGGAAGGTAATACACAATAGGGAGGAGATGGGTGGAGAGCTTGAGATGGTTGGACTGCAGTATAATCATTATTATTAAAGTCCTTATGGATATCATGGGAGAAATTAGTCTTAGGTAAGGATTTGAATGGAATGAGACTAGCTGCTTAGCAGGCCAGAACTGGGAGGCTGTTTAAGCAGAGAAGGGTGGTGTAGGAAAAGATTGGATATACATACATATATATATACACACACACTTATATATGGCTATATACAAATTTTATATATAAGGATATATAGAAGATGATATCACCCAGCCCAGTCTGTAAAGACAGAGCTAAAACGGATGTCACACCTTCTTTTTGGAAAAATCCCATCAAATCTCATCTTCTTGAGGCTGCTTGTAAATTTTTAGGATCGGGTTTTCAGAGGAACTTGTTCTGCTGGGCAAAAAGTGGCAGTTTCTAAATGTCACACAGTTTTGAAAATCTGGCTCTTAAATGCTTGTGCTTCAGGACACATGGAGGTTACTTGTGTTGTGGAAAATGGGGAATTGTTTTGCTGTCTGTATTAAATGTTTTGCTTTGGTATCCTCATAATGCTTAAAAAGTGCAGTTAAAAATACTGGCTACTTGAACCGCCTGAGTCCTCTGCCGCAGCAGTGCACGACATCCAACACTAAAGCTCTCTCTTGTGGTCGTGATATGCAAATACATGTACTTTATTAGAGGCAAAYGTGGTTCATAAACTACTTCAGCAAAACACAAAGCTTGTGAGGAGTTGAGAAATCATGTCTTAATTTTATGTTAACTAAGCTGACAGTTTCTACTGTTAATTCTAAATGGAGGATGTTTATTATGGAAATTATTGGCATCTATTACTCTTCTAATACCAAATCTGTTACTTGGAAAACTCCCTCCTTTTAAATGAGAGGTTCTATTTTTCACATCTATCACTAAACTATTAAAAAAGCCTATTCAATTGTTTATAATCACAACCTTCCCACTGTGCCTGAATATCCAGCTTCCACTTACAAGAGTAATTTTGCCCTGGCTARCTTTGATTTCCCTTGCTGAAACCTCGTTTGCATTTGCGTGCTGAGCCTCTGCAGCCACGAGGGCCGGGAGAGCCTGGGAACGGCAAGAAAGTGCTGTACGGCACGATGAATATGCAAAGCAACTGGACACCCATTAGTTTTGCAAAAGCAGAACCTGTTCCCTGCAGATGAAAGCTGATTCATACAACATTTTTCTGACAGCGAGCACTGTCTCTGCTGATTAAGAAATTGTCTGATCAGATAGTGAAAGTCGCAGCGAGCTGCCGTGTCATCTCCTGATGGTGCCGATGCTTCGTGCTGCTGGGAATCCGGGCTCATCTGAATGGCTTTGTTCTGGCATCAAGCCGGGTGTGCGCTCCGTCTTTCCTTGGCCAGAGGGGAACTACAAATGAAACTTCACGAACAAATCTGGATTAGTTTACAGATGCTCTCTAAATGCCTTGAGGTGGTCAGAAAGTCTCCGGGGGCTGGGAAGCGGGGTCTTCAGAGGTGGTGTCAGAGGTGAAAGTATTGAGCTACCCGCTGGCCTGAGCGGTGTCGGTCTTATCGGTGGGGACTGCACAGCACAGTGGCGAAGGCTATCTGCCAGCCCRTGGTAGGAAACATCTCGCTCGGCGAACGTCCGTTTTGAGGAGTGCTGAGGCATTGCTGGATTTGCTTTTGCTCCTGATGATAAGAAAAATGAAGGRCAGAAAAAAAATCTTCCAAAGGGAATGAGCCATGAAGAAGATGTAAATGTTTCCGCCCGGTTATACAGCAGAGAGGACATTGTAGCTAGGGGATGAGCTAGGAGATCTGAAGAAGCCTGTGAGCCCGATCAAAGGTGCAAGGAAAAGGGCAGAAAGTGGCACGGGGGACAGGGTTTTGGGTGAGGGTCGAGCACTAGTGTTGGATGGGGGAAGAGGAGGATGCATTTCTTAGCTGTCTGGCATACGGCTTCAAAACCCACCAGCCAAGTGTGTCCACCCTTCTCCTAGGTCCTCGCTACAAGTCACCCCGTTGACTCCAGTGACTGGTATAAAAAGCTGCGCACCCCAAACAGAAGCAGACCAAGCAGCTTCTGACCCAAGCATCCCACACCAAGCAGCCTCTGTGATAACATTTTTTTTTCCCCTTCTGTTTAACAGAAGAAAACTTCCACCTTTACGATGCGTCCAAACACAGGTCTCTTTCTTTTTGAACATATAATTGTTTACATGAAATTACATTAACTTTATAATCTCAGCAGCTCTCAAACAGAAAATTTTATGGGAAGTTTTGAAAGCTTAAAACTCCTCGTATTCTGTGGAGTTCAGGAAAAAAAATAATGTTTTCAATATTTCAAAAATTTTTCTGAGATTTAGAATGCCGTGGACTTACTACTTCATCTTGTTTTGTCCTTTTTTGTTATTCCATATCACAAAATAGATGGTGTTTAGATAATTTCCCTTTTTCTGTTTCATGTTTGGTGAATGTTCCAAACTTGGCCAATTTCAGAAAGTTAGAGAGTGGCCAAGTAAATAAAATGTCAATAAATAAATAAGATTATTTTCTCTCCTGATATTGGTAATGCAAAAATATTGTGAAGGTTAGATTTTGACAAAGAAAACCCAGATCTTCTGAGGATATTTTGGCTGTTTTCCAAAGGGTCATTTTAAATAGAAATAAAAGCATTTTAAGTGGAAAATTTCAACCAACTCTAATTATCTAAAGTATGGAGGGGTCACTTACCCACTAACAGAGTTGACTTTTTTTTTAAATGCAAATCCAGGACTTGAGTCAAGATGGCAGGATCAGGCTACAGTTTGCCTTACTGCAAAGCTGGTTATTAAAACTCATTTGATTTTGAACAAGGCTTTTATTTTCCTCATTGTTTTGAAAGAAACAATAAATTTTCCTAGACAATTACAAAATGACAATTCTAAAGGACTGGAAGAACGAGACTGTTGAATGAATCCAGGCATACCTGTGACTGCTTGGAATCGCTCCTGCTTTGGTAGAAAGGAACAATTTAAAAGATCGACATGCTTGCAGGGCTTCATCCTCTGAATCATTGGCTGCTTTTAATGGCAACTAACAGCTAAATTGGGCTGGAGAGTGCTTATTAAGAGTGAGGAAGCACTGAGCCTCTGCCCGGGCTGGATCCTTTGTCTTATGTTGATGCAAAATACAGCATAGACGATTGGGAATGGCTTAACACGCAGAAGCATGATAGTGGGGTTACAAAAACAAAGCTAACAGGCATGCAAAAGGAAAACTGGGAACGCTGCTGACTTCTTTTAAAAATTAAGGCAGTATGAAGGGCTTTCCTGATTAAGTTTCTTTAGAAGTTAATTTACAAAAATATTCAGTTAAGAAAAGAAATGTGAAAAAACATGATCATCCCCCATTATTGTGGCAGTTTTTTTTCCCAGAGCTACAAGTTAAAACCCTCAAAACAAAACTTGTCAAGAAAGCCTCACACACAGCAGTGACAGAGTCCATTCAAAACCCACGAACACCAATGGACAGTCCTATTCATCAGCTCTATTATCCTCTGGGGACTTCAGACCAAGTTCTTCGATTTAAAGCGGTGATGTTCAGGAGGCAAGGAAAAATGGGCTTTGAACTTCTCAAACGCCAAAGCATGTTTGCGAGCTGGTTGGGTCTGTGCTGCTCCATCTTGCTGCTGCAGTCACGTCAGCGCTGCTTTGGAGAGCTACGGCTGAGCCTGGCAGGCACAGAGCAGCGGGAGCTCAGCACGGCTGACGGTGTTCGGAAAGAAAGTGCTGAAAAGCTTCAAAACCGAACCAGCACCCACCCTGAGCAGGGACAAATGGGCAAGTTTATCTACAGTTACGGGATAAATGTGTTCTGGTCCTGATCTGTAGCTGGGGAAGTCAAATGGAGCTACCTTCTAGTCCTCTTCCTGCAGTCACATTTTTAATGACAAATATATGCGCTGAAAAAAAACCCACCCAAACCAAAACGAGCAAAGGAAAATCAAGTCAGAAATCAAAACATGCTATTGTAATAATACCAGTTATTGTCTATTTGTAAATATGCTTTTATGCCCTTGCTTAGAGAACTTTTTGTTGACGACAGCAGCAAATCTCAAACCACAGAGATCTGATTTTTACAGGAAGCAAGTAATTCTTTTATTAAGGTCTGAAAATTTTTTAATTTGTCCGAAGACCTACTATATAATTCTCCTGGTGTTCTTTTAACTTGGAGCTGAAAATGGAAATTATTATGAATGGCAGAGTTAACAACAGAGTTTACAAAGAGATTATTATAGCTGTTATTAATGTATATATTCAGCCAGACATGTGTTTGAATAGGAGACCCGGTTTTTCTTCTTTGTCTTGTAACACGCCATGAACAGCTCATGTGTGTTGGTGGATCATCGTGCTTGCTCTGAAAAATGCATAGCTCATATTGAAAAACAAGCCCCTGCGTTTTGCCAGAAATGAAAGAACCTGCAAACAGCTCTGAAGTTGAGGAAAGGTGATTTAAATTTACCAGTAACACTGTCTTCATAACTGTTGACTTTTGAAAGTATGAGAGGAATGAAAGGGAACATTTCCTTGGTTTCATTCCCTGGTGTCATTCCTCATCATAACGTAATTTAAGTGCTGCATTTTATATTGTTGCTTTGCAGGTTGCCCGTTTTTAAAGGTACACTGTCACATAAAATCAAACAATGCTTTACCTCTGCAATGAATAACACTTCCAACTACTAAAACTGATTGTTAAAATGTCATGTTAGTTCATTCCATAAATCACTAGTGAAATCCTGACCTTACTGAAATCAATGGAGGTTTGCCACCAGCTCCCATGGGGCCAGAATTTAGCCTCCAGGCTTGATGAATATCCAGAGCGAACAATATCTCCAATTACTTTCTTAGGTTGGGCAAGTGCATTCCTTGTTCCCATTCCTTTTCTGCTCTCATAGTCCCTCACATCTTCAACAGGGCACTTGGGCTGCTGGGCCGTCAGCCTGATGAACTGCCAAGAGGCGGTCTGATATATAGGTGATGAGGAGCTTCATCCTGCAAACACTTCAGCACATACAAAGCTTTATCATATAGGTGATTCCACTGGAGCCATAGGCCAACTTTGTCATAAGTGACAGAGCTGTGGCTGAGGTTATTACCCATTTTACATCTGTGTCAGCTGCAGAAACAAAGCACAAAATGTTTTCTCTTTTCATTTACTAAGGGAGTGAGTAATAAGCTCGGTACTTATTTATGTTGCCTTGGACAATGAAGGGAAAATATTTTGCTCTTTGTTTTTGCCCAAATCATTCTAATTGCCTTCTGGAAAGTCCACTTCATAAAAGGAAAACACATTTGAAAACATAGCTGGGAAGTTCATCACTTATAGATTGAAAAAGCAGCATTTGTTCCTCTAATCAGGCTTTCCAGGGTTGATGTGTTCACTACAGTACATTTACTCATGCTTCATCTAATTTAGATTTAAATAGCAATCATATGTTTGTTTAAGACCATTATTGAAAAATTAGAAATGAGCCTGAGAAAAATCCTTAGATCTTACCTCCCCATAGCTCTGGCAAATTTTGGCCCAAACTTAGTGGTTTATACTCTATTGCACACAAGCTTTAAGGGGGGCAGTGGGAAAAGGAGAAAGCTGCATGTCACATCAGGGCATTAACCCTGCGCCTTCCCTTAGGACTGTCATCCCAGGAGCGGGGGAGCCGGGCWCTTTGCCTCTCTGCCTACCTCTGCTGCTGTTGAAAAAAGGAGATGCGAGCAGCACCCTGCCTCAGAGTCATCTGGCAAGCAAGGTACCGAGATGCAGCATTGCTGGGACTCCTGCAGGTACGTGGGATAGAAGTTTTCACTTTAAAATGCTTTTTGACACAAGTCCGCGGGCTTATTTCATTGCCGTCTCAAAGCCTGGAATCAAACACAGAGTGTATCGGATGTCTCCAGCAGCAACTAAACTCATGCACTCTTGTAAATCTCCCTCGTAATCCCCCTGCTGCTGACACTTTATTAGCCAGGCATTCCGGGCTGCGCTTTACTGGGGCACCTCTAAGTGATTGCAGATGGTATTGCTGTGCTAGGGTTCAGATGTGCTACCAAATAGCTGTCTTCATATTTTCCATGCTTTGCCTCATTTGTCAGATTAGTTTTAACCCTGTTGTGTTCAGGATGTTGCGTACCTCAACTAAGATGACGAAGGTGGACTGGACACCTAAGCAAATGCCGGGTATTTTCACAGCTGTAAGACTACTCCTCTCCTCTGTACCAGGGAAACTCCTCGAGCTTAAAAGCTTACTGCATTGAATTGCCAACAAGAAATGCTGAGCAGGGTGAGGAGACGTGTCAGTTTTCAAGGACACATGAGTGCTGGGAAGCTGGGAATTGCACAGAGCTGCCCAAAGCAGCAGATAAGAGGTGATGAATCCGCCCCATGTAGGTTCGTTGGCTCAGCCGCAGCACAGCTCCGACTCTCAGAAGGTCTCGTTAGTGCACAGGGAAAGCCATTGGCTAAGCTAGAGGAAGTTTCTGGATTAATAGTTCCTATTAATGCCATGTTAGCATAAATACATTGCATCCAGACCTAAATCTGGCTTGTAACACTCAGCGTGCCTGGGTCTCTGCTCYGAGCTCCCCCACATTTTCAGCTCTGGGTTGGTGCTGGAGGATGAACTGTGGTTTGCCTGCAAGCCCTCCTGCCAAGATACCTGCCGTGAGGAGAGCACATACAACACTGTCTCGTTTCCCATCCAGTCTTAAGCCAAGCATCTGCTGAGCATCTACAGTGAAGGATACCGAAAAAATCAACATTTTATCTCTCTGTGCCTTTCAACAAGAAGGACCTTTGATAGATACATTCATGTTGAATACAGGCTGGAGTTCTGGACTGCCCATCTGGTCTTTAAATTTTATGCTGCAAACCCTGCATAGTGAGCATAAGGTCCACAGTGCTGGGCTGGATAAACTGTAACCTCCCACCTTTCTTGACAAAGTGGAGTCGGCAGTACCCACAGCATTAATTTTGTTTTTCTGTTCAGGTTAATACCAAATTACAGCTCTGCACTGCTTGTTTTTCTCAAATCATAAATGTGACATGGAATGCATTTTGTSCATATACGATGGCTTTACTCAACTAAGATAATGGCAATCGCAGATGGTATCTATAAGTACTTCGGAATTAACAGCTATTTGTGAGGAATGGTCTTTTGGACTTCAGGTTGGAGAAGCAATGCTGGTTAAAGGAAGCAGTGTTAGAAATTTCCTGGAAATGGGCATACATTCCTGGTAGTACCCTGGGAATCTGTTGTCCCAGTACTATAATATTCAGCTTATAAATAGCTTAAAGAAGGAATTTTAAAAATCAAGGCACAGCACCTGCATATTTTAAACCATTAATTTAATTAATTGCTTTGCCTAAGAAATGCTTGCCGCAACCATTGAAATAATGCAAGGAAGGCTCATAATTGTCTAGTGAAATGTATACAAGTGTTTTTATAACAGCAATTTTATAGAAGCTCTGATTTCTCTGGTTAAATTGAGTGTAATAAAGACAGCAAGTCTCTGACAGACAAGTTGTGTCACCTGTGTTTCCAGATGGGACACAGTATGGAAAAGCTTGCTCATCTTGACTATTAGTTTAGCTCTATTAACACACATTGCCCAGCGTAACTAGGTGCCTATCAAACAAGAGCTATGGGAATTTCACTTATGATTCATGCTTTTTCCATCCATCCAAACAAGCCCTGCTAAGCTGCTTTACTCCATAAACTGGACTGCACAAGTAATATGATGAAAAGCATCATAATTTATATCCTGAAGAACATATGTCTTCCATATTGATACGTTAGCAAGTCCCAGATTTTGGCTAAAAGGTTTGGCCAAGTTAGGCATATGTGTTACTGTGGTTAATATGAATTTGTTCTCTACATATGGGCAGCAGTCTGATCCCACATCTTGTACTCAACAAGACTTACTGTATTATCATGGATGATTAAATACACATAAATTAAACATGCAGCCAACAGTGGCTCTTTTACTAGAAGAACATTGTTTGTGCATTATTACAGCCAGATTTTCAAAAGAAATCAGTTCCCAGCTACACTCCAGAAGAAGCAGTCTGATTTTTAAAGCAACTAGGCATTTTGCATGCTGAGCTCCTGAAAATTTGGCCATGAGTACCGTTCTACTCCACCACTCCYTTCACCATAGCTCATGGTAATATATTGACCATGAGATCTTCTGACATTTCTTATGATCCTATATCTTGCTTTCCATGAAGACATATTTCTTCAGGTTGAAAGGGAAAAAACATTCTCCAGTATTACAGGAAATTAAGAAGCTGGTGGTATCGTCTGCTCTGTTCTTATGAACTAAGTAGTTCTGATCTCTGTTATCAAAGGCATTTTATGTAGGTATTTTCTGGGTGTTGTGAGCTGTGTATTTCATAGCTTCCAGTACATGRGTTGTCCTAGCAGCTTTCTGGACCAAATACCTATTATATAGCTGTAAGAGACTGAAGAGGACTGAACTTTTGCAGTGGATTGCTTTAAACGTGTAGGTATCACTGCCGTACGCTGCTGGTTAGCAGAACTTATCATCTGTATGTTAATGGTCCTTAACAACTACGAATCACTGGTGATCTTCCTTTAGCTGAAAAGATACAGACTTTGTGTATTTGGTGCTGAATATTCAGCTGTATTTTTTCTTGTTACAAAGTTCTAGGTTGTGGTGTCTTTGATATTCCCTTTTGGAAACAGATCGTTTCTGGTAGGATGGAAATTTGCCCATATAGGGAGCATCTCTTGGGAATTTGTGAGTGCAAAATGTGTTGTTTTGTTTCTATACCATTAGCATATGGTTACTCCAGAAAAAAAAACAGATAGCTTATTTAGCTTGGTACATACTACACTGGTTAAACAGTTTAGTAGGCTAGTGTGAGCGGCATTTATTCTAGGGACCTTACAACTACAGCTAGAATGAAAAAACTTTTCTAGTGGAGAGCTGGCCTGACTTTCTCACTATGCTGATGAAAGATAGCAATGCAATGTTAGTAATATTAGTAGGCTAAAGGAAGAGTATTCAGATCACTAAAAAATGATCAGCTCTGCGTGATCTGAGTGAAATGTGTGCTCATGCATAATGTTGTACTTATGTCTACATATGGCAGATATGAATAAYGACAGTGCAAAGTTAACAAGTAATATTATCCATTTTGCTTAGGTATATTTGAGGCTTTGGGGGTGTGTGGGTGGGTATTTCACATGATTGAGCTCTGGTCCTGCAAGATATTATAAACAGGTCKCTAGCATAATGGATCTTAATAAATCTGTTTCCTTAAGATTTTCCATAATTATTGTTGGATCTACTTTTGCTCTTATGTCAGCAGAAAATGAGACAAGAAGATTTAAGTCCTGCTGTACCTGGGAAACAGATGTAAAMTTGCTTTGCTTATTTATGCAAGTTTTAATCAATGATTTCATACCTGAGGAACACTCTCCAAAGCCCGTCATCTGCCTCATCAGCAGGTCAGAAAATGCCATGTTMATAAGGAAGAAACTCAGAATAGGAGTACGGAGAAATTATTTTCCACTTTTTTGAGACCTTCTTCCTCCACATTTCCTGTTTTCCTTTACCCTTGTGGCCTCYTTTGAAAAGCATTGGGTAATGCCTAACCTAAATGTTGCTTTAGTCACACACCACTAGTCACCCAGAAACCATYGAATGTTATTAAACTGCAGTCATTTCTCCTTGGGTTCCATCAATTATCAAGACTAATGGTAGAAGGGTTCAGCCAAGGTTAGAGCATGTGTATGTCTCTGGGCCATGGGGAGCTCTGTATCATTGCTCTGAGCCAACATAGAAGGCACTGTGGATTTGATTGCTTCTGGGGCCATAAATGGAGGAAACGTGCAAGTTCCAGTGATTCCCAACTCTCCCTGTAGAAATAAGGAGGGAAGGAGGAGGATCACCAACTAATGTTAGCAAAACGCTTCTCAGAGCAGTTCACAGCAACTTCTCTAATCCGCAGTACATCAGCAAGTTTGTCGCTAAACCAGTCCATTTCATTCTTATTTATTTGCTCATCATTTGCATTTCCCTTTTGAAGTGTTTTCTTCTTTTCTGTGCATTTCTCTTCTCATCACTGTCATGGCTCTTCAATTTGTCACTGTTGTGGCTCCACCAGACAATCCCTGAGCCCCAGGACTGTGAGAATGGGGAGGAAGGATGAGGATCTGGAAGGGCAAGGGCTGAAGGGGAACAAAGTGAGAGCAGCATGTCAGTCCTTGTGTCAGTGCCCTTTTCAGCTTCTACCACCTCCTCATCCATGGCTATGCTGAAGTTATGGCTTCGGTTGCACATCAAACCCATTTTCCATACAGCTTTGAAAAAGGAAAAGACTTCTTTGATGACCTCAGGTATGCACCCTCAAGGTATTAATTTTGCTGCAGGTGGTGTGGATTTTACAATTAGTGCAGAATTCGGCTGTAAATTGGAAGTCACTTCCAGATTTGAGCAAAGAGAATACAGCTTCAACCAGGTATACACTTATCTGTAAATGCAGTCTGATTCTGTCAGCCCCTATTTGGCTGTACTCTTGCTTCTACCAGATGACTTGAAGTAACATATGTGATGKGATTGCATAGATTCAGAGGGTGAAGGAAATAAATACCAATTTTGAAGTCTTCGGGGACTGTSTATTATTATAATGAGAAAGTGGAAACCTAATTAAAACAAAGGTTATGAAAAGTAATTTCACAATTTCCTTTCATTTGCCAATAAAAGCATTTAGATTATATAYGATAGTCTAACATTTGTTCAAAAGCCAGAACCCAAAATATCYCAATATGAAGATCTATTTGTAGAAAATGTTTAATCTCATCCARTCTCTAAATTCAGATGTGAATCATGAATTCCAGCAAATTTCCCATAACAGCTGTATGTTAAAACCTTTCCCAGCTGTTATAAGTTTGTTCATTTTTCAAAGTTATTAAAGGATACGCCCCTGCTAATAATTCTCAGATCATGGTGAGACACAAAAGGTTTATGTATTTCAACAGAATGCTATTTTGCATTTACAGTTCTGCACAAAAGAATGGCTTGTTATTTCCCCTGAGGCTGATCAATACTAGCAGGAATAAAAATGGTGATAACTTAAAAGTGTTCTTTGAAAAATTGTCCAGGACTTCAAACCATGAACAAAACAGAAATGCAAACTTAAAATAAGTTAAACTAAGTAAAATGTAATTTTAAAACCTTAAACARTCACACTTGCCAAACCCAACAAGCTAGTTATGCCTTTCTAATTTGGCTGCAGTGACTTTACTGGATCAGAACAACAAGGAAAATAAAGGATCCACAAAAATGAATTCATTTAGTGCAGGGAGAAGTCCTTTAGTGACCTGGTTCCAAACACAATCAGCTGCCAGTTCTTCAACCAGCCCAGACTGCTCCAGATCKTAAAAATGCAATAACCATTTTGGGGCATGGCAGTTAGAACTCTCTGAGTCCTGGGTTTTCTGATATGAAGGATACCCCTTCTAAGGATAGATATAGCCACCCAACCAGGAACACACACCTTTTTCATCGTTTGGTGAACAAAACCAAATGTTTTTCAGTTTGCAAAAAATAGTAGATTTGCTGATTTTTTTCCTTGACTTTTAAGTTATTTAACAGTTTCTTCTAACTTTTTAAAAATACTTTTTCAAGGAAGTATTTGCATAACT